>JAMXBB010000010.1:97135201-97360204 GCA_024138015.1 Lumnitzera littorea
TAAGGTTCTATATCGAAATCGTAGTCACGTTCCAACAAACAGTTATAAAAATTGCAATCGAGTTGCTAATCGAATAGGCGTATATTATTAAAATGTTATGCCATCCATGAAATCAGGAGTGGTTGTTGATTAACGAGTTTATTTCCAATTGGATCCTTGAAAAGATTCACTATTTGTTTTGATTTGCACGTGGGATATAGCTGTAGTAGTAGTTTAGAGCAAATCCTGACAATTATCATGGGAAGGGCCATCGACGTTGATTTGTGGACATTTTGAAGTTTCACCAACCCTTTTATTTTGGACTCTTTTGACAACATGTACAGCATGCGTTTTAGAGCAGCAAGAAAGTTACAATAATAATAACAGTCTCCAAAGATGCTTTTGACTCAAATTTCATGGCTACTTAGGAGTACACCATTTTCCAACTACCTCAATCGCACCAACTCTAGTGCCAGCAACTGCTGGAGGGCCTCGCACTGGTTTAATAATTTTATCTAATAAATAATATAATAAAATGCAGTGAACTTGGTATCTCAACGTCAAACTGGAGATCTTTTGCAGCAGAAATACATATGTAATGGCTGGTTTTCCTTCCCTTTCTCAGACAATCGTAGAGATGTGAATCTTCAAGTTTGTATTTTTCTATTCAATTAATTTAATCATTTAGATTATGGGTCAAATGGGTTAGCTTTTCTTCTTAAACCAAAGAAAAAAAAAAGCATAATAATATTTTTTAAAGTCGGGCATGTCCTTTACATGGGAATTTATGAGTTTTGAATAAAGTTTCTTCTTTTATATGAAATAGATACATGAGTTTGAATAGACATTTTTATGTTATCAACTTATATTGAAGTAGTTTAATTAAATTGATCATGTGAGAATGCATATCGGTATTTTCTTAAAATAATTATCGCTCAATGTGATGAATTGCTTGTCGAAGGTTGATGGTGCTCCACAGTGTCCTCAATAAGATTTCAATTCGTTCAATATTATTATTGAAAGTTTCAGAATTACTTTAGTGCACGTTCAACTCGTATTTAGATTCGGCCACGACCGAGTATATTTAAACCGTCGAACATTGGTTTATTAATGGACAATGGATCAGCTGGAGGAAAAGGTTTTTAGCGGTACTAATACACCATGTAAATTGATAAGTAGCGTTAAAATACTAATAAAAATGTTATATGCGAAAACACGAGAATCTTACTGTTTTACCACTGCATATAATAAATATTACGTATTTACTAATTATATAATAAATATTACAAATTTACTACGCCTAACTCACATCTTTTAAATATAATATAGGTATTTATACTTGTATCGCATTTTAAATATGCAATATATTTTCGATGACATTAATGTCTCCCAAACATTAAATCACATACTTTTGTTATTTTTAATATCGTATTCATCAAATGTGATTTACCATTTGTATTTATGTAATATTTTTCATTTAATTCATATTTATGTAATTTTTTTAAAAGATAATAATATACATGTACTTCATTCGTAAAAACATAATGGATACTTTTTGACAAATTACGTTTCTTTATTATCACATGTTAAATTTTTTTATTACTATTGTCTCAGGTTCGTCCACTGCACAAAAAATTCCACATATCTTCTAGTTTGAGGAAAAGATCCCAATCTTATAGAAACATCGAAAAAAAAAAAAAGGTCCAAAAATGTGCACGGTAGGTTCCAGCAATGAGCAGTGATCATCAGAGAGGACATAGAAGCCTAAAGGACAATAGTTCTCCCCATAAAGTCAAATGTAGAAACATCAATCATAAAATCCAACTAAAATCGATCACTTGCTATACTAATCATAGTTGACCATATAATCCTAGACTATTAGCCTATTACATCATTTGTTTTTTTCCCTTAATGGACTTTCAAATATATGAAATTCCCTTAAATATTTTAAATTTGTGAAAATGGTTTATAGCAACCAGCTCTCTTTTATAAAAAATGCATAGATACTTTGTTCTAAAAAATTTAAGGTTTTGGTCCATAAATTCACAGATATTTGATATTTAACAAACATCTAAAATACTAAATATCATCTCCTCGATGTTCTATTTTCCTTTTCCAACTGTTTGGTTGGAGTTTGGCTCTGTATGCTGTTTGTTTTCTATTTGAATAACATAGTTTGTTTTCATCCAAATAGAAGGAAAAAGGAAAAAAAAAAAAAAATGCACGCACCCTTCGTGGTTTTGCTATAAACAAAAGGTGGACAACTTCGTGGAAACAATCGCATCCTTTCTGAAAGTTATTGTAAGGTAAAAACTTTTTTCAATTTTTTAAAGGTATTTGATGGAATGGAAAATATACAAGATAAAAAAAAAAAAAAATCCATTTTGTGTTTTAATAATATAGATATATAAAATTACAAAATTGAAAACAAAAAGGAGAAAGGAAACCAATCGTAGATATATACAAATCCATTAGAAAGAATAAGGTACTGATAGATACATGTATAGCTATTGATTTTCTGTCTCATTTCATCTCTTCTCTCTATTGATGGTACTCCGATTTTAAATCTTATAACAAGTTAATAAAACATATGCGGGATGTAGCCACCTAAGCAATCTCCCACTGTTGTAGTGATGGTTGGAGATGAAATATTTACATTGAAAATGACTCTTTTATGAAGGATGCTAACTAAAGTTGGAAGCCCTTGCTCCTTTACAAAATTTTATACTCTCATCTCAATCCGTTTTATTTACTCACTATAAGAAATGGCCTACTGACGTTGTACCAATGATTAACCTGTTAACAGGAAGAATTATAGGAGAATGAGTAAAACCATACCTTTGTGAATTATTACCCTTGGTTATACGAGCATGCAATAACTAAACAAGTGATCCATCGTTATGCACAATCAATTATACAGGATGCAACATCATACACGGTCTCTACCTATCCCCAAAACAATGAATCAAAGATATATCCTTAATTAAAGGACGTCGTTTCCCATTACTAATTAGTTTCCAAAGGTCCAGGTGAGGCTCATAAAAATTTATATATCATATGCCCTTTATGGTCATTGCATAGTGCTGATGATCTTCCTTTATGCAGGTATATGTTATGGATGTCCATTTACTTATCAATCATGTAAATTATTAATTCTAATTACATGTGATCATGCAATTATATATATACACACACTCCAAAAATATGAAATGAGTTCTAAAAAGCAAGGGGGTTCTTTATAATTTAAACGTGTCTTCATCTAGAGATTGAAAGCAATGTATCATACATAAGCATATTACCGAATACTCCAGAAAACACATTCCATTTTATAGTTAAATCTTCAATAGTTTTATTAAGTACTAACTACAAGCACTGGCAATATAACTTTCGTTAAGAGTTACTCACCTAAACATGCTTCCTAACTAATCAACACAGTCTTTAGGGAAATAAGAGGAAAGTGTATGAGATCACTTAGACAAATAAATAATGGAAATAGGCTCAATTTACAAAAGAAGACCTTAGAAAGAAAGAAAAATCTACTGTAGAATTTTAGAGGTAATTTGCTAACTTGATTTGGTCAAACTCACTCGTTTTAAGTTGGAATTACGCATATAAGTAGTCGATTCAAAGCTCTGAAAGTCTATTTTCATTTTCTAAATATTAAATTGACTTTCAAACCTAAATAGGTGAGAGAATCAAGGGAAATGACCTCCTGTGTTCTGTAAAAATTTGCAGCTAAGTGTATTTGAAAACTTTTTGGGTTGTATAACTTTACTAATTGTTCTTATTGGGTCATGGAGTTTTGCTATCGATAAAATTGAGTACCATTGCTAATTAAAATAAAAAAATGAATATGGTAGTTAGCAACTAAGCTCTGCAACAATGCTCAAATAAGCAATTGGTCAAATTGTAATCTTTCATCAATAGAGATCATCTAGAATATAAACTTATGAATACTTTGCTTTAGGAACTTTGTTAAAGTCTATTATAAATATATTTTAAGACATGTTATTAGAGGATTTCATAGTTGGAATCTTCTATACTGATCCTAACTTAATAGTATTTGTGTAATAATAAGATGTTATTATAAGTTTAGAGAAACTTTTACATTCTTACTTTTAGTTATGGTATATTGTTAGAAGCTATCGTCGTTACAATAATAAAGTTGTTGTTTAACTTAAGATGGTTAATCTATGTAATTTCATATGGTAGAGGTTATTAAGAGTTGAGGTTCTAACAGTAAGATAAGAAATTTGTCAATAGAATCATTCTAAAAGTACTTATAGTCATTCTTGAGGCCTTACCACTAAGGGAGATGACTTGCTTTGTTTTTTATTTCAACAAAATTAGAGAACAAGTTAGAAAGTATGAAGGAATAACAGATGAATCAAGAAGAGGTTTTGTCTTATGCTTGGTTGCAATTCCTTAATGATGCCTTTTAGTTAGATAGATCCAATTATGTTGCTGTTGCTACTTGAATATAGGAGGAAATATGGCATGGTAGTAGCTCTTTCAACAAGAGGAGTTGAGGTATAAAGAATGGGACAACTATGGATGAAAGACATATCATAAATGATTTGATGTTAGACTTAAACTGTTAAGTGAGGAATCTATTGATAGGTCTTTTTGGATCCTTAAGCTCGGCCCAAAGACATATCATAAATAATATTGCTTTTATGTTTGCATGAAAATATGTTGGAAGAGCTCTAGCTTCCTTAGTTTGGTGCCATACTTTTGTAGGTTTTGTAGTTGCATATTTGACACAAGGAAGGAAAAATACAAAGTCGAGTTGTCTTGATACAATTGTACTTATACACATAAAAAGGAAAGTGAGAATCTGTAGAGAGTCATTTCGGTAATTGGGTTTTTAACCCCATCAAATGTTATGGACCGATATTTTAGGTTAGTAATAGAGTTTAGGGAATTAGGTTGATTAGGGATGTTTTTGGGAAATCTAGCTTGGTAAACTTAGAAATGGTCCATTTAAGCTTATTTAGGCTTTGTTTGGCTTTAATGGGCCTTAAAGGGACTTAAGTGTGCTTCAGTCTTAATAGAAAATGGGTTTCTTTTGATGATCATAAGCTCTAAACCCATTTCTAAGCCCATCAAGGCAAAAGTAAGGAGATAATCTTCAATGATAGGGTTTAATCCCAACCATCAATCTTGAAGCTATCCAACAGATAATATCAACCCCCAAATTTTATAAATAGGAGCCTCCTCCTCTTAGTTGATGGATTAAGAATTTCAATAAGCTTGGGACAAACAATGAAGTTTTGTTGAAATCACTCCTTAGAAGATCAAATAGGTAGTTTATCAAGAACAATTCAAGATCGATCAAGAACACTGATCTTGATTTATTGTCATACGCGTGCACTCGAGATGTCAAGTTTGCCTGCTCTTGCGCCCCCACCCCCCAATACCTTTTCTTAAGGACATCCCTCCACATGCCATTAGTTTACGATGTTTCCTAGATTGACCGACATACCGATTGCATGTGATTGGCTAGTTGTAGCAACTATAATTGTCAAAATCGTCATTCTACCTATGTGATTCTATGAGTTTATGATTTCAGAAGGCTCCTTCGAGTTAACTTGTGTATAAAATCGTTTCTGTATAAAAATTTACATTAGAATTTATGTGAGTTCTTTGGCTTACTCTAAAGCTTTCATTGTTGCTCTGATTCCGTTGTCAATAACTGAATGAAAAAGCCGATAGCTACTCTTCCTCGATAGAATCAAAGTGCAGCAAGATGTTGAAGCTTGTTTTAAGAAAATTATGAAACAACGTTGTTATTGTACTTGGGTTTGATGGTACATTGCCTCAATTATATGTGCCCACAAATAGCTTCCACATAGGCCAAGTAAGCCTTTCTCTCCTCTAGAAAATTATAATATTAGTCACTTCATCAGTTTTCCAAATTGCTAAATAATTGCAACCTGGTTTTAACCTAATTATCCCCCCATATTGGTTGGTTTGTAACTTCTCATAATATTGCTCTGCTCCAGCATTTTGCAGTAACTGGGGGTTTTGTTTATTTTATGGACAGCCTCATAAAGCACCAAGAAGTTTCTTTGGCATAGAAGATTTTTTAGATGACGATAATGGCCGGCTATATACTTACAAAAAGGAGAAAAAATCCAAGAATCCTAAAAAGCATATATCGTTTAAACAACGCACCATAGCTTACATGAAGCCATTTACTCTTGACGTCTTCATCAAGAAACTCTTTATGTCAGCATCACTAACTCACAGGGTAACAAGTAAGCAAGTTGCTATTGTCGGTACCAACTCCAAGGACATTAAAGCTGTCCTCAAGTCTCGATCTGCTATTCCTACATGTTTGGCTATTGGCAAGATTTTAGCTGACAAGGCAAGGGAAGCTAATGTATATAAAGCTTCCTATACTCCGAGAGAGAGAGAGAGAGAGAGAGAGAGAGAAGTTTGAAGGAAATATCAGGGCAGTCGTTCAGCCTTTCATTGATAATGGCATTGATATTAAAGTGTATCTGGATTGACTATCTCTATCATTTTGGTATTCGTGTCTTTTACATCATTTTGTTTGGTTCATTTTCTCACTGAAAGGAGGGTCAAGGAATGCACGCATTTTTTTATTCGATTTCTAGCTTCTTTTAGTTGCATGGGGTGGTTCTAAATCTTGGTTCAGCTCTATGCAAAAGCTAAGAATTCATTCTCAGTGAAGGGACACAAACTTCCTTGACAGCCTTGCTGCTTCCAAAGGACTGATTCCGGGTAAGCGAAATCATGCTTGACCTCCTACAATTCCCCAACCGAGACGGATGATAGTCCTCTAAAGAAAGGAAAATTTGTGGTCATGTGTACAAGCGGATGAATGGTGAAATTAAAGCATCCTTTTTATAAGTAGCAAGTCACTCAAGTCCCAATGAGTTGTTTTCAAATCGTTGTAATTATTGTTCAATTCCAAAGAGAAAAAAGAGACATTCGAATGAATTGTAAGGCAATGGGAGAATGTAGACATGTGACGAGATTTAAAAGTTGGAAGCAATTGTATCGTGCTCGGTTTATGTGGTCCAATATGGTGTTAGAACACCTGCAAAATGTAAGTATGAAATGCTTTTATGCTCAATTTAGCTGAAATGGAGGTTCATGTATTCCATATTATGTGCTTTGAACTTTCGATAAGATTAGCATCAGTCTAATTGAATCGAGTTTTGGAATATTGAAATCATAGTCAATGTCTACATGAAATTATATCTAAAATAGAATATCAAAGTTGTATCAAAAAATCATTCAGCATTGGGATCTTTTGTTCTATATCAAAATAATAGTCATGTCATGACATAGGTATAAAAATTGCAATCCCACTGCTGAATGTATAATGTTAAAATGTTGCGATATTCATGAATTTGTAAAACATTACATGGGTGGTTGATGTAGAACCTAATCTATTTCAAATTGGATGCTATATCTTGGAAAGGACTCCTTATTATGTGGATTTGCATGTGAGATATAGCGGTAGCATCACTTCAGAGCAAACCATCGACAATTACTATGTGAAATGCCACTAATAATGTGAAGACCTAAGATTGGATGGTTTTAGGCAAATGCCTTAAGATACTATGTGTGTACTTGTTTGGTTTGATCATCTTTAAGACCTAATCTATCCTAAGTTGAAAAAAAAAATTTGATTGTGTCCATAAAGACCTTATCAGCCATGGATTGAGAAAGTTGTATTGTAAACTAGGTTCATAGGGACCTAATATAGAAAGATTAGTTGCACACAAGGTATTTTCATATTTACAATGCTTCAGGAAATACTTATCACATGAGAAAATCAAAATTCTGTGAAGTTTTTGTATTGCTAAAATCTTCGTAC
Source organism: Lumnitzera littorea (assembly GCA_024138015.1). Classification (NCBI taxonomy): domain Eukaryota; kingdom Viridiplantae; phylum Streptophyta; class Magnoliopsida; order Myrtales; family Combretaceae; genus Lumnitzera; species Lumnitzera littorea. The sequence goes on from JAMXBB010000010.1 coordinate 97,143,036, forward strand.
ATCCATCATTAAGTAAAATTATTCCTTAGTTTGTTTTTGCATATTTTTATATTTTATTTACGAAACCCTAAAGGACAATTAAAGAGAAGTACTCGATGTATAATTAGGCTTATTGAATCTAAATCTGTATTTTTTGCAAACTAGATCAATGAATTCACAATCAAAATTTTTGTAATGTTCCTCTCATAACATGGTGTTATATATTTCAAATGAAATCTTGATGAGTGATGGAGTATTTATGTTACCAATTTTTATATCAATGAGTGGAGAGTAGTATAATTATTGAACATGTTGCCAAAGGATAGCTTGTGAGGAACTTCAAAACGAGACATTATGTAAATAAGCATGGAACATTGGTTGGTGAAATACTCATTCAACATTTTAATTATATTGATAGGAAAAAACATTTTTTTCCTTTTCTATTGTAAGCATCTTCATGATCATTTTATTACTTTAAATAAGGGTCTTGATACATTATTCCTTGAACGAAGCATTATAAAAGACCATAGTTGAAATGAAAATTTCACCTAATAGTCTCCATATAAACACATTATGACTTAAGTGATCAATAGTGTTGAACTACGATGTCGTACTCAAAAACAGAATTAAGAGTAGAGGTATTAAGGCTTAATGTCCTTGATGTAATAGAACCATGGGCCAATCGAAAGACACTAGTCCCACTAACACTTGGCATTTCACAATAATGCTCTGTTGTCAGATTCTGATTGACTATAACAAGATTGCTACCATTATAATTCCCACTAGTGAAGTGTAAAGACATGTTGACTAGCACAATAAGTGATCAAATCCCAACACCTGCATACAATCCTTGGGCTTGGTTGATGGGCTTTGATGTCAGTTCGAGTCCTTTCGTTAATAAATCATTAATCACGTTGACAAGACCAAAAAGGGTTAACGAGTGGTTGGTAATTGATGCTTCTGCTACCTTATATGTTGTGACATTCTTACTTGAAAAGGTATCATGGAGGTAGAAGCGCATTTGGTGGTTTTAGGCATGGCAAAATTTTTATAATACCATGCATCTATTATTATGCTCTGAAGCAGTAGAGTCGCAATAGTCCTGCTATAGAAACCAACCTATGATAGCAACTGACCTCATAGTCCCTACCATAGGTTAAATTTATATATGGCATCCATGACTTCTCGCTTTAAAATAAATAGTTCAATTAAGATTTAAACTAAAATTTATAGAAAAGTTGGAACTATCATTTATATATATGTATAATTAGTAGAATTCCTAAGAGATTCTACATAAGATTGTAGTTTGCTAACTTACATATCATATATCGGTTCTTAATCCTAGAGATACTAGTAAGACCTTAAAAACTTAATCATTGGGCTAGTTAATTCTCATTCTCCATAGCTTCAAAAGAGAACTAACCTCCAGGTAATTATATTGCGATATAGTAAATTAGAAGTCAGAACCTGTAAAAGAATCTATATGTGTATGAGCAACTATGACTCGGTAAGTTAAATTGGAGACTTATGAATGTATATAAGCACAATCAAGGTTATCAAGCAATTATTTACATGAAATGCAACAAGCAAGCGTCATCACATAATGTAGTTCGGTCCGTTGTGAAATCAGAGTAATTTCACTCGCTTTAATCTAGGTTAAGGAGTTTCTGTTAATGCAACAGCTTATAACCAAACCCAAATTTGTGTGATGGAGACACTACTTCCCCCAAGACTAACATTCTAACCAATGCCTTTGTTCTCCACGTAACCTTCTCTCCTGTCACTTAGTTTGGTTAAGGATAAAGAAAAGACTATTATGCTATTCAGCGATATCTTTTTTGAAGGTGTCGGTATTTAGTTGGAAAATCCTAATAATCCCTTAAAGAGTTGCAATGCATGTCAAATTAGGACATTTAGGTTGGTTATATTTAAGTATGGTTTAGGGTGATTAAACAATTTCACAACATTACATTAATAACAATCACCAGATATAACATAGAGTTTAGCATGAAATCAGGTACTCAACCACATGCGTACATAACTACTTACAAACACAGTCAAATGCAATCCTAAGTCTCTATGTACTCTATATTAGTACTCTAAATACAATTAAGTATTGGACCCAACTTACTTGAAATCTTTGGTTGGTCGCTCAATTAGTTTTAAGTTAACTCGTCTCCGTGTATCTAATAATATAAATACTCTTTTTAGTATTTATACTTTGATGATATATATTCTAGGTCATGATTTAAATCAATTCTCCTTATATACCTATTATTTATTATTGATTCATTCTACGTTAGTTCGAGGTTCGGTTTCCGAATCCGATTCTGGTTCGGGCTCTAAATTAGTTCTAACTACGAGTAACTCTTAAAATATGTTTCAAACCCTAATGTGAAATTAATCACATTAAGTTTGAGTATCATAAATATCATGCTTAGTCTTAGATTAGTATTCTAGCTCACTCGGTATACTAAAATCCTCATTAGTGCATCGAATTTACTTCCGATGTAAGAAAATTTTATATTTTTCCTATATATAATTAGCTAAAATTAAGTTTTATACCAGATTTAATACGTATTAATATTATCATTATATTATCCAATTTAACTCAATATTTTATAATTACCATAATTCCAATTGCACATAATATCAAATAACCTATATTTATGACATAATTCCCATGATAATTGCATTTAATACTCCAAGTGCTATAATTATGCTATCATATCACAGATTAACATCCCTAAACATTTAACTACCCTCTCAATCAATAGTTACTCATTTAATTACTTAATTAGTTCAAAATTACTCATTTTATCCATCATTTTAAGGCTTATAAATTACTTAAAAATTTTGAAATTTAATTTTAAAAAAAATGGCTTCATAGCAATGTTCTTTATCACTTAAGTAGTCTACCGAAAAAATTCGAGCTCAAAACTACACTTTTAAGCCTATTTAATTCTAAATTAAAACATGCTTAGTTTTGCTTAGTTTCTTAAGCACCTTATATCTACAGATGTAATTAAACATAACCATTATTTTTTCCTAAATCTACATATAATAAAACATCAGAATAATAAAATTCATAATTTTCTGGATATAATTAATAATTTTTGTAATATTGGTTGGAAATTTGGACTTACCTATTTCTTGGGCTTTCGGCCACCAGCATCGGTCTAGGGTTTTTCGTCTTGTCCAGACGGTCAATTTGGAGTGGGGGTGGTGGTGGTTTGGTTCCAGGTGGGGCGGCATGTAGGTTTGGCCTATTGCTCCTACTGTATAGAATTTTTGAAATTTTTATAAAACCCTAATTTTACTCAAATTTTTGGTGCTCTATAATTTTTTAAGGTTTCAAACTGATCAAATGAGTCTCTAGAAAAATTGTGATATTTATAGAGCTCTAAAGTAATTTTAGTTCATTAATTAGACAAGATCATTGCCTCGTCTCCTTCCATTTTGCCTTTACAAGTGTTTGAATTTAATTGATCCAAATTTGTTTTTTCATTCCCCAGCTGCCATGACCCAAATCTGGATTGTTCTCTACTTCTTTGATTTTTTTTTTCCTTGATTTTTTTTATAATTTTCTTTAATTATTTGGAAAATTTCTTGTAATTGTCAAGTGTTTTAGGTAATTTTATGTATTTTTACCTACATGTAAATATATATGGAGTACAAGTAAATACTCTTAAATATTATTGAGGTCATTTTATGATTTCTAGTATGCATATAATTGATCTTTAACGATTTGTTAGTTATCAGAAAGCATTTTATGTATTTTCGATAAATAACGGGTAATATACTTAAAATTTAAAAATTTTATATTTTATTATTTATTTTCTTAAATTCAAACTTACGAGGTCACTTTTACTAATATTTTTAGTTTTACTTTATAATTTAGATTCGATCGGATCCTTTAACTAATCACTCTAAATTTTGTGTACTAAATTCAATATTACTGTTATAGGGCTTATATCTACTAGGTCGATTAGATAACCTTGCATTGCGTTATAGGCATGGTCATGACCGTAGCAACAAAGTGAACTAGAATTACCTTCTCCATGTCTTGGTATCAGTTAATTTCTCTACTCCATGTGTTTTGTTACAAGTAGGAAGGTCTTGGGAGCTTTTATAGGAGGAAAGGAACAAGAAAGAGACTAAGTCTCTTTCAAAGTTAGAAGCCCCGACTATGAGCCTTATCATTGGGAAATACTTAGTCAAGTCGCTCTAGACAAATTATGTATGACTAAAGAAGCTCCAACATTATTATATTCTAGTATAGATGAAACATTTTGTTATTTCCTTACGAGTAGGTGTTATCTCGTTAGCCATTATTTGAGTATAGCTCTAATCTTACTCTTATTTTGGTGTAGAACATATAAAATATAAAAAAGTAATAAAGTAAATAAAATCGTGGTCCTTGTCCATGGGAAATTATATTTAAAATAGGACATATAAGTTGTAACAAAAAGTCATTCAAAGTTATTCATGTTTTTTTAGGACAATTTTAAGGTTCCATATATATCAAAATAGTAGTTCTATTGCAACAAACGGTTATAAAAATTACAATCAAGTAACTAATTGGATAAGAGTGTAATATTAAAATGTTATGCGATTCATGAAATCGTAAAACCTTATATGGATGGTTGATGATTAACCAAGCTTATTTCAAATTGGATGATATATCTTGTAAAAGATTCGTTATTTGTATTGAGCAAATAACCAAGCTTATTCGTAAAACCTTATAGCGGTAATAGCATTTTAGAGCAAATCTTGACAATTATTATGGGAAATGCCATTGATGTTGATTTGTAGACATTTTGAAGCCTCACCAACCCTTTATTTTGGACTTTTTGGATAACATCATCATGCTTCTTAGAGCTATGAGAAAACGGTCATAGAGTAGGAGAAAATTTCACGTGGGGGATCAATGTTTGGAAGTAAGCTCAAATATAAGATCAACGTTTAAAAAGTTCGAATAAGAGATCAATATTTTAGTTTATGATTAAAATAATGATCGTTGTTAAAACGCTATTATAATACCATTATCTCCAATTGACATAACTGTTATTTGTCATAGGGCACTAATGTGGCGTTTACATTTACATTTATGATTAAATAATAAATAAATTAAAAAATGGAAAAAACATAAAAAATTAATGAAAAATTGTCAAAAAATTAAAAAATCAAAAAATAAAATAAAATAAATAATAAAATTAAATATAATATGTATGTTATATGTTTGTAATATAATATGTATATTATATTGGCAATATATATTTTTTAGAATTACTTTTTCAAGTTTTTCAACTATTTCATTGTCTTTTATTATACATTTAAATTAAATATACTTTATAATATTATTTTAACAATTTTAATTATGGCTGACCAATTAAAAGCTCATACATCTCTCCTAACTAATGGAAGTAGATACTAATGAGGCACATGTTATGTATTTGTTAAAAGAAAATACACGTGTGAGTTTAAGAACATTTAGAGCCAAGTTCACAAAGAGAGATTGAATTTTAAAATGATTTAAATATATAGTTAGCATTATGTTAGTGGTTAAAATAAATTATCAACGTTATAATAAGTGATTTAAATAGAAAATTAAAATTAGAAAAGCAATAAAATAAAATTTAGATTTCAATAATTCATTTAAACCACTTATCATACTATTGATTTTCTATTTTAATTAATTAAATTTTTTAGTCTATATTTAAACTTAATTTCAACTATTGAGTTTGAGATCAAATCTCTCTACGATTAGATTGGACGTGTCATTAACTTAAAAACAACAAGTTGATTATTAAAATATAATATATCATCTCGCTTCGTCCCACCCATAAGTCACAAAGAAATTCTTCGATCTTGTCCCATCACTACAAAAATCTACTCTGTCCCCACCTTACAGCATGAGTGGTAGTTATAGTTAAGAAAGATAAATTTTTATCAATTTTTTATATCTTTTACACCTAATTAATTACCAAGACCATAAAAAAATGATCAATAACAACAATTCTAAATAATTATATTATTATTGAAGTTGAAGTGTTGCTACTTGTAAGGATCGATAATAAATTTTTGAAAATATTTCTTTAATTTAGCTATTGGGAAAAAGAAAGAAAAAAACCAAAATACCGTTCTTGGGAAAATATGTGTAGGAATACAGCACCTAAGAGGTAATTTTGGATAGAACCATTTTGTATTGCAATACAAAATCGCCTCTTGAAAATGGGATTTTAGTTCAATACAAAATTGTCTCTTCAAGAGGAGTGTCCTCTTCTTCCTTCTCTATCCTCGTTACGGAACTTACTCTCCCTCTAAAAAACTCTTGCGCGAAATCCTCTCACACATTACCATTTTGAACTCTTTTATTTTTTTCAAAAAATTATAGATTTTGCATGGCAACACAGTATACGAGGAAATTTTTTGGAAAACAATACCAAAAACATCCGATTTCCATGCTAGCGACAGCTTTGAATGGACATATGCTGATTACTTGCATTATAAATAGACCCAATACGACATAACTCTACATCAAACAACTTACCAGCATTTCTTTTAACTCAGAAAGCTATTAGTAAATTTAGCTATGGCATCAAAAGCAATTATTGCCATAGTTTTCCTAGCACTTGCTTTGGCACTCTCTGCTAAGGAACTCGATCCCAATACCCAAAAACTTAAGAAGACCAACATTGTTTTCTACATGCATGATTGGGAAAGTGGCCTCAATGTCACCAATAAGATAGTTGCCGGTGTTCCCAAGGAGCGGTGGTGGATCCTTGGATTTGGAACTGTTTTTGCTTTTGATGATAAATTGACCGAAGCATATGATCGAAACTCAACTGAAATCGGAAGGGCTCGTGGAATTTACATAAACACGGCATTGGACGGATCGGATTTGCACCTATTGCTTTCGATAGTGTTTACCAATAAGGAGTTTGGTGGCAGCACACTTGAAATTCAGGGATCTGATAGAATTTTCCTGAAATATAGAGATGTCTCTATTGTGGGAGGAACGGGAAAATTCGCACTTGCGAGAGGAATTGCCACTATTGAGACGGTTTTCCTGGACCTCGTAAACCTTAATGCTATCATCCGATTGAACCTTACAGTGTATCATTACTAAATAATGGAGAGAGATCTTTTTGTTTGGCATAGGAAAAATAAGATGAAGATTTCTCACGAATATTTTCCAGAATATGCTATAGTCATGAATATTTCTGAGTTTTGAGTTTTGTTGTGCAGTACCATTTATGTTCAATCATGAGCTCCCTAAGGAAAAAGAAAGATTGGTTGCTCTATGTACTTGAATATTTACAACGATGTTTGAAGTCTACATATCAATTCTCCATTCCTAGAATCCTTTTTATGATAGCTTCTTGCATCGGTGCCACTATATTTTTTAATTTCATCATTTACTTTTAATATTATCATGGTAGAAGAAAAATCAACAGCACAACAGTTGGTTGTACGTAGTTTGAGGAGGCAACAGCTGCTATGGCTAATGGTAAATGTATTATAATCGAAAAAAAATTAAAGAAAAATGAGGAAGATGTCATTACTAGAAAAGTTCCTTTCACGCATTTATAACTAGGCATAACCTTGTATAATTTGTACAAGAGATTTTCAATAGAGTATATTCAAACAATATAAAAAATTACCCATATTTATATGTTACAAGAAAATAGATAAGAAAACACAAAAACACAAAAATAATTATATAATTATGCAATTGGTGGGACATATACAGTGCTAACACATCCTAATAATCTAGATTTAGTAGACACCATACATACAAGAGATAAACAAGTAGAAATGACACACAAGCTATATATATATTGACATGTACATAGAGATATAAGAAGCCTGGATATCCTAACTCAATAAGGGAAATAACTTAGACACTAATAAAACTTTAAACAAAAAACTGGCGTGTTCAATCCATCATGACCTCTCAACTCTTGACCACTGGCACACTATACAGCCGACTGTCCCTCGTGGCAGTTGCCTACTCTTGTACATTATGTATTCTAAGTTTTTCCTCTTTCATTTCCTTGCATATCCATATTCTGTACATCAAATCTCCAGCATATATAAGACATAAAGGTAGTATTTTATTTTTATAATTGCTACCACACATTGATTGATCATATATAATAATATAACATATAATTAAGTGTTTAAGTGAATGAAAGGCATAATTAAACAAAATATATAACCAAAAATTATAAAAATATAATTGTATATATAATAGATACTATAAAATGGAAATTCCAAAAGGGTCGGACCTATGTGAGTCATTGATTGACCGCTACCACGCAATTGATTAGTCTCATATAACAATATAACATATTACGTGTTTAAGTGAATTGATAACATAATTAAACCAAATATATTACAAAGAACTATTAACATATGATTGTATATATGATAGATATTATAAAATGGAAATTCTAAAAGGCTCGGATTCATGTGATTCATTGAATGAGATAAGTGGATGGCTCACATCCATCTTTGATCATATGTACACTTAATTTATCCATGTGAGCTTAACTTTATAGGTTCAAAGGTACGGGATTTTTCAATGCATTACAAGAAAAATATATAAAGAGAAAAATATCAATGAACATTAAGGAAAATGATTTCAAATTTAGTCATCATGTGCAACTGTTACCCGTGGTGGTCACCTTCCATCTCCACCTGTCAATACATTTATGATTTTTGTTTCCAATTTTCTTCATTTTTTATTATTTTACATTTAAAAAATTTTTTATTTTTAAAATTTATATCATTTATGTGATTATTTTATTAGATTCACTCTATGTAATCACATGGAAATTAGAATTGTGCTACGTGTCATTAACTAACGAAAAAAATTAACGTAATTAATAGAAGTCCTCATTTGCAAACTTTTGTAAATATGGATGACTTGAATAGAAAAAAAAAATAAAAATTGTGAACTTAAATAAAAATGTGGTGAACATTGAGGACAATTCATACTTTTCCCTATAATATTTTTGGTAGCACAAGCTTCTTTCAAACTTAGTAACGAGATGCATAAAAATTTCAGGATTTGATTTGCAACCATCCAAAATTTTTTGTCCAATTTGTATTTATAAATATTTGTGAGATTTATAATGTATTTAATTCATTTTATCCTAGACACTTGTTTTCGTGGATTTGAATGGGAGAAAATTACAGAAAATACATGTACTACCAACTTTTGGTGATTTGTGTCTAAAATTTTATTTTGTATAATGTGGTGCTTGTTTTCTTAATTTGGTTTCAATTTAGTGCCTTTTGCTAACGAGAAAGAAAATGCCTTTTACATTTTTTGCTATCAAGGAAGTTTGCACTCCTTCACTAAGAATGATTTCTTAGCTTGCAAAGAACTGAACCAAGATTCAGAACCACCGCCTGCAACTACAAGCAGCAAGGAATCGAACAAAAGAAAACGAGAGCAATAGTGACAATTAATCCAGATACGCTTTTCTCTACTCTATGCATTTTGTTGGAAGCAGGAAGGTCTTAGGAGCTTTTATAGGGGGAAATGAGTAAGAAAAAGGCTAAAAGGTCTCTTTCAAAGTTAGTGGTCATCAGCCTTATCATTGGGAAATACTTTGGCTGTTGGTCCCTCCTGACAAATTATGTATAACTAGTGAAGCTCCAACACTATTATATTCTGGTATGGATGAAATATTTTCTTATTTCCTTACGAGTAGGTGGCTATCTCATTGTCCATTATTCGGGGATAGCTTATTGTTACTCTTATTTTGGTGTAGAGCATATAAGAAATCAAAAGAATAATCAAGTAAATGAAATCGTGGTCTATGCCCATAGGAAACTATATCTGAAATAGCAAATCAAAGCTATATCAAAAAGTTATTCAAAGTTTTTAATTATTTTTTTTTAAATAATTTTAAGGTTCTATATCGAAATCGTAGTCACGTTCCAACAAACAGTTATAAAAATTGCAATCGAGTTGCTAATCGAATAGGCGTATATTATTAAAATGTTATGCCATCCATGAAATCAGGAGTGGTTGTTGATTAACGAGTTTATTTCCAATTGGATCCTTGAAAAGATTCACTATTTGTTTTGATTTGCACGTGGGATATAGCTGTAGTAGTAGTTTAGAGCAAATCCTGACAATTATCATGGGAAGGGCCATCGACGTTGATTTGTGGACATTTTGAAGTTTCACCAACCCTTTTATTTTGGACTCTTTTGACAACATGTACAGCATGCGTTTTAGAGCAGCAAGAAAGTTACAATAATAATAACAGTCTCCAAAGATGCTTTTGACTCAAATTTCATGGCTACTTAGGAGTACACCATTTTCCAACTACCTCAATCGCACCAACTCTAGTGCCAGCAACTGCTGGAGGGCCTCGCACTGGTTTAATAATTTTATCTAATAAATAATATAATAAAATGCAGTGAACTTGGTATCTCAACGTCAAACTGGAGATCTTTTGCAGCAGAAATACATATGTAATGGCTGGTTTTCCTTCCCTTTCTCAGACAATCGTAGAGATGTGAATCTTCAAGTTTGTATTTTTCTATTCAATTAATTTAATCATTTAGATTATGGGTCAAATGGGTTAGCTTTTCTTCTTAAACCAAAGAAAAAAAAAAGCATAATAATATTTTTTAAAGTCGGGCATGTCCTTTACATGGGAATTTATGAGTTTTGAATAAAGTTTCTTCTTTTATATGAAATAGATACATGAGTTTGAATAGACATTTTTATGTTATCAACTTATATTGAAGTAGTTTAATTAAATTGATCATGTGAGAATGCATATCGGTATTTTCTTAAAATAATTATCGCTCAATGTGATGAATTGCTTGTCGAAGGTTGATGGTGCTCCACAGTGTCCTCAATAAGATTTCAATTCGTTCAATATTATTATTGAAAGTTTCAGAATGCGATTTCAATTCGTTCAATATTATTCTTGAAAGTTTCAAGAATAATGTATATAAAGCTTCCTATACTCCGAGAGAGAGAGAGAGAGAGAGAGAGAGAGAGAGAGAGAGAGAGAGAGAGAGAGATAAGTTTGAAGGAAATATCAGGGCAGTCGCTCAGCCTTTCATTGATAATGGCATTGATATTAAAGTGTATCTGGATTGACTATCTCTATCATTTTGGTATTCGTGTCTTTTACATCATTTTGTTTGGTTCATTTTCTCACTGAAAGGAGGGTCAAGGAATGCACGAATTTTTTTGTTCGATTTCTAGCTTCTTTTAGTTGCATGGGGTGGTTCTAAATCTTGGTTCAGCTCTATGCAAAAGCTAAGAATTCATTCTCAGTGAAGGGACACAAACTTCCTTGACAGCCTTGCTGCTTCCAAAGGACTGATTCCGGGTAAGCGAAATCATGCTTGACCTCCTACAATTCCCCAACCGAGACGGATGCTAGTCCTCTAAAGAAAGGAAAATTTGTGGTCATGTGTACAAGCGGATGAATGGTGAAATTAAAGCATCCTTTTTATAAGTAGCAAGTCACTCAAGTCCCAATGAGTTGTTTTCAAATCGTTGTAATTATTGTAAATCTTATAACAAGTTAATTGAAAATATGTAGGTTGTAGCCACCTAAGCAATCTCCCACTGTTGTAGTGATGGTTGGAGATAAAATATTTACATTAAAAATGACTCTTATATGAAGGATGCTAACTAAAGTTAGAAGCCCTTGCTCCTTTGCAAAATTTTATACTCTCATCTCAATTCGTTTTATTTACTCACTATAAGAAATGGCTTATTGACATTGTACCAATGATTGACCTATTAAAAGGAAGCTTTATAGGGGAATGAGTAAAACCATACCTTTGTGAATTATTACCCTTGGTTATACGAGCATGCAATAACTGAACAAGTGATCCATCGTTATGCACAATCAATTATACAGGATGCAACATCATACACGGTCTCTACCTATCCCCAAAACAATGAATCAAAGATATATCCTTAATTAAAGGACGTCGTTTCCCATTACTAATTAGTTTCCAAAGGTCCAGGTGAGGCTCATAAAAATTTATATATCATATGCCCTTTATGGTCATTGCATAGTGCTGATGATCTTCCTTTATGCAGGTATATGTTATGGATGTCCATTTACTTATCAATCATGTAAATTATTAATTCTAATTACATGTGATCATGCAATTATATATATACATACACTCCAAAAATATGAAATGAGTTCTAAAAAGCAAGGGGGTTCTATATAATTTAAATGTGTCTTCATCCAGAGATCGAAAGCAATGTATCATACATAAGCATATTACCCAATACTTCAGAACACACGTTCCATTTTATAGTTAAATCTTCAATAGTTTTATTAAGTACTAACTACAAGCACTAGCAATATAACTTTCTTTAAGAGTTACTCACCTAAACATGCTTCTTAACTAATCAACATAGTCTTTAGGGAAATAAGAGGAAAGTATGAGATCACTTAGACAAATAAATAATGGAAATAAGCTCAATTTAGAAAAGAAGACCTTAGAAAGAAAGAAAAATCTGCTGTAGAATTTTAGAGGTAATTTGCTAACTTGATTTGGTCAAACTCACTCGTTTTAGGTTGGAATCACGCATATAAGTAGTCGATTCAAAGCTCTGAAAGTCTATTTTCATTTTCTAAATATTAAATTAACTTTCAAATCCAAATAGGTGAGAGAATCAAGGGAAATGATCTTCTATGTTCTGCAGCTAAGTGTATTTGAATACTTTTTGGGTTGTATAACTTTACTAATTGTTCTTATTGGGTCATGGGGTCTTGCTATTGATAAAATTAGTGCCCTTGCTGATTAAAATAAAAAAAGAATATGGTAGTTAGCAGCTAAGCTCTGCAACAATGCTCAAATAAGCAATAGGTCAAATAGTAGTCTTTCATAAGTAGAGATCATCTAGAATATAAACTTATGAATACTTTACTTTTCGAACTTTGTTGAAGTTTATTGTAAATATATTTTAAGACATGTTATTAGAGGATTTCATAGTTGGAATCTTCTATACTGATCCTAACTCAATAGTATTTGTGTAATAATAAGATGTTATTTTAAGTTTTGGAGAAACTTTTGCGTTTTTACTTTTAGTTATGGTATATTGTTAGAAGCTATCGTAGTTACAACAGTAAAGTTGTTGTTTAAATTAAGATGGTTGAACTATGAAATTTCATATGGTAGAGGTTATTAAGAGCTGAGATTCTAATGGTGAAATAAGAAATTTGTCAATAGAATCATTCTAAAAGTACTTATAGTCATTCTTAAGGCCTCACCACTAAGGGAGATGACTTGCTTTGTTTTTTATTTCAACAAAATTAGAGAACAAGTTAGAAAGTATGAAGGAATAATAGATGAATAGGTCTTGTCTTACGCTTACTTTCAATTCCTTGACGATGCCTTTTAGTTAGATAGATCCAATTATGCTGCTGTTGCTACTTAAATATAGGAGGAAATATGGCATAGTAGTAGCTCTTTCAACAAGAGGAGTTGAGGTATAAAGAATGAGACAACTATGGATGAAAGACATATCATAAATGATTTGATGTTAGACTTAAATTGTTAAGTGAGGAATCTATTGATGGGTCTTTTTTGGATCCTTAAGTCTGGCCTAAAGACATATCATAAATAATATTGCTTTTATGTTTGCATGAAAATATGTTGGAAGAGCTATAGCTTCTCTAGTTTGGTGCCATACTTTTGTAGGTTTTGTAGTTGCATATTTGACACAAGGAAGGAAAAATACAAAGTTGAGTTGTCTTGATACAATTGTACTTATACACATATAAAGGAAAGTGAGAATCTATAGAGAGTCATTTCGGTAATTGGGTTTTTAACCTTATTAAATGTTATGGATCGATATTTTAGGTTAGTAATAGAGTTTAGGAAATTGGGTCGATTAGGGATGTTTTTGGGAAATCTAGCTTGGTAAGCTTTGAACGAGGATCACTAAATTGGATTTTTTGCTCTCAGCCTTACTTAGTTATCTTTCATGCAAAAAGTAAACTTAGAAATGGTCTATTTAAGCTTGTTTAGGCTTTGTTTGGCTTTATTGGGCCTTAAAGAGTCTTGTGCTTCAGTCTTAATAGAAAATGGGTTTCTTTTAATGATCATAAGCTCCAAACCCATATCTAAGCCCGTCAAGGCTAAAGTAAGGAGATAAGCTTCAACGATAGGGTTTAATCCCAACTATCAATCTTGAAGCCATCCAACAAATAATATCAACCCCTAAACTTTATAAATAGGAGGCTTCTCCTCTCATTTGATGGATTAAGAATTTCGGTAAGCATGAGACGAACAATGAAGTTTTGTTGAAATCACTCCTTAGAAGATCAAACATGTAGTTTATTAATAACTATTTAAGATTGATCAAGAACACTGAGCTTGATCTATTGTCACATGCGTGAACTTGAGATGTCGAGTTGGCTTACTCTTCTCGCCCCACCACAGCCCCACCCTTCTGCAACACCCCACCCCCCCCCACCCATACATATACACCTTTTCCTAAGGACATCCCTCCACATGGCATTAGTTCATGATGTTTCCTAGATTGACTAACATACCAATTGCACGTGATTGGCTAGCTATAGCAACTATAATTATCAAAACCGTCATTCTACCTATGTGATTTTACAAGTTTATGATTTTAGAAGGCTTCTTCGAGTTAACTTGTGCATAAAATTGTTTTTGTATAACAATTTACATTTTTAATCCAATTGACATGCAAACTTGATAGGAATTTACATTTTTTACCGAGTTTATGTGAGTTCTTTGGCTTACTCTTAAGCTTTCATTGTTGCTCTAATTCAACTATCAATAATTGAATGAAAAAGTTGATAGTTACTCTTCCTCGATAGAATCAAAGTGTAACAAGATGTTGAAGCTCATTTTAAGAAAATTGTGGAACAATGCTGTTATTGTACATGGGTTTGATGGTACATTACCTCAATTATATGTGCCCATGAATAGCTTCCAGTGGCCAAGTAAGCCTTTCTCTACTACAGAAAATTATAATATCAGTCACTTCACTAGTTTTCCAAATTGCTAAATAATTGCAACCTGGTTTTAACCTAATTATCCCTCCATATTGGTTGGTTTGTAACTTCTCATAATATTGCTTTGCTTCAACATTTTGCAGTAACTGGGGGTTTTGTTTATTTTACGGATAGCCTCATAAAGCACCAAGAAGTTTCTTTGGCATAGAAGATTTTTTAGGTGACAATAACAGCCGGCCATATACTTACAAAAAGGAGAAGAAATCCAAGAATCCTAATAAGCATATATTGTTTAAACAATGCACCATAGCTTACATGAAGCCATTTACTCTTGAAGTCTTCATCTCAAAACTCTTTGTATCAGCATGGCTAACTCGCAAGGTAACAAGCAAGCAAGTTGCCGTTGTTGGTACCAACTCCAAGGACATTAAAGCTGTACTCAAGTCTCGATCTGATATTCCTTCATGTTTGACCATTGGCAAGATTTTAGCCGACATAGCATGGGAAGCTAATGTATATAAAGCTTCCTATACACCAAGAGAGAGAGATAAGTTTAAAGGAAAAATCAGGGCAGTCGTTCAGCCTTTGATTGATAATGGCATTGATATTAAAGTGTATCTGGATTGACTATCTCTATCACTCTGGTATTTGTATCTTTTACATCATTTTGCTTGGTTCATTTTCTCACTAAAAGGTGGGTTAAGGAATGCATACATTTTTTTATTCAATTTCTAGCCTCTTGTAGTTGCATGTGGTGGTTCTAAATCTTGGTTCATTTCTATGCAAAAGCTAAGAAATCATTCTCAGTGAAGGGACACAAACTTCCTCGACAGCCTTGCTTCTTCCAAAGGACTGATTCTGGGTAAGCGAAATCATACTTGACCTCCTATGCTTCCCTAACCGAGACAGATGCTAGTCTTCTAAAGAAAGGAATATTTGTGGTCATGTGTACAAGCGGATGAATGGTGAAATTAAAGCATCCTTTTTATAAGTAGCAAGTCACTGAAGTCCCAATGAGTTGTTTTCATATCGTTGTAATTATTGTTCAATTCTAAAGCGAACAAAGAGACGTTCAGATGAATTGTAAGGCAATGGGAGAATGTAGACATGTGACGGGATTTAAAAGTTAGAAGCAATTATGTCGTGCTTGGTTTATCTGGTCCAATATGGTGTTGGAACACCTGCAAATTGTAGGTATGAAATGCTTTTATGCTCAATTTAGTTGAAACAGAGGTTCTTATATTCCATATTATGTGCTTTGAACTTTCGATAAGATTGGCATTGATCTAATTGAATCGATTTTTGGAATAGTGAAATCATTGTCATTGTCCACATGAAATTATATCTGAAATAGAATATCAAAGTTATATAAGAAATCATTTAGCATCGGGATCTTTTGTTTTATATTAAAATAATAGTCATGTCATGACATAGGTACAAAAATTGCAATTACACTACTGAGTGTGTAATGTTAAAATGTTGTGATATTCATGAATATGTAAAACATTACATGGGTGGTTGATGTAGAACCTAATCTATTTCAAATTGGATGCTATATCTTGGAAAAGACTCGTTATTATTTGGATTTGCATGTGAGATATAGTGGTGGCATCAGTTCAGAGCAAATCATTGACAATTACTATGTGAAATGCCACTAATAATGTGAAGACCTAAGATTGGGTGGTTTTAGGCAAATGCATTAAGATACTATGTGTGTACTTGTTTCGTTTGATCATCCTTAAGACCCAATCTATCCTAAGTTGAAAAAAATTTGTTAATTGCATCCATAAAGTCCTTTTCAGCCATGGATTGAGGAAGTAGTATTGTAAACTAGGTTCATAGGGACCTAATATAAAAAGAATGGTTGCACACAAGGTATTTTCATATTTACAATGCCTCAGGAAATACTTATCACATGAGAAAATCAAAATTTTGTGAAGTTTTTGTATTGCTAAAATCCTCATACATCCATCATTAAGTAATATTATTCCTTAGTTTATTTTTATGTGTTTTTATATTTTATTTACGAAACCCTAAACGACAATTAAAGAGAAGTACTTGATGTATAATTGGGATTATTGAATCCAAATCTGTATTTTCTACTAATTAGATCAATGAATTCAAAATCAAATTTTTGTAACGTTCCTCTCATGACATGGTGTTATATATTTCAAATGAAATCTTGATAAGTGATGGAGTATTTATATTACCAATTTTTATATCAATGAGTGGAGAGTAGTATAATTACTGAACATGCTACTGAAAGATAGCTTGTGAAGAACTTCAAAAGGAGACACTATGTAAATAAGCATGGAACATTGGTTGGTGAAATAGTCATTCAACATTTTAATTATATTGATAGGAAAAAACATTTTTTTTTCCTTTTCTATTGTAATCGTCTTCAAGATCATTTTATTACTTAAAATAAAGGTCTTGGTACATTATTCCTTTAATGAAGCATTACAAAAGGCCATAATTGAAATGAAAATTTCACCTAATAGTCTCCATATAAACTAGTTGCGTAAGACATATTATGACTTAAGTGATCAATAGTGTTGAACTATGATGTCGTATTCAAAAACAGAATTAAGAGCAGAGGTATTAAGGCTTAATGTCCTTGATGTAATAGAACCACGGGCCAATCAGAAGATACTAGTCCTACTAACAATTGGCATTTCACGATAATGCTCTGTTATTGGATTCCAACTAAGTATAACAAGATTGCTACCATTATAATTCCCACTAGTTAAGGGTAAAGACATGTTGACTAATACAGTAAGTGATCAAATCCCAACACTTGCATATAATCCTTGGGCTTGGTCGATGGCCTTTAATGTCAGTTTGGGTCCTTCAGTTAATAAATCATCAATCACATTGATAAGACTAAAAAGGGTTGAAGAGTAGTTGGTAATTGATGCTTCTGCTGCATTATATGTTGTGACATTCTTCCTTAAAAAGGTGTCATGGAGGTAGAAGTGCATTTGGTGGTTTTACACATGGCAAAATTTTTATAATACCATGCATCTACTGTTATAACCTAAAGCTGTAGAGTCTCAACAGTCTTATCGTATAAACTAACCTATGATAGTAACTGACCTTATAGTCCTTACCATAGGTTAAATTTACATAAGACATCTATGACTTCTCACTTTGAAGTAGACAATTCAATTAAGATTTAAACTAAAATTTACATAAAAGTTAGAACTATCATTTATATATATGTATAATTACATTTACATTATTGTAGAATTCTTAGGAGATTCTACATAAGACAGTAGTCTGCTAACTTACATATCATATATCGGTTCTTAATCCTAAAAATACTAGCAAGACCTTAAAAACTTAATTATTAGGCCAGTTGCTCCTCACTCCCCATAGCTTCAAAAGAGGACTAACCTCCAGGTAATTGTATTGTGGTATAGCAAATTAGAAGTTAGAACCTGCAAAAGAATCTATATGGGCATGAGTAATTACGACTCAGTAAGTTGAATTGGAGACTTATGAATGCATATAAGCATAATCAAGGTTATCAAGTAATTATTTACATGAAATGCAATAAGTAAGTATCATCACATAACGTAGTCCGGCCCGTTATGAAATCAGAGTAATTTTACCTGCTCTAATCTAGGTTGAGGAGTTTCCGTTAATGCAACAGCTCACAATTAAACCCAAGTTTGTGTAATGGAGACATTGCTCTCTCCAGGACTAACATTTGAATCAATGCCCTCATCCTCACCGTAACATCCTCACCGTAACATCCTCTCCTATCACTTAGTTCGGCTAAGGATAAATAAATGACTATTATGCTATCCAACACTATCTTTTTCGAAGGTATCGGTATTTTGTTGGAGAATCCTAATGATCCCCTAAAGGGTTGTAATGCATGTCAAATTAGGGTATTTAGGTTGGTTATATTTAAGTATAGTTTAGGGTGATCAAACAATTTCACAGCATTCCATTAACAACAATCACTAAATACAACACAGAATTTAGTACGAAATCAGGTACTTAAGCACATGTATACATAACTACTTACAAATATAGTCAAATACAATCCTAAGTCTCCGAGTACTCTAGATGAGTACTCTAAATACAATTAAGTATTGGACTTAACTTACATGAAATCCTGAGTCAGTCACTCAATAAGTTACAAGTTGACTCGTCTACGTGTATCTAATAATATAAATACGCTTTTTAGTATTTATACTTTGATGATATATATTCCAGGTTATGATTTAAATCAATTCTCTTTATATACCTATTATTTACTATCGATTCATTCTACATTAGTTCGGGATTTGGTTTTCGAATCTGATTTTGGTTCAAGCTCTAAATCAGCTCTTACTACTAGTAACTCCTAAAATACGTTTTGAACTCTAATGTGAAATTAATCACATCAAGCTCGAGTTTCCTACTATTCTAGCTTACTTGGTATACTACAATTCTGATTAGTGTACCGAATTTACTTCTGATGTAAGAAAATTTTACTTTTTTCCTATAATTAGCTAAAATTAAGTTTTATACTAGATTTAATACATATTAATATTATTATTATATTGTCCAATTTAACTTAATATTTTATAATTACCATAATTCCACTTGCACATGATATCAAATAACCTATATTTATTACATAATTCCTATGATAATTTCATTTAATACTCTAAGTGCTATAATTACACTACCACATCAAAGATTAACAACCTTAAACATCTAACAACCCTCTAAATCAATAGTTAGTCATTTAATTGCTTAATTAGTCCAAAATTACTTATTTTATCCATCACTTTAAGGCTTAAATTTTTTTTTAAATTTCAAAAATTAATTTTAAAATAATAGCTTCATAGCAATGTTCTTTATCACTTAAGTAGGCTACCAAAAAAATTTGAGCTCAAAACTATACTTTTAAGTCTATTTAATTCTAAATTGAAACATGCTCAATTTTGCTCGCTTTCTTAAGCACCTTATGTCTACAAATGTAATTAAACATAACCAATATTTTTTCATAAATCGATATACAATAAAACATCAGAATAATAAAATTCATAATTTTCTAAATATAATTAATAATTTTTGCAAAATCGGTTGGAAAATTAGACTCACCTGTTTCTTGAGCTTCTAGCCACCAACATTGGTCTAAGGTTTTTTGGTTGGTCTAAATGGTTGATTTGGAGTAGCGTGGTGGTGGTGTATGGGTTTGGCCTAATTGTTCTTATTGCATAGAATTTTTGAAATTTTTGTAAAACCCTAATTTTCCTTAAATTCTTGGTGTTCTATAATTTTCTAAGGTTTCAAACTAATCAAATGAGTCTTTATAAAAATTGTGATATTTATAGAGCTCTAAAATAATTTTAGTGAATTTATTAGACAAGATCATTATCTTATCTGCTTCCATTTTTCCTTTACAAGTGTTTGAATTTAATTATTCCAAATCTATTTCTTCATTCCCCAACTACCACAACCCATATCTAGATTGTTCTCTACTTCTTTGATTTTTTTTCTTATTTTTCCTTGATTTTCTAACTTATTTTTCCTTGATTTTTTTTTATAATTTTCTTTAATAATTTGGAAAATTTCTAGCAATTTTCAAGCATTTTAGGTAATTTCACGTATTTTTATCTATGTGTAAATACATATGGAGTACAAGTAAATACTCTTAAATATTATTTAGGTCATTCTATGATTTACAGTATGCATATAATTGATCTTTAGTGATTTATTAGTTATTGGAATGCGTTTTACGTATTTCCGATAAATCATGGGTAATACACTTAAAATTTGAAAATTTTATATTCTATTATTTTATTACTTATTTTCTTAAATTCAAACTTATGGGGTCACTTTTACTAATACTTATAGTATTGTTTTATAATTTAAGCTTGATCGGATCCTTTAATCGATCACTTTAAACTTTGTGTACTAAATTCAATCTTATTATTATAAGGCTTATATTTAGGACTTACATCTACTTGGTTGATTAGATAACCTCGAATTGCATTATAAGCATGGTCACATCTACTTAGTTGATTAGATAACCTCGGATTGCGTTATAGGCATGGTCATGACCATAGCAACAAATTGAACTAGAATTACCTTCTCCATGTCTTGGTATCAGTCAATTTATCTACTCCATGTGTTTTGTTACAAGTAGGAAGGTCTTGGGAGCTTTTATAGGAGAAAAGGAACAAGAAAGAGACTAAGTCTCTTTCAAAGTTAGAAGCCTCGACTATGAGCCTTATCATTAGGAAATACTTAGTCAAGGCGCTCTAAACAAATTATCTATGACTAATGAAGCTCCAACATTATTACATTCTAGTACAGATGAAACATTTTGTTATTTCCTTACGAGTACATGTTATCTCCTCGACCATTATTCGGGGATAGCTCTAATCTTACTCTTATTTTAGTGTAGAACATATAAAATATAAAAAAAGTAATAAAGTAAACAAAATTGTGGTGCTTGTACATGGGAAATTATATTTAAAATAGGACATATAAGATGTAACAAAAAGTCATTCAAGGTTGTTCATTTTTTTATTTTTTTTTTAGGATAATTTTAAGGTTCCATATATATCATAATAGTAGTTCTGTTGCAACAAATAGTTATAAAAATTACAATCAAGTAGTTATTGGATAAGTGTATAATATTAAATTTTTATGCGATTCATGAAATCGTAAAACCTTACATGGATGGTTGATGATTAACCGAGCTTATTTCAAATTAGATGCTATATCTTGTAAACGATTCATTATTTGTATTGATTTGCATGTGAGATAGAGGTAATAGCATTTTAGAGCAAATGTTGACAATTATTATGTGAAATGCCATTGATGTTGATTTGTGGACATTTTGAAGCCTCACCAACCCTTTATTTTGGACTCTTTTGATAACATCATCATTCTTCTTATAGCTATGAGAAAACGATCATAGAGTAAGGGAAAATTACACGTAAGGGACCAACATTTGGAAGTAAGCTCAAATATAAGATTAACATTTTAAAAAGTTCAAATAAGAGATCAGTATTTTAGTTTGTGATTAAAATAGAGATTGTTGTTATAACGCTATTATAATACCATTAACTCCAATTGACATGGCTGTTATTTGCCATAGGGCACTAATGTAGTGTTTACATTTATGATTGAATAATAAATAAATTAAAAATGGAAAAAACATAAAACATTAATGAAAAATTATCAAAAAATAAAAAAATAAAATTAAATAAATAATAAAATTAAATATAATATGTATGTTATATGTTTGTAATATAATATGTATATTATATTGGCAATATATATTTTTTAGAATTACTTTTTCAAGTTTTTCAACTATTTCATTGTCTTTTATTATACATTTTAATTAAATATACTTTATAATATTATTTTAGCAATTTTAATTATGGCTGACCAATTAAAAGCTCATACATCTCTCCTAACTAACGGAAGTAGATACTAATGAAGCACATGTTATGTATTTGTTAAAAGAAAATACATGTATGAGTTCAAGAACATTTAGAGTCAAGTTCCCATAGAGAGATTGAATTTTAAAATGATTTAAATATATAGTTAACATTATGTTAGTGGTTAAAATAAATTATCAACATTATAATAAGTGATTTAAATAGAAAATTAAAATTAGAAAAGCAATAAAATAAAATTTAGATTTCAATAATTTATTTAAACCACTTATCATACTATTGAATTTTTATTTTAATTAATTAAAATTTTTAGTCTATATTTAAACTTAATTTCAACTATTGAGTTTGAGATCAAATCTCTCCACAATTAGATTGGACATGTCATTAACTTAAAAAAAACAAGTTGATTATTAAAATATAATATATCATCTTGCTTTGTCCCACCTACAAGTGACAAAGAAATTCTTTGATCTTGTCCCATCACTAGAAAAATCTACTCTGCCCCACCTTGCAGCATGAGTAGTAGTTATAGTTAAGAAAGATAATTTTTTATATCTTTTACACCTAATTAATTACCAAGACCATAAAAAATGATTAATAGCAGCAACAATTCTAAATAATTATATTATTATTGAAGTTGAAGTGTTGCTACTTGTAAGGATGGATAATAAATTTTTGAAAATATTTCTTTAATCTAGGGAAAAGGAAAGAAAAAAAAGCTAAAAAAAAGAAAAGAAAAAACCTAAAATACTATTCCTGGGAAAATATGTACAGGAATATGGCACCTAAGTGGTGATTTTGGATAGAACCATTTTGTATTGCAATATAAAATTGCCTCTTGAAAAGGGGATTTTAGTTCAATCCAAAATTGTCTCTTTAAAAGGAGATTTTGTATAGAATACAAACCCTACATAGTGTCCTCTTCTTCCTTCTCCATCCTCATTACATAACTTACTTTCTCTCTAAAAAACTCCTATGCGAAATCCTCTTCACACACTACCATTTTGAACTCTTTTTTTTTTTTTTTCAAAAAATTATAGATTTTACATGGCAATGTAGTGTACAAGGAAAATTTTTGGAAAACAATACCAAAAACATTTGATTTCCTCAATTTCTCTCTCTATAAGTCAAAGAATGAAAAGTTAACAATTTCTCTCTCAATTTCCTCTTTTGATTAGTTTTATAAACATGTAACTATGTGAAACAACATTGTTATTGAAACTATCATGGTACATTATTGTCTATGTTAAATTTTTTTACATTCTGAATTGTGTTACTTTATCATATATGTGATATGAGTAGACTTATTTAGTATTGATGCAATTGGTTGAGTTAAGTGTTTTTTGTATGAATAAAACAGTTAGGAAATAACCCATTGTTGTGAGGCAAGGACGAGGGTTAGGTAATGATAGGTTGAGCTCCACATTAGGGATGATCCATCTCTAGAGCACTTGCCACCAGTAGCATCTCTTAGACTGCCTAGATTTAAGTTTTAGATACCCTTTGCTGAAGAGAGCTCAAGCAATTAGATCAAATCTTCTACACCCCCTTCATCGAAGAGATCTTTAGTAGTTTGGTTTGTACATGATAAAGACATATTTTTCATGTTTTAAAGTGCAAATTAAGATAGAATTATTATTGAGAAATGATATTTAATTATTTTCATTTGGACATTTTAAGAATTAGAGGATTCAAGAGTGGAATTACAGACGATTTAGAGGAATTTTAAGCAAACAAACGAATTTCAAATCAACATGTGCAAGTTGCAATTGAAGGCAGCCAGCTTATAACTTACACTAGCAACCTTTGAACTCAACACCATTGGCCTTTAACATCTATGCCACCAGTCTAACAGTCGACCTTGTATTTATACTACTGGCTTTCATGAAAAAAAGAAGCTTCACGCGTGTTAACCTTAATTTTTCTTATAAATAGCTTCTGTTTTATCGTTTGGGGGACTTTTGAATACACTTTCCTTAGACTTAAAGAGTCGTAGAATAATCTTTAGATAGTTCTTAAAGAATTCTTTGGGAGAATCGCTTGGATCGTTGAGAAAAATTTGCTTTTGCTAAGGAGACCAAGTTGAAGTTACAATTAAAGATTATCTTTTCTAATATAGAATTGGTGACATCAATTTCAATTATTCTTATGCAATTCTATGAATTACTCATGCTTTCAATTATTAATTGCAATTTCAATTAGTATTTGTGTTTTTGTTTCCAAATCCATGGCTAGCTAAATTTATTTGTGGGAATTGATGAAACTCTAGATAGCTAAGATGATGATTGTGTTCATGTTATAGGATTAAGAGATATATGAATGATTCATGACTGCAATTTCTATGATTTTGATTATAATTGTTCAATTGATTATAATTGTTTGAAACCCTAATGACACGGGAGTTGACATAGAGTTTGTTAGAAATTCTTAGTTGATTTGATTAATCAAAGTGGAAGCAGAGTTAATTGAATTAATTAGAAATTATCTACAAATTAATGCAATGTTTGGCGATTGATTATTCACTAAGACATTAGGGATAATTGATTTAGGACATTAGACAATCATAGTAACGAGAGATATATTATTGTAATTTAGAGTTTACAATTAATTGGAAGATGCGGAAGCCAACTAATTAATTAGGAGTTTAAATCCTTAAGTTTTAAGGTATAATAATTTCACTTGAATGACTATATAGCTATTAATCTATATAACATGATAATAATTTGATTGGCATAATCTAGGGTGGATTCTATTTTCTCACAATTCTTCATTGATTGCTTAATTTTAGATTTTTCATAGTTATTTTCTTTTCAATAGTTTTAGAGTAATTATTAGATTAATTAATTTAATTTTGATTTCCTGAATATTGATAAGAACTAGCATAGGATTAGTAATTTTTTTTGTCCTCGAAAGATTGATAACCTTACTTTCTCTATATTACTTGATTTCGACCCAGTATATTTGCTAGAGTATTCGCAATTTATTTTTATATATATAGTTTAAGAAAATCAAGTTTTTGGTACCGTTGTCGGGGACTGGAAATATTAAACGTTTTAATTCTGTTGGTAATTTAGGCACAATTGACGACATGTGTTATTTGTTCTCTTTACAGGTGTTTTATGCATAAGAGCAGAAGAACTAAAATTCTACCACTAGATTTAGAAATATAGTGCACTTTGCATCAGTTGAGGCAAGAGAACGAAAAAAGAATAGATGAGATGGCAAGTAACGAAGGTGATAATCAAATACAAGGAGTTATGCGAGTACTACAAGATTATACAGTACCCACGGTGATGGGTTTGATTATAAGGAGGCCCACTATTCAAGCTAACAACTTTGAGTTGAAGCCATCTCATATTCAAAAGGTTCAGACGAATCAGTTTGGAGGATATCCCAATGAAAATCCTGACGAGCATATTGTAGGATTCCTTCAATATTGCAACACGATGAAGATGAACAATGTGACAGACGAAGTTATCAGATTATAGGTCTTTCCCTTTTCACTAAGGGATAAAGTTAGAGCTTGGTTTCATTCACTATTACGAGAGTTTATCACCACCTGGGCTGATCTTTCATTGAAGTTCTTAAGGAGATTTTTCTCACCGGCTAGGACCACAAAATTAAGGAATGACATCGCCAACTTTACCAAGTTTAGTGGTAAGTCACTTTATGAAGCATAGGAGAGATTTAAGGAGGCAATCAAAAAATGCCCACATCATGGCTAGCTAAATAATCTCCTAATTAAGATATTTTATCTTAGTCTGGACAAGACATTGAGGTCCCTTATTGATGTTGTAACTAAAGGTGCTCTGATGGGTACGTCATATAATGAAGCAAGTGCATTGATAGAAGAGATGGCCTCCAGTGCACGTAAGTGGCAAAACGAGAGAAGCAAGTTAGGAGTGGCAGCAGCTAGTGACAATAGCACTGTATCTCAATTAACGGCTCAGATTGCAGCTCCCACTACTCAGGTAAGTAAACTCACCTCAACATAGTCTTTTAATGCTAACCCTATTGTTTTTTGTGAGTTATTTTCAGGACCACATTCGACTCTTAAGTGCATAATTGGGAATCACTCAGCTCTAACCAATGGAGAATAGGTGAATTTTGTCAACAATTTTCAACGCGGCAATTAAGGACAATATTTGAATACATATAATCTTGGGTGGCGTAACAATCCAAATTTTTCATGGAGAAATGAGAACAATGCATTCTAACCACCACTTGGATTCCAAAAGTAAGGGCCTGCTCAAAACGCTCTACCTCAGCAAAATCAGTCTAGAATGGAAGAGCTCATTTTGAGCTATATGCAAAAGACTGACACCATGCTACAGAATCAACAGGTGACTATTCGAAACCTAAAGAATTAGATTAATCAATAGTTGAGTAGCAAACCATCAGGGTTTTTACCCAGTAATACTGAAAAAAAAATTGCAGAGGTGTCAATGTTATTATGCTGAGGAGTGGAAAAGCATTTGAAATAGTTAACAGACGAGTTGAAGAAAAGGTGGAGATTTTGAAGGTAGAAAAAGGGAAGGAGGTAGAAGAGGAACTAACGTAGAAGTCATTAGAAGTGAAACCATATGTTCCTCCAGTCCCCTTTCTGGGATGATTAAAGCAACAGCAACTAAACGCTTAATTTGCCAAATTCCTAGATGCCTTTAAGAAGTTGCAAACCAACATTCCTTCTGCAGAAGCACTTTAATAAATGTCTTCATATGCCAAATTCATGAAGGATTTGCTTACCAAGAAGAGAAAGATTGATGGGAATGAACCGATAATGCTTACAAGGGAGTGCTCTATGATCCTTTAGAAAAATTTATCTACCCAGCCTAGAAAACATAGAGATCAGGGGAGTTTTACTATTCCTTGCACTATAAGAAATTTTCTCTTTGATAAGGTTCTTATTGATTTAGATGCAAGTGTAAATTTAATGCCTTTGTTTATTTTTAGGAAGTTGGGACTTGGAGATTACAAGGACACTCATGTCACCTTGCAACTTGCTAATAGGAGTATCAAATACTCAAAGGGTATTGTCAAGAATATCTTAGTGAAGATAGACAAATTTATCTTCCCAGTCGACTTTATAGTGTTGGAGATGGAAGAAGATAGAGAGGTACCCATGATCTTAAGCAGACCGTTTCATGCAATGGATAAGGTGTTGATAGACGTAGAATAGGGTAAGCTAACTTTAAGAGTTATGGACGATTCGGTAACGTTTAATGTTTATAAAGCCATAAAGCATTTTGATGATTACAAATCTTATTTCACTATTAACATTTTTGATGAGATTACCTGTGAGTTTATAGAAGAGAAAGCAGGATTGGATACCATGGAATCAATTCTTAGGGATCTGGATGATTGGAGCGATGACAACGAGCTTGAAGAAGAAGGTAAGGAATAGGTGTAAAAAATTAAAGCTCGATACTATGAAGAATTAGGCACTAGTGAGCAGAAGCCAGTCCCATCATTGACACAATCCCTAGTACTTGTACTTAAACCTTTACCTAGTCATTTAAAATATGTTTATCTTAGAACAAATGATACTTTGCCAATAATTATCTCCTCCTCTTTGACAGGTGACCAAGAGAAACAACTTTTAGGAGTTTTGAGAGAGCATCAAGAAGCCATCAAGTAGACCATTGCTGATATAAAGGGGATTAGTCCCTTAATTTATACTTACAAGATATTGCTTGAGGTTGAGTGGAAACCCATAGTACAACCACAGAGATGACTCAACCCAACTCTCAAGGAGGTAGTGAAAAAAGAGGTACTTACATTGTTGGATGCAGGTGTTATCTACCCTATCTTAGATAGTAAGTGGGTTAGTCCCATTCGGGTAGTGCCAAAAAAAGGTGGTATGACTATCGTGAAAAATGAGAATAATGAGCTAATCCCTGCTTACACTATGATCGAGTGGAGGGTTTGCATAGATTATAGAAAACTGAATGATACCACTCATAAAGACCACTTCTCACTTCCTTTCATAGATTAAATGTTAGAAAAACTTTTAAGGCATGATTATTATTGTTTTTTAGATGGATATTTTGGTTACAATCCAATTCATATCGCACCTGAGGATCAGGAGAAAACCACTTTTAAATGTCCTTATGGCACTTTTGCCTTTAGGAGAATACCCTTTGGTCTCTGTAATGCACTTGTGACTTTTCAAAGATGCATGATGTCTATATTTTCTGACATGTTAAAAGATTTTATTGAAATATTTATGGATGACTTCTCTATCTTTGGAAAGTCATTTGATTCATGTCTGCCTAATTTAGGTTGTGTGCTCAAAAGGTGCAAGGAGACTAATTTACTTTTCAACTGGCAAAAATGCCATGTTATGGTAAGAGAGGGAATAATCTTAGGTCACAAGGTGTCAAAAAAGGAGATTAAAGTTGACAAAGCCAAAGTAGAGATAATAGAGATGCTACCACCACCCACTTCAGTCAAAGTAGTTAGGAGCTTCTTAGGGCATGCTGACTTTTATAGGAGATTTATCGGGGACTTCTCTAAAATCTCTAGACCTTTTTATATTTTACTTGAAAAAGATTCTACCTTTGTTTTTTCTTATAATTTTTGCAAGCATTCAATCTATTAAAGGAGAAGCTTAATTTGGCACCAATGATCGTTGCACCAAATTAGGAGCTTCCTTTCGAGATGATGTGTGATGCTAGTGACTATGCTGTAAGAGCAATACTTGGGTATAGGAGAGGTAAGTTATTTTGTGCTATATACTTTGTGAGTAGAACTTTGAATGACGTGCATATAAACTATGCCACAACAAAGAAAGAACTTTTAGCGTTTATATTCGCTTGTGACAAGTTTAGGCCTTATCTCATAGGTTTTAAGATCATAGTATACATAGACCATGCTGCTCTGAAATATTTGTTTGCTAAAGCTGATGCTAAACCTAGGTTAATTCGATGGATCTTATTACTGCAAAAATTTAACCTTGAAAATAGAGATAAAAAGGGAACTAAAAATGGAATTGCCAATCATTTATCTCGATTACAATTGAAGTATTTAAAGCTACTCATTAATGAAAAGTTCCCTGATGAACAATTGTATGTAGTAGAGATCCGAGGATTACCTTGGTACACTGATATAGTCAATTACTTGGTTAGTAAAATCATACCATATGGTTTCTCATTTCAATAGAAAAAGAAGTTTTTACATGGTGTGAAATTTTATTTCTAGGATGAATTGTATCTTTTTAAAAGTTGTGCTGACTAAGCAATTATACATTGTGTGCCTGAAACAGAACGGCTTAGCATAATTCAGCATTGTCATTCTAAAGAAGTAGGGGACCACTTTGGTGTGGAAAGAATTACAGCTAAAGTTTTATCTTGTGGATTCTATTGGCCTAATTTGTTTAGTGATTGTAGGAATTATGTTATGTTTTGTGCTCAATGCCAAAGGACGGGGAATATTTCTAGGAGACATGAATTACCACAAAACAATATTCTGGTAATTGAGCTTTTTGATGTATGGGGAATAGACTTCCTGGGTCTTTTCCCTTTATCTTTTTTAAACAAATATATACTTCTGGTAGTAGATTATGTGTCGAAATGGGTAGAAGCAATAGCTTTGCAAACTAACGATGCCAGAGTGGGAACTAAATTTTTGGAAAAGAACATTTTTTCCAGGTTTAGGGTACCTAGGGCTATTATAAGTGATCGGGGGTCACATTTTTGCAATCAAAAATTTCAAAAATTGTTAACAAAATATGGAGTCACTCATAAACTTACCACCTCGTGTCATCCACAAACTTGTGGACAAGTCAAGGTGTCCAATAGGGAAATAAAGCGTATCTTAGAAAAGACCATCAATGCATTTAGGAAAGACTCGATGGTGCATTGTGGGCTTATAGGATAGCTTTTAAAACCCTTATAGGAATGTCCCCTTACAAAGTCATTTATGGTAAATCATGTCACTTACCTATAGAGCTCAAGCATAAGACCTATTATGCCATAAAATACCTTAATTTTAATTTACAAGCTGCTAGTGAAAAGTGATTGCTCTAATTGAATTAGCTAGACAAGATCAAAGAAGAAGCTTATGAAAACGCTAAGATCTACGAAGAGAGAGCCAAGTGATGACATGATAGGAACATTCAATAGTGAGAGTTCGTGCTTGGTTAGAAAGTATTATTATACAACTTTCCACTGAAATTGTTCTTAGGTAAGTTAAAATCTTAATAGTCTGGATCATTTAAAATATCTAATGTTTTTCCTTATGGTATAGTTAAGTTAAAGGTATGAGACAATCGCACTTTCAAGGTAAATGGTCATCTCTTCAAACATTATTTTGAAGGAGAAAACATAGATAGTGACGCCACTATGGTAATGAACAAGAATTTACAGAAAGATCGGAAAAGTCAAGCTAACGACTATAAACTAAGCGCTTCATGAGAGGAAACTCATGTCTAACCAAATTAATTTTTTTTATTATTCATTATTATTTAGTTATTTTTATTTATTAATTATTTTTTTTTAAATATTAGGCCAGTCATTAACATGAGGGCTACTAGCCTAAGACAAAATTTTTAAAAAATTAAAAGAAAAATTAGGCTGGTCATTAGCATAAAGGCTACTGACCTAAGAAAAAAAAATGGGAAAAGCATAAAATTTGAAATTAAGGCTAACACTCAAGGCCGTTGGCCTATCAGTCGGCTTACCCACATACGTCAACAATGTACGCTACCGGTGTACAATGGGAAAAGCTGGCATACAATGTTTTTAAAGGCACATCCATTGGTTTTCTCTCTCTCTTCACTCATTTTTTTCTCCTGAATTCTCTCTCTAGTTTTCTCTCTAGATCTCTCTTCCTCTCCATCACTCTAACTCTCCCATACACATAATCCATCATTCCATCTCACATTCACTCACTATTTCATTTTTTTAATACCCATTTTCACTTTGCAGTTTTGATTTATGCATCATGCAACCTAAGAAGATTCAACCGAGAAAGAAATAGAAGACAACAGCCGCTTCGACTTCTAGAAGTTCGGGCAGCGATCTACTCTCACATCAGGAGTATGCTAAGGAGAGAAGGAGGAAGTTACAATGAATGACATTCGTGAATCAACAATATCTAGATTGGACTATTTTGCAAAAGTATGAAATGGATGATAAAATCCAGCAGATGGTTCCTGATAAAACATGGTTTTACTTATTTGAGGTAAAAGAACTCACTTTTAGAAATATAGCTATTGATTTTTTGTCCACTTTGTAGTTGGAGAGAAGTGGGCAAATGTCCACTTTTACATTTCAGGTTTATGGAGAAATTTATGTAATTGAATTGAGTCAAATTGGCTATTTTTTAGGTTTATATGAGGAGGAGGAAGTCAATTTACCTAACTCTTAGCCTAATGATATGATTGTTAAGAGATTTTGGTTTTAGTTGATTCATCCCAAGTGAGACAATTTTGTACCTTCAAAGTTGCTCGCCATGACTTTCTCGACAGTGGAGCACAGACTACTCTACCATAGCCTTGCTCATACTCTCAGCTGTAAAAAGACTAGCTATAGCAAGGTAACCACTTTTGACATGTTTTATCTATATAATATGATTTCTAGGTATCAAATAGATCTGGGAATGGAAATAGCAAATTTTATCTATATATAGATAGATGATACTAGGATACAGGTTATCTTTTGTAGTGAGTATATTACAGCATTATTGAAGGGTATGTGGCTTTTTTAAGAGTCAGAATGGGACGATGGTATCCTATGTAAACCTATGTCCACTACGCCCTTTAAAGGTTGGAGATTGGTCAAGATAAATAATAGGTCTCATCCTGTTGATGAGGAGGATATTCCTAAAAATCCTTTTCTTGCTCCCAGAGTGTCTACTTTATCTCATCCTCCAGATAGTAGTTATGAACAATTGAGTGCTAAAATTAGAGAAGTTCGAAATGAAATTAGAAAAGAAAGGAAGAAGAATAAGAAGTTCTAGACTACTATGTTTAATATGTTAAAGTTTGCTATCTCATGTTTTCGACCAGCAGCTGCAAAGCAGTTCCATTATGAGACTTTCAATGCAGAGAGTAGCAGTACCAATAGAGATAGTTAGATATTTGCGCGCTTTTCTGATTTTTTTTTTATTTTCATTTTTATTTCTTTTCTTTTTCTTTTATTTTGCTGTTCGGTTATTTTTGTTTAATACCCATTTGTTTGGGTAACTCGGGATCATTAGCTCTACTATGTACTCTTTAGTGCACTTTTATGTTATCTTTGCTATTTCATTTTCTTTGTGTTTGATGAGACATGTCAAATTTGAATTCTATAATAGCAATGAGCTTATGCTTGGAATTTTCATTGTCGCTGAAAATTTGAATCCAGGAGAGTACCCGTTTTTTGTATAAATAAAACAGTTAGGAAATAACCCATTATTGTGAGGTCCGCAAGGACGAGGGTCGGGTAAGGGTCGAGGGCAATGATAGGTTGAGCTCAACATTAGAGACGATCTATCTCTAAAGCACTTGTCACCAGCAACATCTCTGAGACTGCATGGAATTGAGTTTTAGACACCCTTTGCTGAGGAAAGCTCTGGCAGTCAAATCAGATCTTCTACACCCCCTTCATCAAAGAGACCTCTAATGCTTATTTTAAGCTTGCCAATGTTCTGAATAAATCAAATGAAAAAAAAAAAAGCCTCATATTTATAAAGTTTGGAGGTCAATCTAATCCGTCGAATGGCTTTTAAGATGAATGAATGAGATTGAGTCTTATTATTGAAGTTTATCCCTTTCTTTAGCCTTTATGAGCTTGGATATGGGCTTAGGGCTTATTATAATTAAAAGAAACCCATTTTCTCTATAAATAAGTTTGAAGCATGCTTAAGCCTTTTTATGGTCCAATAAAGCCAAATGAAGTCCAAATGAGCTCAAAAAGGCTGTTTCCGAGTTTACTTTTCGCTCGTAAGATAATCAAGCAAGGTTGAGAGTGGAAATCTAGTTTAACAATCCTCATTCCAAACCTACTAAGCCAGATTTCCTTAAAACATCCATAATCGAGACGATTTCCTAAACTTTATCACTAGCCCAAAATATCGGACCATGACATTAAATTGGATTAAAAGCCTAATTATCAAAATAACTCTCCACATTTTGTCCTTTGACCAAAAGTTCCTTAAACATAGTCAAAGGGGTTTTGAGAGTTTTTAGAAATTGTTTTTTCAACTATTGTATAAACATATTAGATGTTGACTTTGCACTCGATCACTTACCGTATCATTGGAATTAATGCTTCTTACGGATCACTAACAAGCTGAGCATGATATGCTGCTATTCATTTTGCTGCCAGGGAACGTGTACTTTAATATGCTTGAGTATCACACTTTGTAATGATTTATTATTCCCATGATATTGATTCGCATCTATTCTATAGAGTTAGAATAGTTGGTTCATTTTGGTGTTTCTTTCTCATTTTACAAGTATTGATAGAAAAATAAAGCTATCGGAAACATTTGTAGAAAGTTGGAGCTTCAATAATACTCCATCTAACAATGTTATATATGTACACACACATATATATATCATACCAGTAATCGGAGTAATGCTATTACGAAGCAGAGTACAATGGCCAGCCATTTTGGCACAGAAAATTGAGACACTTAAGCCTTGTAAATGTCCTATGAAAGGTCATACATAACATATAATTTTTTTTTAACCATCAATAGAGGTGCATATTTTCATATATATATATATATAATTGCCCTTATTTATGCTGGCGTTTGGACGGATGGACTTTTGTAATTTCTACTGGTCTTGGTCATCGAGTTAGATGGTGGAATTAGAAGGGCATAGTACCCTTATTGATCATGCCCATTCAATAATTAATTACTTCGAGCTTGCCACCGACTAGGAGAAAACGTGGATCGAAGCCATGCAATGCCTGTAGCTATCCCATGCGAACATAATCTGTAGTATCAAACAAATCTTTATATCTTTTCCGTATCAGTCAGAATTTTCTTCGACAAGTCACACAGGAACTAAATAATTTAAAAGAGACTCCAATAACCATCACCCATATTTATAATTGAGAATTGCTTCTTTCACCAACTAAATAACTAAGAATGAAACCAAAACTCATTTTCAAATCAATTTTCCATAGATTTGCTCTGCTTCGTATCCACAGAACATAATTCATATTCATCTTAAATCAAATTCAAACTCCTTAGTACTTATCTTCTTGATCTTGGTCACATTGGTTATATATATACATACATATATTAATGTAACTCGTCGGATCCTTTTCCCATTCAAAGTTCAAATCACTTCCGATCGGGGAGAAAAACTTTTAAATATTGTTCATTAAATCCATCCCGGCAGTTATCTTTGTAACAAGGAACAAAGATGCTTGTTCAACAAACAAGAGCCAGTTTTTTTTTTTTTTTTTTCTTTTTCTTTTTCTTCCGTTTGCTTCGTGCTCATTTTAATTCTCATGCATCTTATTGTTTCTTGGCAAGTCGTAAATTAAAGCAAATTCCTCGATAGGATCTATGCTGTCCTCAGCGACCACAGTAAATTACTTAAGTCTGATACGAGCAGTGGAGTCTTTGTCGCGTCGTCTGCGAATTGATAGGTTGCGTGACGGTGGCCTCTCTAAGGGTCAGTAGCGAATTCAATAGGCAGCCCTGGCAATTTTTTCGTCACTAGAGTTCAATTCCATAATATGCCTCTTACCGATCTCTTGACTGGAACCTCAATCGAGGTTTTTTTTTTTTTTTCGATTGTCTTTGACAGGTTCACAAAGAAACACAACTTGGCAATGGCAAAAAAAAAAAAAGGCAGTGGGGATCATCACTTCACTCAACGTCGTTCACTCGCCAAGCTTGGATTTTTTTTCCTTAAAATAATTCTCCGCTTTATTCCTCATTTTTTTATTGTTCATTTCACATGTGATAGGAGCTCTCTTCTTTTGAAAAAAATAAGAAAAAAAAAAAAAATCAGAGCAGAGTTCAATGTTACAACCGTAGTTCCATGTGATGCGGAGCTACTCATGATAAGGTTCTTGAATCTTACCTTCTTATATATATATATATATATATATATATTTTCATGTATATTGTTCTGATCCTCCGGTGAGCAGTAGCTTTAATCTTCCCTCATAACATTGTTTGTAGGTAGTGAAGTTTTTTATGTGTAGTTCGATTACGTTTCGATCTCCGCAAGCTGGCATTCGACGAATTTCTAGTCGTAAGCCTCCTTCCCTTTCTTGTATTGGATTCATGGGTGTCAATTTTTTTTAGTCCATGCTTTGCCTCTTCTTCTCGTTTTTTTTTTTTTTTTTTTCAAACATAGATTATATCTATGCAGATTTTTTATTTACATGACTTGGATAGACAACTTTCCTTTTGTGGTCTCAATGAGTTGTTTTCGAATCGTTGTAATTGTTGTTCGATTCCATGGAGAAGGGAGAGATGTTCGGATGAATTGCAAGGCAATGGGAGAAATATGTGATTCCCAATACTTTAATTATAAAAGTTGAAAGCAATTGTGTCGTGCTCGGTTCATCTGCAAAATGTAGGTATGAAATGTTCTTACGCTCAATTTCGCTGAAACAGAGGTTCTTGTATTCCATATTACTTATTATGTGCTTTGAACTTTTGATATGATCAGCATTGCTCTCATTGAATCGAGTTTTAGAATATTGAAACTGTTGTCCATGTCCGTGTGAAATTATATCCGAAATTCTATGTTCCTCTCATAAAATTGTTATATATTTCGTGTGAAATCTTAAGGAGCGATGGAGTAGTTATATTTCGTAATTTTCTATGAATGAGTTGAGAGTGGTATAATTACTAACCGTGTTGCTATATTTAACGGCGACAATAGAAGAAGTATGTACAAGGGGAAAAGAAAAAAAGAAAAAGAAGAAAAAATACTCCAGAAAGTTATTTTTTAGGATAACTCATGAAGAACTTCAAAAAGAGCCATTATGTAAATAACCATGGAACATTGGTTGGTGAAATAATCATTCAACATTTTAATTATATTGATAGGAAAGAGTATTTTTCTCCCTTTTCTATTATAATCATCGTCGAGATTGTTGTGCTACTTAAAATAAAGTTCCTGATACATGATTCCTGGAATGAAGCATTACAAAAGGCCATAGCTGAAATGAAAATCTCACCTAATTCTCTTCATATAGACTAATTACATAAGACATATTACAACTTAAGTGCTCAATAGTGTTGAGCCATGATGTTCTACTCAAAAATAGAATTAAGAGCAGTGGCATTAAGGCTCATTGTCCTTGAAGTAATTATACTATGGGCCAATCGGAAGATACCTGTCCCAACAACAATTACCATTTCACGATAAGGCTCTAGTGATGGATTCTGATTGACTACGAAGAGACTGCTACCATTATACTTCCCACTGATAAAGTATAAAGACATGTCGAGTAGCACAGTAAGTGCTTTCCACCCAACACCTACATAAAACCCTTGGGCTCAACTGACGGGCTTTGATGCCGATTCAGGTCCTTCGATTAGTAAATCGTCAATGACATTGATAGGACCGAAAAGGGTTAAAGATTGATTTGTAATTGTTGCTTCAGCTACCTTATATGCCGTAACATTCTTACCTGAAAAGGTGTCATGCAAATAGAAGTGCATTCGGGTGGTTTTAGGCATGGCAAAGTTTTTATAATACCATGCATCTACTTGTTTGATTTGATCAACCTCGGATTGCACTATAGGCATGGTCATGATCGTAGCAACTAAGAGAGCTAGGATTACCTTCTCCATATCTTGGTATTACTTAATTTCTCTACTTTACGTGTTTTGTTGCAAGCGGGAAGGTCTTGGGAGCTTTTATAGGAGGAAAGGAGTAAGAAAAAGGCTAAAAGGTCTCTTTGAAAGTTAGTGGCCATCAGCCTTGTCACTGGGAAATACTTTGGCTGTTGGTCGCTCCTGACAAATTATGTATAACTAGTGAAGCTCCAACATTATTAAATTCTGGTATGGATGAAATATTTGGTTATTTCCTTACGAGTAGGTGGCTATCTCATTGGCCATTATTCGGGGATAGCTTATCGTTACTCTAATCCTATGTCCTAAAATCATGGGTTAAATAATTCGTAACTCCACTTCACATAAATTTCACTAATCAACTTTGGCATCGTATAATTCAATTATTAAAGATCAAGTATTAGCTATTCAATACAATTCATTGGAAGTCATCAAATTCTAATATAATTGCAAGTCAACCAGACAATTTGGTTGAATGCATAAAAATTGGTCTTTTAAATAGCAGTAATTTCTATGTATCCCCTTTCCTCACACTTAAAATCGTACATTGTCCTCAATGTATAAACTAAGTAATCTAAAATAAAAAATATAGAGGCATAGATCTATGCGGTAAGATTATATGAAAGTGGGGAATGTACTAATACTTTCCTGAAACTTGATTTACACATTTAGTATCTAAGAAGTCTGGAATCCTTCCATTCAAGTGCATGTCTACACAAGCTTCATATTTTCCATGACTAAGATCGGGTAACAAACTCATTGACATAAATAAAGAAAAGAAAATGAAAGCAACAAAATAAAGGAAAATCATGAAAAAGAAAAATAGAAAGATAGTTCAACCTTAAACAAAGTCCCAAATAAGCTAAAGACAAACTAAATAGAAAGAAAGAAAATAACTGGTGGCCATTTCAACTCTTTAATCCTTCTCATTAGAGGCATCATCTATTATTTCATCTTCATCATCTTGATCCTCTTCTTCATCCTCATCCCCACCTTCTTCTTCATCTTCCTCTTCTTCTTCACCTTCTTCTTTATCTTCATCTTCTTCTAATATTTCATGGATTGCATAACATTTTAATAATATACGCCTATTCGATTAGCAGCTCAGTTGCAATTTTTATAACTGTTTGTTGGAACGTAACTACAATTTTGATATAGAACCTTAAAATTATTTTTTAAAAAAAATGAAAACCTTGAATAACTTTTTGATATAGCTTTGATTTGCTATTTCAAATACAGTTTCCTATGGATATGGACCACAATTTCATTTACTTGATTATTCTTTTGATTTCTTATATGCTCTATACCTAAATAAGAGTAACGATAAGCTATCCCTGAATAATGGCTAATGAGATAGCCACCTACTCGTAAGGAAATAACCAAATATTTCATCCATACCAGAATTTAATAATGTTGGAGCTTCACTAGTTACACATAATTTGTCAGGAGCGACCAACAGCCAAAGTATTTCCCAGTGACAAGGCTGATGGCCACTAACTTTCAAAGAGACCTTTTAGCCTTTTTCTTACTCCTTTCCTCCTATAAAAGCTCCCGAGACCTTCCTGCTTGCAACAAAACGCGTAGAGTAGAGAAATTAAGTACTACCAAGATATGGAGAAGGTAATTCTAGCTCTCTTAGTTGCCACGATCATGACCATGCCTATAGCGCAATCTGAGGTTAATCAAATCAAACAAGTAGATGCATGGTATTATAAAAACTTTGCCATGCCTAAAACCACCCGAATGCACCTCTATTTACATGACACCTTTTCAGGTAAGAATGTTACGGCATATAAGGTAGCCGAAGCAACAATTACAAATCAATCTTTAACCCTTTTCGGTCCTATCAATGTCATTGACGATTTACTAATAGAAGGAACTGAATTGGCATCAAAGCCCATCAGTCGAGCCCAAGGGTTTTATGTAGGTATTGGGTTGAAAGCACTTACTGTGCTAGTCAACATGTCTTTATACTTTACCAGTGGGAAGTATAATGGTAGCAGTCCCGTCATAGTCAGTTGGAATCCATCACTGGAGCCTTATCGTGAAATGGCAATTGTTGGTGGGACTGGTGTCTTCCAATTGGCCTGTGGTACGATTACTTCAAGGACAATAAGCCTTAATGCCACTGCTCTTAATTTTATTTTTGAGTACAACATCATAGCTCAACACTATTGAGCACTTAAGTTGTAACATGTCCTATGCAATTAGTTTATATGAAGAGAATTAGGTGAAATTTTCATTTCAGCAATGGCCTTTTGTAATGCTTCGTTCTAGGAATAATATATCAAGAACTTTATTTCAAGTAGCACAAC
Organism: Lumnitzera littorea; assembly: GCA_024138015.1. Lineage (NCBI taxonomy): Eukaryota > Viridiplantae > Streptophyta > Magnoliopsida > Myrtales > Combretaceae > Lumnitzera > Lumnitzera littorea. The sequence continues at coordinate 97,182,513 of JAMXBB010000010.1, forward strand.
AATCTCGATGATGATTATATTAGAAAAGGGAGAAAAAGACTCTTTCCTAACAGTATAATTAAAATATTGAATGATTTATTTCACCAACCAATGTTCCATGGTTATTTACATAATGGCTCTTCTTGAAGTTCTTCATGAGTTATCCTAGTAAAAAACTTCTTAGAGGATTTCTTCTTCTTCTTTTTTTCCTTTTTTTCTTTTCCCCTTGAACATACTTCTTCTCTTGCTGTCGTTAAATATAGCAGCATGTTTAGTAATTATACCACTCTCAACTCATTCATAGAAAAATATAAAATATAGCTACTCCATCACTCCTCAAGATTTCACACAAATATATAACAATTTTATGAGAGGAACATAAAATTTTGGATATAATTTCACACGGATATGAACCACAGTTTCAATATTCTAAAACTTGATTCAATGAGAGCGATGCTGATCATATCAAAAGTTCAAAGCGCGTAATAAGAAATATGGAATACAAGAACCTCTGTTTCAACGAAATTGAGCATAAGAGCATTTCATACCTACATTTTGCAAATGAACCGAGCACGACACAATTGGTTCCAACTTTTATAATTAAAGTATTGGGCATCACAAAGTAACAAACTCCTATTTCTCCCATTGCCTTGCAATTCATCCGAACATCTCTCCCTGCTCCATGGAATCGAACAATAATTACAACAATTCGAAAATAACTCATTGAGACTTTGAGTTACTTACTACTTATGGAAAGGATGCTTTAATTTCACTATTCATCCGCTAGTACATATGACCACAAATTTTCCTTTCTTTAGAGGACTAACATCTATCTCAGTTGGGGAAGTGTAGGAGGTTAAGCATGATTTCACTTGCCTAGAGTCAATCCTCTGGAAGTAGCAAGGCTGTCAAGGAAGTTTGCACTCCTTCACAAAGAATGATTTCTTAGCTTGCATAGAACTAAACCAAGATTCAAAACCATCGCCTGCAACTATAAGCAGCTAGGAATTGAACAAAAGAAAACAAGAGCGATAGTGACAATCAATCTAGATACTTAATTTCTCTACATAGGAGGAAAGGAGTAAGAAAAAGGCTAAAAGGTCTCTTTCAAAGTTAGTAGCCATCAGCCTTGTCACTGGGAAATACTTTGACTGTTGGTTGCTCTTGATAAGTTATGTATAACTAGTGAAGCTCCAACATTATTAAATTCTGGTACAGATGAAATATTTGGTTCTTTCCTTACGAGTAGGTGGCTATCTCATTGGTCATTATTCGGGGATAGCTTATCGTTACTCTTATCTTGGTGCAAAGCATATAAGAAATCAAAAGAATAATCAAGTAAATGAAATCATAGTCCATGTCCATAGGAAACTATATCTGAAATAGCAAATCAAAGCTGTATCAAAAAGTTATTCAAGGTTTTCATTTTTTTTTAAATAATTTTAAGGTTCCATATCAAAATTGTAGTCATGTTCCAATAAACAGTTATAAAAATTGCAATTAAGCTGCTAATCGAATAGGTGTAAATTATTAAAATGTTATGCCATCCATGAAATCATGGGTGGTTGTTGATTAACGAGTTCATTTCCAATTGGATCCTATATCTTCGAAAAGATTCACTATTTGTTTTTATTTGCATGTGAGATATAGCGGTAGTAGTAGTTTAGAGCAAATCCTGACAATTATCATGGGAAGGGCCACCGATGTTGATTTGTGGACATTTTGAAGTTTCACCAACCCTTTTATTTTGGGCTCTTTTGACAACATGTACAGCATGCTTTTTAGAGTAGCAAGAAAGTTATAATAATAATAACAGTCTCCAAAGATGCTTTTGACTCAAATTTCATGGCTACTTAGGAGTACACCACTTTCCAACTACCTCAATCGCACCAACTCCGGTGCCAGCAACTGCTGGAGGGCCTCACACTAGTTTAATAATTTTATCTAATAAATAATATAACAAAATACAGTGAACTTGGTATCTCAACTTCAAACTGGAGATCTTTTGCAGCAGAAATACATATGTAATGGTTGGTTTTCCTTCCTTTTCTTAGACAATTGTAGAGATGTGAATCTTCAAGTTTGTATTTTTCTATTCAATTAATTTAATCATTTAGATTATGGGTCAAATGGGATAGCTTTTTTTCTTAAACCAAAGAAAAAAAAAGCATAATAATATTTTTTAAAGTCGGGCATGTCCTTTACATGGGAATTTATGAGTTTTGAATAAAATTTCTTCTTTTATATGAAATACATACATGGGTTTGAATAGACATTTTTATGTTATCAACTTATATCGAAGTAGTTTAATTAAATTGATCATGTGAGAATGCGTATCAGTATTTTCTTAAAATAATTATCGCTCAACGTGATGAATTACTTATCAAAGGTTGATGGTGCTCGACAGTGTCCTCAATAAGATTTCAATTCGTTCAATATTATTATTGAAAGTTTCAGAATTACTTTAGTGCATGCTCAACTCGTATTTAGATTCCGCCACAACCGAGTATATTTAAACTGTTGAACATTGGTTTATTAATGGACAATGGATCAGCTCGAGGAAAAGGTTTTTAGCAGTACTAATACACCATGTATTGCACCTAATTAATTACCAAGACCATAAAAAATTATCAATAACAACAATTCTAAATAATTATATTATTATTGAAGTGTTGCTACTTGTAAGGATCGATAATAAAGTTTTGAAAATATTTCTTTAATTTAGCTATTGGGAAAAGGAAAAAAAAAAGCCAAAAAAAGAAAAGAAAAGAAAAAAACCAAAATACTGTTCTTGGAAAAATATGTGTAGGAATATAGCACCTAAGAGGTAATTTTGGATAGAACCATTTTGTATTGCAATACAAAATCACCTCTTGAAAAGGGGATTTTAGTTCAATCCAAAATTGTCTCTTCAAGAGGAGATTTTGTATAGAATACAAACCCTATGTAGTGTCCTCTTCTTCCTTCTCCATCCTCATTACAGAACTTACTCTCTCTCTAAAAAACTCCCACGCGAAATCCTCTCACACATTACCATTTTGAACTCTTTTATTTTTTTCAAAAAATTATAGATTTTGCATGGCAACACAATATACGAGGAAAATTTTTGGAAAACAATACCAAAAACATGCGATTTCCTTGATTTCTCTCTCTATAAGTCAAAGAATGAAAAGGTAACATTTTTCCTCTTTTGATCAGTTTTATAAACATGTAACTATGTGAACCATCATCGTTATTGAAAATATCATGGTACATTATTGTCTATGTTAAATTTTTCTACGTTTCGAATTGTTTGTGTTACTTTATCATATACGTGATATGAGTAGACTTATTTAGTATTAACGCAATTGGTTGAGTTAATTGTTTTTTTGTATAAATAAAACAGTTAGGAAATAACCTATTATTGTGAGGTCCGCAAGGACGAGGGTTGGGTAAGGGTCGAGGGCAATGATAGGTTGAGCTCGACATTAGAGATGATCTATCTCTAAAGCACTTGTCACCAACAACATCTCTAAGACTGCATGGAATTGAGTTTTAGACACCCTTTGCTGAGGAAAGCTCTGGCAGTTAGATCAGATCTTCTACACCCCCTTCATCAAAGAGACCTCTAATAGTTAGGTCTGTACTTGATAAAAGCATATTTTTCATGTTTTAAAGTGAAAATTTAGATAGAATTATTATTGATTTTATTGAAATCATTAAGAAATGGTACTTAATTATTTTCATTTGGACATTTCGAGTATTAGAGGATTCAAGAGTGGAATTACAGACAATTTTAAGGAATTTTAAGCAAAAGAATGATATTCAAATCAACACATGCAAGTTGGAATTGAAGGCAGTCGGCTTACAATTTACACCAGCAGCCTTTAAACTCAACATCGCTAGCCCTTATTGTTTAAGTTGCTAGCTTAACAGCCAGCCTTGTACTTACACTACCGGCCTTCATGAAAAAAAAGAAGTTTCATGCGAATCAACCCTAATTTTTCTTATAAATAGCTTATGTTTCATCGTTTGAGAGACTTTTGAACACACTTTCCTTAGACTTAGAGAGCCGTAGAATAATCTTTAAATAGTTCTCGAAGAATTATTTAGGAGAATCACTTGGATCATTGCAAAGAATTTGCTTTTGCTAAGGAGACCAAGTTGAAGTTGTAATTAAAGATTATCTTTTCCAATACATAATTGGTGACATCTATTTCAATTATTCTTATGCAATTCTATGAATTACTTATGCTTTCAATTATGAATTTCCTAGCAATTTCAATTAGCATTTGTCTTTTTCTTTCCAAATCCATGGCTGGCTAAATTTATTTATAAGAATTGATGAAACCTTAGATAGTTAAGATGATGATTGTGTTCACGTTATAGGATTAAGAGATATATGAATGATTCATAATTGTAACTTTTATGATTTCGATCATAATTGTTAGAAACCTTAATGATACGGGAGTTGATATAGGGTTTGTTAGAAATTTTTATTTGATTTGATTAATCAATGTGGAAGCAGAGTTAATTGAATTAATTAGAAATTATCTAGAAATTAATATGATGTTCGGCGATTAATTATTCACTAAGACATTAGGGATAATTGATTTAGGACATTAGACAATCATAGTATCAAGAGATATATTATTGTAATTTAGAGTCTACTGTTAATTGGAAGATGCGGAAGTTGACTAATTAATTAAGAGTTTAAATCCTTAAGTTTTAAGATATAATAATTTTACTTGAATGACCATGTAGCTATTAATCTATATAACATGATAACAATTTCATTGGCATAATCTAGGGTGGATTCTATTTTCCCATAATTCTCGATTGATTGCTTAATTTTAGATTTTTCATAGTTATTTTCTTTTCAATAGTTTTAGAGTAATTATTAGATTAATTAATTTAATTTTGATTGCTTGAATATTGATAAAAACTAGTATAGGATTAGTAATTTTTTAGTCCTCGAGGGATTGACAACCTTACTTTCTTTATATTACTTGATTCCGACCTACTATACTTGCTGGAGTATTCGCGATTTATATATATATATATATATATATATAAAGCAAACCAGTACTCCCACCGCATCATTGAGGAGGCTAGTTGGAGATCGCTACGACAATATTGGCGAGGGACTCATGCAAGTGAACCCTACTCCGATCCCCATGCCTGCATCATACTCCAGTACTTACAGTCATGATAGGGCACAGATCACTCAATTGGATGTAGACTAGATTGTGCAACCCTAGCTTGATCCAACTCCTTAGGATGTTCATCCATATTCGCACTGATGGCATTAGCTAGGTACTAGATTTATACATTTTACATTTTTTATTGTTTTTAAATCTCATTTTCTGAACACTATGTAGATATTTGAAAATAGCAATAGAGTTTTCATATTGCTTAAGTGTCATTTTCCATCTTTTCATTAACTGTTTCTTTCGCTCTGATTGTTATTGTATTCATAATTACCAAAACTAGAAATTTCTATGATATTTTGTATTATAAGTATAAATAAATTTGAATGATAGTTTGGTATGTTTGCAACATTTTGTAAGGTGTTGGCTGTAGGTGTGAAGCTTAGGTTGTTTAAGCTTTATTGAAGAAGGAGAGTTTGAATTATTTGATGTATTTAGTTTAAGTGAATATGATATTGTAAATTAAGGTGACGTATTATTGAAAATATTTTCATAGGAGCGATATTTTTGAGATTTTTTTTTTTGCAATTTTTTTCCTTTTCCCTTTAGCTATTATATTCTAAATTATAAAGAATATGCTATAGCTTTAAAATTGGAAATTAATCCTAAGATAAGATAAAATACTAATCCATAAGCAAATTCTTTACATGGGCCTACATAGAAATGTAGTCCATATATTTGTCCAAATGTAATAGTATAATGATGTCAATTGCATTAAGACTTAAACGACCCACCACCAACCCTTTTACCTTGTTTGTTTTGGCTATAACAACCCTTTACACTATGTTTGACAACTTTTATGAGAGTAGAAATTAGAGGGAAGGTATAGAAAGGAAAAGATAACAAAGGAAATATAAATTATGTTATTGTTTGGATATGAAAAATGGAAAGGGGTAGAAAGTTGTAGAAATGGTTCTTAAACTTGACTAAATTGTCCTTTTATATGTAAAGAACTAAAAGAGAGAGAGCAACAATATATCGTTCAGAGAGAGAGAGAGAGAAAGAGAGAGAGAGAACGGGAGAGAAGAGAGGCAACAAGAGCTTCTAAGGTTGAGAGAGAGAGAGGAGTGGTGCTACGCAGTAGAATTTAACCATGGGAAGGCATAGGAAACCTAGATTTTGACAATAGAGAGAAGAGAGAAGAAAGGTAACGGGTTTATCAAAGAAAATGATGAATAGTATGCTTGTTTAAGGGTATGTTTGTAAGTTCACAAGTTCCTACCCATTTCCATATATTTCTCTCTAAATTTAAAGAAAAAAATTTGGACCTTTAAAGTGAAAATCTTTCCATCCTATTCATCTTATTTTTCTTTTTTTAAGTTACAAAACATATGTTTTCTTTCTATTTTTTTTTTTTTATTTCCAATAGTTTCTACCTATCTAAACATAGTAACCTTAACAAATGTAATTGAGCCATTTTTCCCTATTCTCTCTATCAGAGAATAACAAGTAGTCCTTCATTTTGAAATATTATAGTGTATATATATAAATCTATATCAAATTGTATGTATATACAAGATTTGTAACATGTTAATCATGATATATTCATGAAATCAAAGATTTATATACCTTGAATTAGAGATAGATCATCTTGCCATTGTATTTTTTCTATATAGAATTTTAAAATATGTGAGAGAATACTATTCTCTTCTAAATAGGAAATTAACATAGATTAAAACGTTTAGTTAGGGGAGTAGTTTTTATATCCTTATCTAAAGAGAGTAGGGAACTCTTAATAAGCAACAAAGTGAGTAGCTTTACACATCACGAGTTATCCACGTTAAAAGCCTGATTACAATGTCTATATTGGTTAAGTGCTATAATTAAAAAATAATTCCATAATTGATTTATTAATAATTCAAAAGGATATATTCTAAATAATTGATTAATTCTATTCCACATATTCAAATAATCTAACATTCTCCCATTTGGATAGCATTAGTCAATTATCATAAATATATGAATTATTAGGACGAGAATATCACTTATGGTCAAAGCACATATTGACCAATAGTTTAAGGAATACAAGGTTTAACATTACAGATATAATATTTGATGGGGACATGTATATCATACGTGTTAATATGCTCATATTTCACGCAAAAGAATAATGGATAAAAGAAACACAATTAAATAATATAAATGTATTATCTCAAAGAATGGTCTAAGCATTTTAATAATGCTATAAGAGATATGATAATAAAAGTGACGTTATCTCATACGTATCTCATAATAATTAACAAATATACAATTTTAGACTCCCATTGATCTAAAATATCAAAGGACTTAACCAAACTATACTAAGTTATATAGTTATGAAAAAAACTACAATATTTAAGCCTTTAGTTAGTGTATTTATTGAATGCTCTTTGTAACAAGATGCTTAATTTGAGTATGAAACTTCAAATTTTTCTCTATAACAAGTAGCTACTTTATATCAAAATGCTTTAAGTGAAAAGAGTTTTTGTTGTTTTAAGAAAAGTGCATAGTAGCAATGTTGTTACAATATATCACAAGTGATCCAACTATACTTTCAATAATGTGAAAGCCAAAAAACCACATGGTTTAACAAGTAGTCTTGTAGCAAGTAACATACTTTGCTTTCGTGATAAAAGTAGCCATAAGTGTCTATTTGATACTTTTCCACGAAATAGCTCCTCTTACCGTCATAAAAATGAAAGAAAAAGTAGACTTTCGGTCGTTGGGCAACATATAAAATCAAAATTAGAATAGCTAATCGCCTCAAGTTGATCAAACTTCTTATAGGTTAACATATAATTCTTAGTGCCATGTAAGTATCTCATGACCTTTTTGTGGCTTTCCAATGACCCAAACCTAGGTTGCTCAAGTGTAGATGTCGGGACGAGTACAAACTTAAGCATACATCAAATTGCCAATAGTGGAAGCATATGGGACCTTTTTTATTTTCATTTTTTTTTCTTTTGAGGATATTGAAATTTAGGGAGCTTATTACCTTCTCCAACAGGTGCACCACATGGGAGCAATAATGTGCATTAAATTGCATGAGAACTTTTTTAATATATCTTCTTTAATACAAGTCAAGAATGCCACATGACCTATGGTGACAAATTTGAATGCATACAACAATTGAAGCATCTCTAAGGTCCTTTATGACAAAGTGGCTATTCAACATTTCTTTTGTCTCTATCAAAAGTTTAATACTACTAATAACAAGAAGTATGTCATCGATAAATAAGAAAAAAGTTATAAAATTACTCCTAATAATCTTTAGCTAAATGCATTCATCCAAAGCACTTCCTTAATGTGAAAAGAAGCAACAAGCTTGTTTTAGCCAAAACGACTTGCTAGTGAGACTTGCGAGTCCTTTTGTTTTCTTATATTTTTTCCTCATAAACTAAATCCATGTTAGTGTTGGTCAAATAGAGATTTAGAGGTTCCTTGTATTCCTCAAAGTTGGTTTCATTTTGACAAAAGTTAATTGTATAGGCAGAGATGGACGCGTCAAGTCAATAAATAAAATATATAATGTTTTCGTGCAATTGGAAAATTAAATGATTTTGTATGCATAACCAAACATATTCTTAATAAAAATGTCTTACTTATTATGACCTCGCTTAAGGGTTTTGAATCACAAAAAATAAGAAATATGATGATACAATATACAAATCTTATGTCACTAAAATTCTAACGCCGATGGGGTACTTGAAACAAAATTGACATAAGTATGGAGTTGATGGTACAATATATTAACAAAAAATCACATTAATAATAACACACTGCTAGGGTAAAATTATTATTAATGCAATAGAAATTACAATTAAAAGAAATTGAATTATTAATTGACACAAAATTTTGCACAATTTATACCGTTGGCCGATTGAATTGACAGTATAATTAGAGTTAATGAAAGTGTAGATCATGACAACTAAATCTTTAGTTAAATATATAATTAGACAAGTCAAAACTTTAGGTGTATAATAATAATAATAATAATAATAAGTTAAGGTGTAAATCGTGATAATATCTCCATATATTAAGTAAAAAACCTTAATTTAATTTTATTAATATGGCCAAAATTGAGGCCAACAAAATTATGGTTTGTAAATTCTTATCAAAATTGTGAAAAATATAAGAGTAACAGTCATAGTTTGTATTTATAATGGCTCTGATGCCAATTGCTAGAAAATTATAACATATATATACAAATTCAGATAAAATTGCATGTAGATACAAAATTTATAGCATGTAAATCACGATATATTCATAAAGTTAAAGCAAGATTTATGTACTTGGAATTAGAGAGAGATGCATCTTGCTACAGTATTTTTTTCTATATAAAATTGTAAAAAGTGTGAGAGAAGTCTACTCTTTTCTTGACAACAAATTACGTTAGGTTAAAACTGTTGAAGGAGAGAGTAATTTTTATATTTTTGTCATATGAGAGTAAGGATCTCTAACTAAGTGACAAAGTGAGTAACATTATCCATGACGGGTTATCCATATTAAAACCCCAATTACAATGTCCATATTGATCTAAAGCTATAATTAAATAATAATTCTACAATTGATTTATTAATAATTGAAAATTATTATTATTATTATTATTATTATTATTGTTATTATTATTATTAATGCTAATCCATATAATCAAATAATCTAACACTTTAATGTTCCCTTACCTACAAAGTTTAGAAGTAATAGTAATAGTAATACCAATAATAATAGTTTCAAGTTCAACAAAAGCTTTTGGGAGCAACCTATCGGTTGATGACATACTCCTTTTACCTTTGACTTTTAGTTATCGGTGATTTTACAATTTTTTTTTAATATATGAACATATTTTGAATTATTGCACTAAAAATCAGTATTATTGACATGAGATGTCAGGTTACAAGAAAATATTAGATTATACTCATTAGAGCTATCGTAAATTTTTAAACTTCACAAGTATTTTTTTCTCTTATATATATATTTGATAGTATTTCGTAAGATTTATATAATATTTAATTCATTTCTTTCATATACTTGTTTTAGTGTTTTGTACCATTCAATGAATCCGAGATTGTTGTACATCTATGTAAGGCATTATGATATCTCAGTTAACTCCCCTTTCCCATACCTTCCAAAGCTCCTGTGAAGGATATGTAGTTGTCTAACAAGCAACCTAACTAGACCAGCATATAAGTACATATGATTGGATGTAAAGTGTTACTAAAATGCTTTAAAAATTAAATCATAATTAGGGGCAAATTGGTAAACTTACCCCTAAGGTTTGCTTCATAATTAAAGATAACATTTGATTATAAGAATATGACTAGATATGATAAGTTTATTATACAATGTTTGGTTTTGGTTTATATAGTATTTGATATAAAATTTTATGTTATTCCATATTTGGTATACACAAGTATTTGACTCATTATTGTATTTTAACATATATACTCTTAATATTGTCTAATATATATTTTAATTATATTTTTATATTATTTTAAATGCTATTTGAAGGATTATTGAATTCATATAATTAAACAAAGTATATAAAATATTAAATAAAAGCCATAGATTTGCTAATTATAAAAAAATTAATTATTTATATTATAAAAATTAATTACTTATATAAATAATAAACCATGCACATATGATGAATTTATAGGGATATTTTTTAGAATATAAAATATTTTTATTTTTCTCTTGTGAATTTTTTTTTTTTTTTTACCATAGTGTAAATGAGACAAAATCTTGACCTTTTTATCAAGTCCATCAATCTAATTTTTTGTCCAGTCACTTACAAATTTGCAAACCAAATATAAAATAAAATTTTTTATCCAATCTAGTGCTATAAAAATTATGCAACCAAACATTACTAAAGGATAATTAATGAGTTCTTTTTTTTTTTTTTCAGATGGTAGTAGGCCTTTGGAGCAAGACCCTAAGGTTTTGAGCCATAGCATATTCTTATTTTTGGAAGGAACATGTAATATAATAGAAGGAAAAAAGATTAATGGTAATACATACCATGTGCATGTACATATATGATATATAACTACTAATTATATTTAAACAAGTGATAACAATTAGTAGTGAATTTTTAAATTACTTATAAAACTCAAATTAAAAATAAAATATCAAAAATAAATTAATTTAATGAAATGAAAGGAATAAGTGATTTTTTTTATATTCAAACATTAGTATGGCATGTAATTAAATATCAAGTGCTATAGACAATACTATCGAGCGAAAATATTCAGATATTGGTATTGTATGTAAATAGGCTTTAAATACCAAGGGTAAATTTATCCAAAGGAAAAATCCAAACCCATACTTTTCCCATACGTTGTTTGCTTCCCGACTGTTCCTTACGGTTTCCTTTGTGTGCCATACTAGAAAGCTCAAAGGAGAACACTTAAGAACAAGCCAAAAAGTGAGTTTTGCAAAGGAGTAACTGAAACCGAATAAGTCACCACTTGCTCTTTGAGGGAATTTGTATTTCTTTTATCTAAGCATGGAAACTCAAGAAAATCGTGTCTTTACAGTGGAGTAGTGGGAATCGCTGGTTAGAGTGTTAAGGTACCAAGAAACAAAGTATAAGTCAAATTATTTATACAATTTTACAAGTTCTTTTCTTTTCTATATTCGAAGTCATGTGCATTGCGAAGAGTGTGTGCATGTGCAGATTTTTATGTGTGGCACATAACGTGTAAGGGTGTGTGTATGTGGTGGAATTTTTGTGTGTGTGAAGTTATGGTTTCAAGTAGTGTATATGTGTACACATAGATTTGGAGTAACGATGTACACTGTGTGTATGCGTGTAAGATAGCATGCTAGGAGTTATGTAAATGTTGGTGTTGCGTGTATATTTATATTAGGGGGATATTGAAAGGATATATGGAGTGCGGTTTAGAAGCTCAAAGTATGGAGTAGAGGGTAGAGTTTAGGAGAAAGAAGTATCAAGTTGCGAATTTATTAAATTCTAAGCTAGCATTTATGTTTTGAACCAGTACTAGAGGACATGTAGTGTTGGATCATTTTGAGATAAGAGCTTTAGATATAAGATACGTGTTTGTTGAATGTATGTGTTAGGTTAGTGAATATGAATGGGACTACTTGAAACTTGGACTTAATTGTATTGTTGGTTGTACTTGGCTTTGACTACCCACTAGTCGAGTTCAGTGGTGCTGGTGAGACATCTAGTGATCTTTGCACAACATTGTCCCTTGTAGAGTCCCATACTGAAATGATCCAAGTAGATCTAGGTTGGTTATTGGCACCGAGTGTTGGGGGGTACTTAACACTAATACTTATGTAGTATCTATATATATTGCATATTATGGGTCATGAATAACTTAAAGTCTTAGGACGTCGAGACTATGATAGTTGTCGGCCAAAATAACACATTAAAATTGTTGCTTGTTGCATTTAATAGTGGTATTTGAGTGTGTATGATTGACTAATACTTGTGTTTTATGCGCATGTATATGGTATCTTGTATTGAGCTTTAGCTCACCTTACGGGGATTGTTATTTTTCAGTTGTAGGGATAAGTTATAAGGTAGATGACAGGGTTTATGTTGAGGATTACGGATTTGATTATCTACATTATGATGAATAGGGAGATTATTACTATTATGAAGATGAAGCTAGGGCATCATAGTTTAGTTATAGGGGAAGGACTAAACAATTTGAGTAGATGACATTTCACTCTTATTTAGATTTGAGATTGTTAAATTGTGAATTGGCAGATTTCATGTAATTATTTTATGGATTTTAGATAAGTTGCAGGTTCTTAGATGCTTGACGTGTCAATAAAAGTTAAAGACACGTGGTAGAGTTGTGGCATCCTGCGTTTCAGGGTGTTACATTATTACTCACTACCATCCTAGGTGTTCAAATTCAATTGGTAGTTATATACACATTTCCATGTCTTTTCCCTAATCACTCTCATTCACATTATACAAGTCACCTCGGCCAAATTTTGCAACCAGATCCAGGCATTAACGGTTAGGCCCTTATCAAATAAAGGATGCTCATAGTAACTATTTCTTTCCAAGTTTCCCCACCCATGACATCAATTGATACTGTTATTTGTACCTACTTGAAATTGAACTACAAGAATGATACATCATGCAGCGTCGATACATCAAAAAGCTTTGCAAACATTAATATATTATGGGTTTAGTTTATAGTAACTAATTGTTACACTCAAAGTTTTGTTTATCAAATTTACTGATAACTTTATCAAATTTGGAATGATATCGGGGCAAACATTCGTCAATTACAGGGTAGGAAGATGACAACGGTAGTAAATTTGACAAACAAGTTCAAATGAATATCTTAAACTTCCAAGCATGGTTCACATGTTTATATATATATATATATATATATTAAAATTAGCTAAATAGTAAGCCACAAACGAAAAGACACTCTCGATCAATGACTCTTCTATGATTATATCACGTTGAATTTTGAATGAAATAACCAGCTATTAATTTGAAAGTTTAAATTTTAATAATGGCACTACTGAGATAGACTATGTTAATTTGCAAACTATGAATTAGAATTATATAAATGAATCGTCCACGAAAATGTAAAAAGGCCCTGACAGAGACAAATGCTAATGCCAAAACCCGAAAGCCACCAACGTTCAAACTTTTCTCCACGACGGTGGCTGCTTCAAAGAGATTGGCAAGTATACCATGCTAGCGACAGCTTTGAATGGACATATGCTGATTACTTGCATTATAAATAGACCCAATACGACATAACTCTACATCAAACAACTTACCAGCATTTCTTTTAACTCAGAAAGCTATTAGTAAATTTAGCTATGGCATCAAAAGCAATTATTGCCATAGTTTTCCTAGCACTTGCTTTGGCACTCTCTGCTAAGGAACTCGATCCCCATACCCAAAAACTTAAGAAGACCAACATTGTTTTCTACATGCATGATTGGGAAAGTGGCCTCAATGTCACCAATAAGATAGTTGCCGGTGTTCCCAAGGAGCGGTGGTGGATCCTTGGATTCGGAACTGTTTTTGCTTTTGATGATAAGTTGACCGAAGCATATGATCGAAACTCAACTGAAATCGGAAGGGCTCGTGGAATTTACATAAACACGGCATTGGACGGATCGGATTTGCACCTATTGCTTTCAATAGTGTTTACCAATAAGGAGTTTGGTGGCAGCACACTTGAAATTCAGGGATCTGATAGATTTTTCCTGAAATATAGAGATGTCTCTATTGTGGGAGGAACGGGAAAATTCGCACTTGCAAGAGGAATTGCCACTATTGAAACGGTTTTCCAAGACCTCGTAAACCTTAATGCTATCCTCCGATTGAACCTTACAGTATATCATTACTAAATAATGGAGAGAGATCTTTTTGTTTGGCATAGGAAAAATAAGATGAAGATTTCTCATGAATATTCTCCAGAATATGCTATAGTCATGAATATTTCTGAGTTTTGAGTTTTGGTATGCAGTACCATTTATGTTCAATCATGAGCTCCCTAAGGAAAAAGAAAGATTGGTTGTTCTATTTACTTGAATATTTACAACGATGTTTGAAGTCTACATATCAATTCTCCATTCCTAGAATCCTTTTTATGATGGCTTCTTGCATCGGTGCCACTATATTTTTTAATTTCATCATTTACTTTTAATATTATCATGGTATAAGAAAAATCAATAGCACAACAGTTGGTTGTACGTAGTTTGAGGAGGCAACAGCTGCTATGGCTAATGGTAAATGTATTATAATCGAAAAAAATTAAAGAAAAATGAGGAAAATGTCATTACTAGAAAAGTTCCTTTCACGCATTTATAACTAAGCATAAGCTTGTATAATTTGTGTAAGAGATTTTCAATAGCGTATATTCAAACAATATAAAAAATTATCCATATTTATATGTCACAAAAAAATAGATAAGAAAACACAAAAACATAAAAATAATTATATAATTATGCAATTGGTGGGACATATACAGTGCTAACACATCTTAATAATCTAGATTTAGTAGACACCATACATACAAGAGATAAACAAGTAGAAAAGAGATGATATGACACACAAGATATATATATAGTAACATGTACATAGAGATATAAGAAGCCTGGATATCCTAACTCAATAAGGGAAATAACTTAGACACTAATAAAACTTAAAACAAAAAACTGGCGTGTTCAATCCATCATGACCTCTCAACTCTTGACCACAGCCCATTTAAGGTCAGCTAGCACACTATACAGCTGACTATCCCTTGTGGCAGTTGGCCTACTCTTATACATTACACACTCTAGGTGTTTCCTTTTTCATTTCCTTGCATATCCATATTCTGTACATCAAATCTCCAGCATATATAAGACACAAAGGTAATATTTTATTTTTATAACTGCTACCACACATTGATTAATCATATATAATAATATAACATATAATTAAGTGTTTAAGTGAATGAAAGGCAAACTAAATATATAACCAAAAATTATAAAAATATAATTGTATATATAATAGATATTATAAAATGGAAATTCCAAAAGGGTTGGACTTATGTGAATCATTGATTGACCACTACCACACAATTGATTAATCTCATATAACAATATAACATATTATGTGTTTAAGTGAATGGATAGCATAATTAAACCAAATATATTACAAAAAACTATTAACATATAATTGTATATATGATAGATATTATAAAATGGAAATTCTAAAAGGCTGGGATTCATGTGAGTCATCGAATGAGATAAGTGGATGGCTCACATCCATCATTGATCATATGTACACTTAATTTATCCATGTGAGCTTAACTCTATAAGTTCAAAGATATGAGATTTTTCAATGCATTGCAAGAAAAATATATGAAGAGAAAAATATCAATGAACATTAAGGAAAATGATTTCAAATTTAGTCATCATGTGCAAATGTTACCTGTAGTGGTCACCTTCCATCTCTACCTGTTAATACATTTATGATTTTTGTTTTCAATTTTTTTTACTTTTAAAAATTTTTTTATTTTTAAAATTTATATCATTTATGTGATTATTTCATTATATTCACTATATGTAATCACATGGACATTAGAATTGTGCCACGTGTCATTAACTAATGAAAAAAATTAACATAATTAATCGAAGTCCTCATTTGCAAACTCTTGTAAATATGGATGACTTGAATAGAAAAAAAAAATAAAAGTTGTGAACTTAACTAAAAATGCGGTGAACAGGTGAACATTGAGGACAATTCATACTTTTTCCTATAATATTTTTGGTAGCACAAGCTTCTTTCAAACTTAGTGATGAGATGCATAAGAATTTCAGGATTTGATTTGCAACCATCCAAAACTTTTGGTCCAATTTGTATTTATAAATATTTGTGAGATTTATAATATATTTAATTCATTTTATCCCAGACACTTGTTTTCGTGGATTTGAATGGGAGAAAGTTACAGAAAATACATGTACTACCAACTTTTGGTAATTTGAGTCTAAAATTTTATTTTGTATAATATGGTGCTTGTTTTCTTAATTTGGTTTCAATTTAGTGCCTTTGCTAATAGGAAAGAAAATACCTTTTACATTTTTTGTTTTACATTTTAGTTTTTATACTCTAGTTTTGATTATATTTTGGTGTCTATACATTAGCTTTGGTGCAATTAAATGTTTGATCATGTATTAATTTGTAAAAAAAAATAATTTTTAAAAATTTCATACTAATGAATAGAACTGTGTAGGCACTATGGATCATGTGATTTAGCATGCTTAACCCACAAAAAAGTTGATTGGGTTCAAAAGTTTTGACCCGCTTAAACGTAGGTAATTTTGACCCACCTCACTTAACCTACGGGTTAATGTGGGTTAGCTCATCTTAGAGTAGGTTAACTTGCGAACAATCGAGAAAATAAAATATTAATTAAAAACACACACACATACACACTTCCCTGCTAATTTGGTCCCTAGGAGTTGGGCTAAAAAAACAAGGAAACAGTAATGCTTTCATGTTACGTTACATATCCACATGATAGCCTTCACCCTGATAGGAAATAGGAATATTTGGAAAGAAAACAGTACATCATTATGGTATCAAAGTGCAATAATGATCATAGTTTTAGTGATCTTGAAATGCATAACTTTATGATAATCACCACTTTAACATGAAGAAATAGTAATGCTTTCAATTCTCCATATCTATCATTCCCTATTTAATGTGCTTTTGGTAATTCATTTCCTATAAATTATAACTATAAAAAAAAATTCTTTGCTTATTGTCTTGCTAAGCAGCGATTAAACATTGTATCTATAATATATTAGAAAAATATTTTCCAAAATAAGGGTATTTAAGGATTTCTAAATTTTACTAAAACCTTACTTACTAAAACCTGCCTCCTTTCTTACTAAACCCTAATAGCTACAAAATAAAGGATAAGCTTCTCTTATTGTGCAGAAAACTAAGGTCCTCACCTACACTTAACCAAAATTGGTAAGCAAAAGTTGCTTAAGGTAATGTTCTTGGGGATTAAACTTAGAAAATTCATATTAAGCATCCTAGTATCCTAAATCCTTTGTTCCTTATTCATTTTGGTGGTTTACTAAGCGTTTCAAGTGGAGTTTACTAGATATTTTCAAGTGGCAACTCATTTAAGTTTGTAAGGTGAGTTTAATGGAGGATTTTCTAAGTTAAGGTTGGTTCTCAATTGAGATATTGTTTTCAAGATGTCTAACTTAGGATTTTACCAAGGATTTAATCTGAAACTAAGTATTTTATGGTTTAAAGGAGGTATTTAATTCCTTTTGTAGACTACACCAATTGTTTGTAACATTGCAAGTAAGTTGCTTGAGCTTTCACTCTTAATTGTAAATTCTTGTTGTGGTTTCCATTGTTTGGGTTGGAAATTTGGAGTTTGTAGTTAAGTTTTAGTGTGGAAATCATTGAAATAACATATCTTAAGGTTCTCTTGGAAGTGTATAGGAATTTTGATAAGGAGTTGGAAAGTTTGATTTTGCTTTAAAGTGTTCTATTTTGCAATTCTACATAACAGAAGCAAGGCATCTAGACACCTTGCAGCATACCGTTCGAATGTTAGGCCACTGTAAGTGGCAAAAACATAGCATCCAGACGTCGTGCCCTATTTAGTGCTCTTTTGTTTTCTAAGCCCTTTTCCTAGCTTTCTTAACTCAACTAACTCCTTTTTTAGCCTTTTTACATTCAAAAGCTTTGGCCTTTATTCGAAAATTGGAGTTTTAGAAACATTTCCAAGTGATCTAATTTTAGGGATTTAAAGGAAGGAGTTGGAAATAGTAATGTATCTCATTGAAGCTTCAAGTTAGAATGAATTGAACAATGTGAATATGAACCTAAGTAATAGAGACTAAGCTAAGGGTAAGCTCGTATTATCAAATTGGTGGGCTTAGTACCATGTAAGTGTCTAATTGAAATTGAAGTATGAAGGAACTAAGCAAAATTTATCATATCTTGAGTCAGGTACTTAGAATCTTAAGCTTTAGGTCATTTTGCTAATTTACCAAGTTGCTCAGTTGTTTAGGTACATAGTACTTGTATGTATAATTATGCTTGCTATGGTAGAAAGGACTTAACCGAACTACTATTTGGCTTAATCAAATTGCTTGTTTCTTGTGGTTGACTCACTTGACTTAAGGGCCTGTAGTAGAAAATCCTTAAGGGGAAAGTACTAACCATACGTAGGAATTCCCTAGTAGACTTGCATATAGGACAATGCAACTAAAATATTATACTAGGAGCTTAAGAAGAGGGGTAAATTGAGTTTAATGACCAATTTTTACTTTGATAACAAATCTTTAATCAAATTGACAAATAGATGCAATATAGACAATTAAATTATAGAAAAATAAAGAGAAAGGGATAAAGAAATCAAGCCCCAAATTTTCAGCATGGAATTTGGACCACCTCCGACTCTCTACAATCACCCAATGCCTCAACCGAGGTTTTTACACACAATTTTATTGATGACAATCTTAAAGGCACAAATGCCTACACTTAATCTCCATCACAAATGATCTCATAATCATAACAACTCTCAATCACTTAGTATAGTGCTCTCTCTTGAGTAAAAATTGCAGATATGTAGCTTGGTACTATAGTAAGGTTTACAAAAGATTACCAATAATGAGCACAAAACAATTAGAATGAAGTAGAAGTAGACAAGAGAAATAATTATGGGAATATAGCTCTATTAATTATACTTCAACTGCCCACAAACTAACATTTATATCCTTTAGTAATCGTGCATTAAATATACTGTAATAGCTAATTTCTATGCAAACCAACTGAACAATTGTGGTCTTGTGGTTAGACCAGCTGGACAGTCCATTCAAATAGGGTTACCATTTAGACAATCTTCAAGTCAATAGTTGCATAGTCTAACATATCTCACTGACCTTAGAAGATTTTCCTTAACCAATCGAATGGTCCTAAGATAACCAATCGTAATGTCCAACACACCCTACTGACTTGTAGCAACCAGCCTGATGGTATAAAGATAACTAGCTACACAATCCATCACCTACCACTGATCACATAACACCTAATGCAACTAGCCAAACGGTTCCAATACAATCAGTTGGATAATTCACAACAAAATAGCTAAAAATGTAGTTAGACATAGTAGACAGTTTTGATCACTTTTTCTACTTTCAACAACATCAGGACCAATTTAATAAGTTATAAAGTGTTTCCAAGTTAATTCTATTTCCTTAAAAGATATAATTAATGAAGTTCTTGTGAGAATTGCAAATTGGTTTATAATAATAATTGATTTAGCATGACTTGCATAACTTTGTTCTCATCAAAATCACAACAAGAACCTTTAAGTTCAAGAGCAACTAGATCTAGTATTTCCCAATTCCCTAATGTTGGCCATATAGCCTTCACCATAGTATATAGTAGTAGATCTAAAAAACTTATATTACATAATCTATCTATATGTATAAGAGATCATGGAGTGGCGGAGTCATGAGTATCCTTTTGTTGTATGTTATAGACACCTAATTTTTGCTTCTCTGTAGTCCTAATTTTTTATTTTATTTTTACTTTTTTACAAAAAGGGTCCTAATTCAAAAATAAAAATAATAAACAAAAAAATTAATAAAAGATAAAAAAATAATAAAAATTAACAAATGATGTAAATACAAAAAAATAATAATAATAATAGAAGAAAAATTATTATAAAGATTTTTGTAGATTTTTAGGAAGTAATTTTTTAGAATAAATAGTTTTAGTTTTAATTTAGTAAAAAATTTTATTCTAGGGAATTGGATAGTTTAAATATAATTTAATTGTACTGAATGTTAAGACACAGGCCAACGGTCTAACGAATAAGTATCGAAATATTTAGGTTGAATTTAGTTTGAGGTTTTGGGTTCGAGTCTCAGCAGGTACCTATGTTTTTATTTTTCTATCTCTACAGAAGTGAGATGAAAAAGGATCATATCTAATTAAATCATATGAATTTAATTAAATTGGATTTGAATTCATTTTAATCTAGTTTAATTACCGAATAAGATATAGTTAGATATGATATAGTTTAGACTCTATAAACACACACACGCAGTAAAAAAAAGGAGGACAGAAAAACAGGAGTCTAATCTCAAAACAGGCAGCCTAATCTCCACGCATAGCAGCCTACATCCCACGCAACCAACAAAACAACCCAAATCCTCCTTGCCTGATTGCAAGCTCCACAATCCCCTCCACCATCCTCACAACAACACCAACGCCTAGCAGTAAGCCAATATCAGTCCTAGTCCTCTCTCATCCAGTTGCAACAACGTGACCAAACAGCATACACAACCACTGTCGTGGACAACCACTCAGTGACTCAATCTTAAATATTCAACCAAGTCTTCACCCAGCATTGATCACTCCATCCACTCATGCACAGTACACGGACAACTACCAAGCTCTATCCCCACTGCACAGTTGACACACATTCATTGTCATGCTTCGCAGTAGCAGGCGATATCTTATCTTCACACCGCCTCTCCTTCCCAACAGCAAATATGAATCAGCATCGATCAACATCCAACATCACACGCCACTCTTCATTCATTACCTACACGTCATCGACGACCACATGAACAGTAACATTCGACCATCCATACGGACAGATTTCCTTTCGCAACACCAACAACGCATTCGAAAACAGTCCTAAAGTCCTTGTGTAACTCCAACAGCATGTTTAAAACAGCCCCGATGCCAAAAATGACTCCACAGCAGCAACTCCAAAACCTACGCCCATTCTCACTTGGCGGCACTCCACTACATACTGCTCCATCTCCAAGTCACACAAGCCACATTGTCCACGAACATTCGCAGCATAGACGCTGACCAAACCACATCGTTGCTGCATGCACGGACTTTACCGAGCTCATCCAAGCCACACCGCTGCAGCACTTCACACGTCCACACGTCGCTACACAGTTCACGCACATACTTGAGCACGTCACAGTCCGCTGTCCACGTCCGCTTGTTGATTGTCCTTCCACGCTCAAAACATTGCATACGACACATTAGTACATGCTCAATGCTCCTTCAGTTGAACACCCAGTCTGCGGTGGAGCGGCGTCAAGGCTCCAATCTAAGTCCAAGCACCAAACAAGCTCTACACAACAGCTGCAATAACACCAAGCTAACACCTCAAGATCACCGACAAACAACCCCCATACGCAATGCACTTAATCATCATCCATACACACCGCTGCTACACCAACACCCAACAGCAAGCTAAGATCACTGCACCGCTGTTCGTCGTGCCATAACTCTGATCAGTAGTCCACAACGCCACCAATACTCACTGCTCGCGTACGAACACTGCTCAGACAAGCACAGCAAAGACATGCAATAGTCTGCATCTAGTGCCTCCGCTGTCGCTCCATCCATCGTCCTCGCTTCACTGTCGCCCCTTCCTTGCTCTTTCACCAAGTCACTATCAACCAACTACAAAGCCGCAACCACAACCCACACTTGACACGGCTTCAGTTGATCCATGAGTAAGCAAATCCACTATAGAACAATCAGGTTCGTTTTTTATTATTTTCTTATTTAAATTATTATATTATTACTATTGTATTACTAATTCTATAGCTACTTAGCATAGTACGTATATATATGGATAATATTAGTTGTGGAGATTTATTAGTATTGCTCTTTTTTTATTTATTTATTTATTTACTTACATTAGAGTATATGATATTACTAACTTATTTAGATGTATATTTATTGTAATGATATGTATATATGTATATTAACATAGGATTTTTAGGATTCGATTTTTTTTTTAGTAATCATCATATAGAAAACTAATTTTATTTATTTATTTATTTATTTTTTACTATTAACATTTCTCACATAGAAAATCATTTGCAAAAATAAAAATTAATAACATAAAAGACCCTTTTTTGAAAGTAGGATTGTTAGAGCATTTTTTATAAAACAATAACATTCAAGAGTTAGAACCCCTTTAGATTTTTTAAATAAATCGAATAAATTAAAAACGTAAACTCGGGCAGTTTTTTGAAATTAAAATAAATCAATATATTAAAGATTTTTTTGAGAGAACTACGATCGTCTGATCCCGACTAGCAGGTACGTAGATACCTTCGAGGCGACGATAAAATATGTAGAAACTTAGGTTCTTTTTTATTCTTTTGAATTTATTTATTTATTTATTTTTTAAATATTATAATTAGAAGAATAGTCCTAATTTCGGTAAATAAATAGTGGTACCTGTTAAGGGTTTAATAGGTTAGCCCCCGAACTTGGAACCCTCTAGTTCTTCATTTAAAATTGAAATTAAAAATCGGTAGCCAAATCGTGATCAATCTACCCAATTGGTTATGGTTCCTTTTTTCTTTTCCCGACTTTAGTCAAGTAGCGACTCCAAAAATTTTTCTAAATAAAAAATCAAAATTTCTCAATTTCTTTAGTCAAGGATTAATATTAAATGGGTTAGGGTTTAGTATTAATTGGAAAATGAGAAATTAATTTGAAATAAAAGAAACCGAAAAATCAGGCTTGACATATGTGAACTTAAAATTTAGATAAATAACCTATTGTTTGTTATTTTGATGCATCAAATTCATGTAAATGACATGTTGTCGTACTCATGTGTGCTTATGTACCGTGTACTAGGATTTGTCTTGTTCTTTTCCTATTTCAAGCATTGCTAGTGAGGATTGTATCATCTATGAGGAGACCTTTACTGATGGGTTTAAAGAAGAGGATGGTGTGGACTATTTATATTTCTATGATGATTACTATTTTGATGTAGGTTCATAACTTGCATATGTGTTATCTTTTGGAGATATAGATACTTGGAGACTTTTGATGTACTTTTACTAGTTTATTTTACTCTTCGTTTGTTTGTAGAGCGGGGAGACTCCTTTAAAAGATCTAAATGCTATTTGCAAGTGTAGGAGAGTTTGAGCCTCCTCCGAAACTTTATGCTATGACTTAAGTTATTTTGGGTGAATTTCCTTTATGAAGAAACTCAATGACTGATGAAATCTCATTATCTTTAGAGTATTTTGACAAATGATGCTATTTTCTTAAAATTGTGGATTTAGAACCTTAACATACACTAAGCTTGTTAAGGTATGTGGTGGGTTGTAATGCCATTAAGGTTCTTAGGGCATTTCAATATCGCAAGTCCTTTTGCTAATGTTGGTATGTCTAAATAATATCCTCTTTCTGTTTTATTTCCTTTGTTGTAGATGTATAATGCCAATGCATTTGACTTATGCTTTAACACTATACGCCATATCAACAATATCTTTTTCTATGCATTAAAATCTCCTTCTTGTATACTCTTTTCTTTGGCTTATCATCCATCTAGCTTGTTGGCCTATTTAACTTGTTTAACCCACCAATTCGTTGTAGGATAGGTTGGGCCAAAAATTTTAACCCACATGTGCAAGCAAATCAACCTACTTGACCCACAAATCAATACAAAGCGGGACTGGTTGGCTCACTTAGCCTGCTTACACAACTTTACCCGTGAATTATTCTAAGAATTAGAAGTAGATATTTCTGTGTTGGTATTTTCATATATCGTACATACCTTTTCCATGCAATGTCAAATTTCATAAGACATATCTTTTATCAGTTAGAAGCTCAAAAGATATGCTTTTATTTATTGCATGAACCCCAACCAAATAAGATTTAAAATGGTCATAACTTATAACATAATTGTGCATTGAGATGTAATTTTTTTTTACTCTTTAAATAACATACTATCCACATAGTCTAACATTTTATTATGTCTCTTGTAATATCTTGATACCAATTTTTCAAATCTTGTAATTCCATAACTTGCAAAGTGGAGATTGTATGACTATAAACTTGTACTTACCGAAAGTTCGTGTTACAAACTATTTTAAAATTGTCAATTTGACTTAAAATTATACATTAAAATTGCCATTTTTCTTATTCAAACTTACTTGACTCTTTTATTTTTTATAATTTTAAAAATCAATATTATTTTGAGATGGTAATCATTACAAAATTTTAAGGAATTTACAATTATTACAATCTTACAATTTCATAATCAAATTATAAGGCATGAGAATATACAAATAATGAAAAGAATATAAATTTTTTAGTAAAGCTATAGAATAAAGAACATATTTACAAAAATAAGGTCATTTGAAAAGAACAAATAAACTCATAGAAGTAAGGATAATTACAACTCATGTAAAATTGCAAAGTTTCTAAAATTTTTGCAACTTATATGGAATATTATGGAAAATAAAAATGAGATATAAAAAGTTTATAAGAATTACAAAAATAAAATATTAATGCAACAAAAGATGGAAGGAGTTATGAGTTTTCCTCTTATCATTTTCTATTCTTCTTCCTTATATCATTCCATCTTTTCTAAAATACAAAAAATATAAAAGATTTAGACTAGTATACCCTAAAAACAAATTATTTTCAAATGTATAATATTTTAAGTCATAGTAATAGTCATTAGGTAGCTCTTAACTCAAGCATTCTAATAGTTATATAGTTGTAGCCATTCGATTGGTAAGTGATGAGATTATAAACTTATCAAATTTAATATCTAGATATTATTAGAAATATAATAAAATATTAAAAAATTATAGAGGTGCATTATTCAACAAATCTAAAAATTTATATTATGACGCAAAAAGACATCTAATTTACAAATTGTGACCATTTTAAAATTTTAGCTAATGTAGACCTTATTTCTAAATAAAAGTAAATGTTAAGAGCTCCTTAACAATATAAGATATGTAGGAGATTTTACAGTCCTGTTATCTATTTTGACAAGATCGATCCTATCTTCCATCCTACCATTCATTTTTATTTTTTTTTAATTTGAATTGTTGAATTTACAATTTGTTCAAAAAAGAGTATAAATCATGGGTGAAATAGATGTCGAGACCAATCTTGTAAAAAGTAAGTATAGAACCATAGAAAAATCCAAGATATGTAGTGGATTGCCTTGCTAAGTAAGGGTTGTTTGTGTATGAAGATGTTGTCCTGCAATTTCTTATGGATGTTATGATTGAGGATTGTAGGAGATTAACTAATGTAAGGAAGGACTTTTTAGCAATAATGGACCCAATATGTTATTTGATGGATGATGTTTCTTTGTTTGGACATGTTTAGTTTTACTTAATTTATTTTGGTTTACCCAAAAAATAATATAAGATCTGCTAAAAATAAATATCACATGCAAAATTTATACATGATTAAAATTACTATACATTTTTTTTTTTTATTCTATGTGTGCATCAAATCCAAAAAAGAAAGCTATACCATAACACGCTAGCACGTGCGCATCAAATATACTTAAATATTTTCCTTTGTTAATTTTTTGTTAATTATGATACATGACACTTTTTAATCAGCATATAGGAAAAATACAAATTTAAGATTCAACATTTTTGCACGTTTTTTGTTCAAGACCTAAACATTTCAAAATTTCTATTTGAGTTTGCAATATTTGCAAAATCTTTCAAACAAGTTCTTTGTTAGTTTACCATTAACTTTTTCATTAACTATTGTACGCACACTTTCTGATTGATCTATGTACTTTTATTAAATAATTGCTATAATAAAATAATTAAAAATTAACAAAATAATAGAAAAGGAAATTGAAAAAAAAAAGAAAATATTTAAAGAAATGCAAAATCAAATAACAAAGATTACATTTATAATATAATAAATGTATATACATGTGGATTTATTATAATTTTAACAAAATTAAATTTAAAAAAATTAGAAAATTAAAGAGATAAAAAAGCTAAAAAAAATCATTTTAGCTACCTCAAAACTAAGGAGTGGCTAGAATGGTCAAATTAAAGTGGTAAATCACACGTACAAACTAAAATGGATTGAATTGATCTACAAATGGTTGTGGGTAGTCGCCTACACCCCTAAGGGGGTTACACAATCCCCTTAAGGGGTTGGATAGCTACCCAACCGCTAGATTAAAAAAAAAAAGAAAGTTTTTTTCTTTTTTTTTTTAAATTTGCCAAAATTTTTATTATTTCTTTTCCTTTTTAACAAAATTTCATAAATCGGTTATAAAGTGTTATGTACAATACTTAATGCAAATTAACAAAGAATTTGTTTGAAAATCTTTACAAACTTTGACTACAAAAAATTTGTTGAACTCCAACAAAAAATGTACAAAAGGTTAAACCCTAATATTGATACATAATTCTTGCTCGGCTCAAGGTCTAGCAAGGATGGAGGTCTCCAAATGCCCATTGGCACTTAAAGGAGCAAAGTCTCTACTTTCTATAAGTATCTCAACTTGCTCAAGTCCCTCTAAGCCTTACAAAGACTTAGCCACCAAGCGCTTGGCCTCAAGTACTAAGGTGACCACTCCAGCAAACCCATATTTAAAATCCTTGCATAATGTATAGGTAACAAGACGGCCAAACTCGGAACTGCAAGTTACCCCTCCCCTTTCAAGCTCGAACACAACGAGTAAAGACATTCCTCACCTTATGAGCCCCTCCAGGGTCTAGCTTGCTACTCGTAGCGTGCTTACGCTATCCATCCTACTTCCTTACACCTTCCTTTTATCTCTAGCATTGACACCCTATCTCGGCTCATTAATTATGACCTGGCATCCATAGTACAACCAATATACAGACATACTCTGAAGCTATTAGGGCCTTAGTGTACAAATGTAGTTGTTAGCATGGTCATGATCGACCAACTCCTAAAATAACCTTGTTAGCCTTGCAATGTACATCCTTTGCTAGCTACCAGTACTAATGAACCCTAAGCTGACATGTGTCTTAGGTAGTTGTACCCATCATATTATAAATAATGCAATACATTATAAGTAAAAGGATTTGAAACTAAAGACCCTTATCGCCCCTCACCTCTCACCTCTCGAGCACCCACTTTGAAGCCCAAGAGTGCTCGGGTATCCTTTCTTCTTTCTCCCTTTTTCCTCCTTACTAACTAGAGCAGAGGGCCTCATAGACATGTCTAAAGGGGGCTTTTTTGCAGGTCACAAGGAGTAAGGACCTCAACCCGGACCAAAGACCATCCATCATCAAGCTAAGGGCATTGATATTGATTCTAGCCTAATCTATATGTAGTTGATTTATCCATGATCAACATTTTGGCACCTACTAATTTAAGCCACTCCAGATAAGATGGCTAGGAGAAAAAATAACAATCTACACACTTCATAGTTAAGTGATGCCAACACGTAATAGTTAGTCAACTATAATAGGTCACCTCCATCGTAGTGTTCGTTAACACCCCTATCACTAGGCACTCAAGCCTATGAAATCCAACAACTCACAATTCTTGTTCAGTATGTCCTTGAAGATAATCAAAAAACTCAAGAATCCATTACTACCCTTCATCAGGATGTTACTCTACTTAAAAACGCATCCTAAAAGTAACCAAATGAGGAAGCGATAGTTAGCTCACCCTCAAAGCCAATTAAAAACAATGAATGACATACCACATGCCCAAAGCGTTCATGCGACTAGGTTCAACTTGACTAGTAGGCTTCCGAGGACTTACGTGATCGACTAAACCACAATCGTAGCAAAATGAAAACATAAGACAAACCTACAATGACAAGCAAACTCGTCGACGACTTATCCCTAAGAAGATCCCCAAAAGCATTCAAAGAGATGAACGTCCAAGACCTAGAAGAACACATTTGCTACACATCCAGCCAGCGTGACCAAAAGAAGGTGAAGTCATCTACCCAGGCATTATGCCTAACAACAACAAAGAGCCTATTCACTCCATTAATCCTTGAAGAAACCCTACCCCAAAGAGTGTGGCTTCTATACCTTAAAACTTATGATGGAACCACCAACTTAGACAATCATCTCATATACTTCTGTATAATTATGAGTATGCATGATTTCACAGATACCATTATGTGTAAGGCTTTCCCTAGTACACTAGCAAAAGTAACTCTATTGTGGTTCAATACCCTCCTTGATGGTTCCATTACATCCTTCGATGATTTAGTGAGCAACTTTCATCATAATTTCTTAAGCTCTAAGGTCCTATAGAGACACTTATCAATACTTTACAATGTTAGGCAATGCTTGAACAAGACCTACATGCCTATCTCGAGCACTTTAATTGCACAAAACTACAAATCTCCAAAGTTGATGCAAGCACTTTCCTATAAGCCCTAATCACAAGAAAAGACCTTACCAATAGAATTTTCGCCTTTGTCTCCCTTAACAAGCCAAACTCTTTGGACTAGCTCATGTAGGTGGCAGAAAAATACATGGCCTAAGAAGATGCCATCGGAGCACAATTCAAGGTAGACAACAATATTTGTAGGTTATTAAAAGACCTACTAGGGCTAAGAGACCCTAAATCATAAACCTTTCCAAAAGATAGGTGAGACAAAAAAAAAGCAGAGGTCATGTATGAGGTCAGGCAACATCAACGATTGTTACCACCTCAAAACACCATCGAAGGTCTTGTTCGCAAGAGCTAGATTAACCACTTGATAGTTGATGAAAGAAATCAAATCCAATGACTAACCCAATGTCATCGACTCCATTAGAAGCAACAATTCCAGCAACAATAGCCAAATTAGTAGAAAGACAATGTCATCAACAACCAAAACTATCACAACAGGCGATGATAGGATAATACAATCTTTGGCAGACCCGACCTCTCCAAAGATATCGTATCCACCTCTGCTGAGCATGAGGTATACCTCATTAGAACCAAAAAGCATAAAACAAACACTAATATCAACTTCTCCTTAGAAGACCAATAGGTTGTTGACTATTTACATAACAATGCACTAGTCATTAAAGTTGAAATTAGATACTTCGACATGCTAAAGAGGTTTGTTGATAGTAGTAGCTCGATCGACATACTCTTCTATGCTGCTTACAAGCAAATGAAGGACCAGCTCGATGAACCCCTGCAACCATATAAGCACAACCTCATAGGGTTTGAAAGTAGTAGAATTGTGCCAATCAAAGGAATCATCATTTTGCCAGTGCAACTTGGCGATGATGAGAACGTCATCATACAATCCATCAACTTTGTCATAGTTGATCACCGATCACCATATAGTGTAATACTATGGAAACCGAACATCATCAAATTCAACATGACAATAAGTCAAAGATGCTTGAAGGCTAAGTTCATGACACCTACTAAAGTAAGTGAGCTCTAAGGAGACCAAAAGCTATCTAAAACCCTCTACCTCAAGGCCCAGGCCAAAGACAATGTCCTAAACTTTGAATTTACCACCATATAGTCACCAACCCTTTAAGGAGAACTAGTAGAAGAGACCGAGGAAATCGAGCTCATGAGCATTTCAAGAATTACCACTAGAATCACTCCAGCACTATCCAATGATAAGAAGAGTAAGCTTACAAATTTCCTCAGGTAAAACACAGATGTGTTTGCATCCACACCAGAAGACATGCTAAGGATGCAACTTACCATCTTAATGTCAATCCCACCATTTATCCAATAAAACAAAAGAAGTGGCACTTTACCCCTAAACTTTAGGTGACAATTGAGTAAGAAGTCTAAAAGTTGTTGCAAGTCGGATTCATCAAGCAAGAGAAATACCTTACATGGCTTGCGAACACAATCCTCGTTAATAAGGCCAATAGGGAATGGAGAATGTACATCAACTACACCAACCTTAACAAGGCATGCCCTAAAGACTCTATCCTTCTTCCCTGCATTGACTAGTTGGTCAACTCGACATCAGGACATATGCTCCTTAGTTTCATGAACACTTACTTAAGATCTTACCTTATCCAAATGGTGCTCGAAGATGAGGTCTATACTTTGTCCGTCATAAACTTCGGCAATTATTACTACAAAGTGATGCCTTCAACTTGAAGAATATAGGTGCAAACATATCAATGACTCGTCACAAAGATATTTAAGCTCCAAATTGGAAGAAATGTTGAAGTCTATGTAGATGACATGATCATGAAGAGTAGGGAGAGAAAAGGCCATATGAAGGACCTGTGCGAGACATTCAATACCCTTCACCGCTAATGTATGAAGCTCAACCCCCAAAAATGTGTATTTGGTGTTGCATCAAGAAAATTCCTTGGCTTAATGGTCAGAGAATAAGGAATCAAAGCCACTTCAAACAAGATCAAAGTAGTACATGACATAACAACCCCTAGAATGGTAAAGGAAGTCCAGTACCTCACAAGTAAAGTCGTTGTCTTGAACCACTTCATATCTAAAAGCGCCGATAAGTGCTTAAAATTCTTCAAGCTCTAAAAGAATCCTTCTAAATTCTAATGGACAATCCATTGTCAAAAATCATTTGATGATCTAAAGGACTTCCTTGAGAGCCCTCTAATGCTCTTGAAACCCGTCCTTAACGAAGAGCTATACATCTACCTCGCTGTCAGTGATAAAGCATTATCCTTAGTCTTTGTTTGAGTAGAAGGACGTGAATACAAGCTTATACATTATGTCAACCACATCTTGTAAGGGCCAAAAATCAAATACACCAAAATCAAAAAGCTTTTCCTTGTATTGGTTATTGCTATACGTAAGCTCAAGCCATATTTTCAAGCCCATCAAATCGTTGTACTCATTGAATAACCGCTTAGAACTATCCTGCATAAGCCTAATGCTTGGGAAAGAATAGTCAAGTACACCCCCAAACTAAGCACCCACAGTGTACAATTTCAACTAAGACAAGTGATTAAGGCATAAGTCCTCGCTAACTTCATCGTAAAATACACAAGAGAAGAAGAGCTATGGACAAATATTGAATTGTCGATGTAGATGGCTCCTCTACTTGTAAGGGAGCAAAGGTAGGGGGAGTAGGGCTGGTATAATACTACAAGGCCTGTACGACACAAAAGTACTCTATGCCTTAAATTTCAGATTTTTAACAAGTAACAATGAGGTTGAATATGAGGCACTCATTGTAGGGTTAAAGATATCCAAAGACATTGGAGTGGAAAAGCTAAATATTTAAGGGGGAAACAATTAACAAAGATCTGCAAGCAGTACATGGCCTTCTCGTGGACTTCACCACTTGGAAGATCAATAAGATCCCTCAAGTAAAAAATTCAAAAGTGGTAGGCTTTTAAAGTTACCCTCGTCCATCGCCCCTGTACAATATGATGACAACAAACTACTCTCCATACAATACCTCCCCAAGTGAAGCATAGAGGCATAGGGGCAAGAGGTCTTCAAAATCTGACCAACAAGAACTTAGCCCTGTAAAGTGGTCCAATCATAGAACCCCTAAAGACTTGAACCCTGCTTGAGATCGAACATAAGCAAAAAGATTGGCATAGACCTCTACCAACTAAACACTCATCAACAATGTGCTATACTATTGAGGTTGGAGCATGCTGCTCCTTAGATTCCTTAAGCTTTAGGAAGGTTCCCTTGCCCTAGAAAAGTTACACGTAGGAGTATGTAGCAACTACATACAATCACAAGCCCTATATATCTAAGCCTTATGACTAGGCTATTATTGCCCGACGATAAAGGAAGATGCAAAAACCTTAGTTCAAAAATGTCACCAATGCTAGAAACATGCCCCAATCTCTTACGTGTTAAGCTTTGACTTGCATCACATGATGAGCCCATGGTCATTTGACCAATGGGGACTTGACATACTCGGCCTTTTACCAAAAGCATACGATGGTTGACAATTCATCTTAGTGGCAATCGATAACTTTACTAAGTGGGTAAAAGTTCATGTAGTAACAACCATTATGGCCTGAGCTACTAAGGGCTTTATGCTCATATACATCCTTTTTACCTTTGTAGTACCTTATGCATTGATCATCGACAACAATAGGCAATTCAATAGTAATAAGTTTGGAGAGTTATGTGAAAAGCATAACATAAGGATTCACTACGCTTCGGTTACGTACACTCAGACCAATAGCTAGGTCGAGGCGGTCAATAAGATCATCCTCAATAACCTAAAGAAAAGAGTCGGAGCATGTCAGAGGTAGTTGAGCTAATGAACTCCCCAACATCTTGTGGGCTTATCATATAACTCACAAGACTTTCATCTAAGAGACTCCATTTCATGTTACCTTTTGGACAGAGGCAATTCTTCTCATTGAACTCAAATTGCTTATAAGCAGGGTCCAAAGTTTTGATGTAAACACCAACCACATGGCCCTTCTAGCAAGCTTTGACACCATCAAGGAGGTTTATGACATCGTATGTGGTGGAGTGGTAGCCTATCAATAGCAGGTGGCCCAATACTATAACAAGAAGGTTAAACACAAAGTCTTCCATCCCGGAGACCTAGTGTATAGAAGATTAGAGGCCATTAGCTCACGCGAAGGATAGGGCAAGCTAACCCTTAATTAGGAAGACCCGGTGCATATTGTAGAAGACAAGGGCAAAGAGGCCTATAGTGATAAGAATCAGACCACTGGGCCCTTGACCTACCCTCGAGCTCGAAGGCTAGAAAGTATAGCCGACAAATTCTTTCCTTAAGACCTACCATTGAGGAGTTCAAGCTACTACAATCTACCGACCTACTGCCCTAGACAAACCGAACCCTCTCGTATTCATCATTTATCTTTAGCTGCAAACCTGAATTGCAATTGAATGTCAACTTGGCTCATCCGACCATTAGCATAGCCAGCCTAAATCTGAGCCATACTGAAAATATTTGAGGTGAATTTGCTTTGAGAGAATTATTTGCTAAGCTTAGTATAGCCAATTTACCACCCCTGCTTGGGACCCTAGGTCAGTAGAAACCAAGCTGATCATACAGAATTGTCTTTTTTTACCAAAAGGCCATCTACTTACAATAAGTCATGTATTCGAGCGACTCAGTGATAGAATCCTCCATATAAGATGCTTATTTTGTTGTATTTTTAATTGTACCCTTATTATTCCTTATACATTACCTCTTTTAGATAATAACCTTTTTGTCTTTTCCATTTTAGGTAGGTTGCCCTAGTTTTTTGAGTATAAATACCCTTGTAATCTAATGCCTCATCATCATTATCATCAACTTATTGAATATTCTTCCTTTGTGAACATTGCTCTCTATTAGCTGGTTTACCCACTTCATTCTTATCCTAACTCTTAAGTAAGGTTTAGTGGTAAGTACTTTCATTGGCCCCTCCATGCATCATGTCCTTAGAACTATTCATAGGTTTGCTTACTTTACTTTCTTTCCTAGCTTTTGCACGCATTTCCCCTTACTTTCTTCAAGCTTTCTACAAGCTTAGACCTACCTAAATATTGATGTCCTTATCAGTTCTTAGCACAGCGTATTATCTTGATATCAGAGTAGAGGTTTCATTTCAATAAGTTGTAGTTGAGTTTTGAAGTAGTGGTTTGCTAAGTTGCAAATTATGTTTTTGCCCTTTTTTGAGAACATAAAAACAGAGAAAGTTTTAGTTAGATAATCTGTTCTTGGATAGTGGATATTGTGTTTGTGAGCTGGTTAAACTTTCGTATGAGGAAGTGATTTAAGTGTGCATTCGTGTAGTTTTCCATGAAGAATTATGTCTGTTGTTGTTTCTTGGAATCTAAGTCTTGTTGAGGAAAATGATAGACCTAAGTGTTAATACTAGTACCGGACATGATAATAGTGGTGTTGTCTACCATGGCCGACAATTGTAAAGCACCCCCAAGAGTACAGATGAGAGGCTCGATAAGGTGGTCAATCTCTTGGTTGATTTAACTAGAGTTGTTCATGCATTGGCCTATCGACCCGTTAAGGTCGAGCAAAACACCCCATAAGTTGCTCGATAAGCTAAAGGATAGTTACCAGCTCGACTTATTCAAGGTAGAGGAGTAAGAGGATGAGTACGAAGAAGAATTAAATTAGATGAAGTGAATGGGGAAGAAGAAGAGTATGAAGGAGAAGAAGAACGAGTTATAGCACCCCAATCTACCAACTAGGTGAAACTTCAAATTCTAAGCTTCAATAGCATTGGAAGTGCGAATGATTATTTGGATTAAGAGGAAAGAGTTGAGTGTATTTTTTATTATTACCAGTACGAAGACCGAGAGAAAGTGAAGGTTGTTATTGTCGAATTCTCAGGATATGCCGCATTATGGTTAAAGAACTTTCAGACCATAAGAAGATGCGAAGGATATAGAGAAATTAGCACCTGGCCTAGGATGAAAAGAATTCTCATAAATCAATTTATGCCAGACACTTACCTACAAGATACTTTTATGAAGCTTCAAGAGTTTAAGCAAGAAATCAAACAGTTGATGAGTACATTTAGGACTCCTAGATGCTTATGATTCGATGTAAAGTTGATGAGCCGCCTACTCGCACCATATCGAGGTTCCTTACTGGGTTACGAGGTGAAATCTGAGATGTAGTGGAACTTCAACAACTAATTACATTAGATTATGCCATAAAGATAGCTTAGCGAGTAGAAATGCAGAGAAGAAATAGGTTAGCTTGACCTCTAATGAGCTGACCTAGTTATGTGAGCCAACCTGCTTAGGGAAGTTACTGGTCTCTATCAAGTACTGAGTCAACCAGAAGAATAAAGATCCGAGTTGAATATAAGGGCCAACTTGGTGACAACGTGCCAATGCGAACTTTTGAGAAAGGGCAGGGATCTAGAAGAAAGACAAGTCAGATCAAGTACTTCAAATGTCAAGAATCTAAGTACATGGCCGCTCAGTGTTTGAACAGAAGGACCATGATCATCAAGGGAGATGCCTTAAAGATCAAAGTAGATAGCATAGATGAGGAACTTGAGAAGGAGAAAGAAGTGGGAGATAAGGTTGATGTTAATGCTAACCTAATTGAAGATGATGTGTTTGTAGAGGACCTGGATAAGTTAAATCTAGTTGTTCGACATGTAATGAGCTTGGAGCCCTCTACCGAAGAGAAGCAAGAGAGAACTTACTCCACATCACTTGCAAAGTAAATGATCATGTGAGTGCACTTATAGTAGATAGTGGGAGTTGCGAGTTGCACCAATGTGGCATCTGCCGATCTGATCAAGAAGCTAAAGTTGTCGACTATCACACATCCAAAGCTGTATAAGTTGCATTAGCTAAATGAAAAAGGAGCACTACATGTCACTTAGTAAGTGATACGAGGCAAGTGCACCTATCAATTTTAATATAGCGGATGTGAGTTCGAGTCGATCCCTCAGAGATTTTGAGTACTAATATTAACTTTAGCTTTATTATCTAACTGGAAAATTGTGATGAGTTGAATGAATTAAAAAATACTGAAATTGACAAACTAAACTAATTATGAGACTTAATTAAGCAATTTAGAAAGCAATAAAACTACGAACGACTTCAAGTATGCAATAATGTATTTAGGAATTATTTCCCCTAGTATTTAATATGTAACCTTTTAAAATATATTTAATTTAGTTTCTATAATTCTTGACCGGAGAGATTCACAATTAAAGCTAATATCTTTCTCAAGCATATTAACCCTAATTCTAAATTATTTACCGGAATCTCTTCACTTAGTAATATAACTTAGAATTGCATTAATGTATAATGAATTCCCATACAAACAATCAACTTTTCGGAAGAAACATGTATCTTATCTCTAAGTATATATGTAATTTTCTCCAATTATGCTAAGATCTAATTACACATGCAATTTCTCAATCAACATGCATAATATCATATATTGATACTCTAGAATTATTAATCCACAATTAAACAACATAATTGAATCAAGAAAAGATAGAAACTTTATTGAAATTATAATTCAATCCAAGGGTTACATGAAACCCTAGGTTCCATAATCCTAAATACTCGAATTCTAAGCTATCATAACGAATCTAAAAACGAGTTCCATAAAAGACATAGAATAAAACATGAAAAACCCTTTTTGTTTGATGAACAATCTCTCTAATCTTGAAGTCGATGTTGTTCTCGCCTCTTTCTTGATGTTCTCCTTAAGTCTCTTCTCTTCTCTTGTGTCTCTCCGTTTCTATAATGTCTCTCTTCCTTTTGAAACCCTAAGATATCCTTTTATATATGTATTATAAGGATTCTATTTTCGTCACCAGATACGGCCTGAGACATGGCCGTGTCCCCAGGTCGTGTAACTTTCTACACTAAGGCAAAATTTTCTACATAACTTCAAAACTTCATAACTTCTTCGTTTGAACTCGAAATTGAGTGAAACTTGATTCCTTTTCTTCATTTTCAATCCTAGAACGCGTTTAAACCTAGAAATCAAAATTTTACTCAATTAAGTATCATTTTCTTGAAAGAAAACCAAAAATGTAAGGGAAATACTATAAAATCACCATATGAAATATGTTTAAAATTAGAGTTATCAGTAAGTATTGTTATCGATCTCGATTGGGAACTATTCTAACAAGATCCTCTGTGACATATGACCTATGTGTGCATCACATGTGCTATTAGGTCAACCTTGGCTTTTTTATCGAAGGGTTATTCATGACAGCTACAAGAATACATATGTGTTTAAGAAGGATGGGAGGAAGATTACGTTGAATCCTATGCTGGCAAGTTAAGTTAGCAAGCTGCAAGCTAAACTTGCCCATGGATCAAAGAAGGCTCTAGTGTTGAGCAAAGCCGAGCTCCGAGAAGCCATTAAGGCCGATGTACCAACATTTTTGTTAATTAAACGACTGCTAAAATTGAATGAGCGAAGTGAGCTACCCTTGGAGGTCAGGGAACTATTGGAAGAGTATACTAACCTATTCCCAAAACAATTACCCAAGGGATTACCCCATTTTAGAGACATTGAGCATTATATTGACTTGATACTCGGCATTGCCCTGCCAAACAAACCAGCTTATTGAATGAACCCTAAACAAGTTACCAAAGTACAAAGACAAGTCAATGAACTACTCGAGAAAGGACATGTGAGGGAAAGTCTAAGCCCCTATGTTGTACCTGTGTTGCTTGTGCCAAAGAAGGATGGAACTTGGCATATGTATGTCAACAATAGAGCTGTTAACAAGATTACAATCAAGTACCGATACCCTATCCCAAGGCTAGATGATATGTTAGATGAACTAATTGGTGCGAAGGTATTAAGCAAAATAGATCTAAATTTGGGATACCATTAGATTCAAATGAGACAAGAGGATAAATGGAAGAATGATTTTAAGACTCAACATAGCTTGTACGAGTGGATGGTCATGTCCTTCGAGCTATCAAACGCCCTAAGCACTTTTATGAGGCTAATGAATTATGTCTTGATAGTTTTGATCAGGAAATTTGTTGCCATATACTTTGACAACATCTTTGTCTATATTGCCGACTTGACAATGCACACGGACCACCTCTACACTATTTTTGATGTCCTTCGAGTAGAGAAGTTATTTGGAAACCTGAAGAAATGTTGTTTCTATCAGGAAGAAGTAATCTTCCTATGATACATGGTTGGTGGAAGAAAATTAAGAGTGGACAAAGAAAATGTACAAGCGATTGTGGAATGTTCAACCCCAACCTCCCATGCCAAGGTAAGGAGTTTTCATGAATTAGCGTCATTCTATTAACGTTTTATCTAAGGATTCAGTACCGTTGTAGCACCTCTGATTGAGTTGACAAAGAAGAATATAGAGTTTAAGTGAAGAGAGAGAGAAAAAGAGAAGAGGAGTTTTACTAAGGTGAAAACAAAGTTAACCTCTACCCCAATCTTGGCTCTATGGAACTTTAATAAAGTATTTGAGCATGAGTATGATGTGTCAGGTGTCGACATTGGAGTTGTACTGATGCATGAAGGCTGACCTATCACTTATCATAGTGAAAAGCACTGAAGAGCGCAATTAAACTATTTTATATATGACAAAGAACTTCTAGCCTTGATATGAGGTGCTCGCGTATAGGAGCATTATCTTCTACCAAAAGAGTTTGTTGTATATACAGTCATGAGTCCTTAAGGTATCTACAGAGCTAATCTAAACGCCAAGCCCAATGCATTGAGTTTTTGAAGGGATTTAACTTTGTCATTAAGTACAAGCAAGGTAAGAATAATGTAATTGCCAATGCCCTGTCGAGAAGACATGTTCTTCTCACTAACCTGTAGCTTAGATTATTAGGTTTTTCCAGCACCAAAGAATAGTATCTAAATAATCCTCATTTTGGCCCTATATATAAGAACTGTGGAGAGGGAAGAGCGGTAGATGAGTACCATGTGGAGGACGGTTATTTATTTAGAAGTAGGAAGTTGTATGTGTTGACCTATTTGATGAAAGAGTTGCTAGTAAGAGAAGCCCATAGTGGAGGACTCTTTGAACACTTTGTAGAGCGGAGAATGTATGAATTGTTGAATAATAAATTCTTCTAGCCTATAATGAAATGTGATGTGCATCATGTAATTAAGAGACGCACCATTTGTAAGAAAGTAAAGAGCCAAGCAGAGTAATGAAGAGCCCTTACCTATCTTAAGTAAATCATGGGTTGACTTAAGTATGGACTTTATCCTCGGATTACCCCAAACTTCTTGAAGCAAAGATTTTGTTATGGTTGTCATGGATAGATTTAATAAAATGACACATTTTGTGTCTTGCACCAAAACTAACAATGCTTTAGCTATTGCTGCTTTATTTTTGTAGGAAGTAGTTCACTTGCATGGAATACCGAAGAGTGTGGTGTTGGATCGAGATCCAAAATTCCTAGGCCATTTTTAGAGAACACTCTAACATCAGATGGGAACCAAACTATTGTTCAACACCTCTTGCCATCCAATCGATT
Source organism: Lumnitzera littorea (assembly GCA_024138015.1). NCBI lineage: Eukaryota > Viridiplantae > Streptophyta > Magnoliopsida > Myrtales > Combretaceae > Lumnitzera > Lumnitzera littorea. Next base: position 97,221,843 of record JAMXBB010000010.1, read on the forward strand.
CTTAATAGAGCTTCCGGGTTTTACAATTTATAAACCTATATCCTATCCTTAACTTGGTTCGACAAGTAAGTGTACCTATCGTTTTATAGCACAAATAAGTATAGGGTTGTCTCTATTAGGAAAATGACTCAAACACTAGTACTTAATAATTTTTCCTATTATCTAGCAGTCAATTTCATCAAGTGATCGATTATTAAGACTCTAATTGTTAACTAAACTACACTAATCTACAATCTAGAGTGATTGATACAATAATTACAAGAACAATTATGAAAATACACTTAACATGTAGACTTGCTTCATCACTTAGTATAATCTTACCAAAATACTCTTTATCTTAATACTTGTTAATTATGGGAAATTATAGTATATAGGCATTTTTCTCAGAACTACTTACTTCTAATCCTAATTGTATTTATTGGAATCTCTTCCTAATTAACAGCCAACTAAGATTGCATTAATATTGTGTTAATGTATCAATTCCGCTACGGATGCAACAACTTTCCTAATAATATCTTTATTATCAGGAGTAAGTTATTCTAATGAACTAGATCTATTCAATAGAATTGTCTCTCAACATATTCTATTAAAATATATCCTAAGTCAATATCATGCACAACACCGTACTTAGATTCATTAAATGTCATTCATTAGAATTAACAAATGCCAGGAAATTACTTATTCAAGCACTTGATCATACTGAAGATGTAGCAAGCCTTAACAGACTACTCACATATGATAAAACAACAACACAAGCTAACATGAAACATAATTATGTAGAAATAAAGCATGGGATAAGTTAAAAGTAAAAACCCCTTTTTATTCTACTGAAGAAGTTTGATGAATACACGAACAATAAATTCCCATCTCTCTCTCGAGTGATTCTGGGAAAGTACAGTACACACTAGGAATTGATACAGAAGACAAATGGAAAAAAAAAAAATGTAAAACTAGGTACAAGGATGGGTAAAAATGGATGTGTTATGGACAGGTGATGTATTGTTCTTGATGTCTAAAAAATTGATCTATGCAAAATTGAAGTCTTCTTCAAAAGTTGCCATATCTTTTTATATTATCCCTATAAAATAAAAAATATAAAAACTTGAATCTACCCCTTCACGAAACCACTTGATGTTTTCTATGTACTAGTTCATGTGAAAAGGTTGAAAAGAACAGTTGTACCCCTTTTTATCACGCTCATGACTCGGGACAGGATAGTCTCGAAAAGAATTATTCTTCACCGATCACGATCATTATTGAGACTATGAACTTCTCGTTGCATTATTAGATCTCATCACGCCAATAACCATGGCCATGATCATCCTTCTGTTATTCAATCATAGCCGTGATTGGCAAGGAGATTGACCAAACTTCCTTTATCACAATTGTGATTAAGGGCACGGCTGGGGCTGGATTTTACATTGCTTCACTATCGCGTCTGTGATTGATGCTACTTCACTTATTTCTTCCCCTTTCACGGCTGTGACTAACTTGAAAGTTGTTACTCTTGTGTATACTTCATCCCTTTGCTCGTAATTTACTTGAAATCATTACTTTATTCAATTAAGTACCCAATCTAAAGAATTAAATTACATTTATAATCAATTCTATGCCTAAACATACTTTGAAAGTGTAAAGTAATTTACACTTATCACTATTCCCAAACCAACAGCCAGACTGAGGTAGTCAACTGTACCCTAGGATCACTACTCCGAGTTGTAGTAGGGAAGAACTTAACCAACTAGGATGTATGCCTACCCATGGTTAAATTTTCTTACAACAAAATAGTATACACCACCACCGAGTACGCCCCATTTGAAGTTGTCAATGGTTTTAACCCCAAACTACCCCTTAATCACACCCTGATGCCACCCATTGAATCATAAGATCTAAAAGCAAGAACCTAAGCCTAGTCCATCAACAAATCTATCAACAAGTCACCCAATAGATTAATTAAGCTACCATAAAATTAAGGGAGAAAAGAAAAGGAAGGAAGACCAAGCAGTTTTAGCCTAGAGAACAAGTATGATTATACCTGAGTAAGGAAAGATTCCCTAATAAGAGGAAGAACAAACTATCTATCCGAGCTAAAGGATGGTTTAGAATACTCTAAAAAATCAACAACAATGCATACCAACTTAAGCTTCCAAAAGACTTCGAAGTCTCAGACAAGTTTAATGTTGCTGACCTCTGCCTTTACTGGGAAACTTGGACGAAGACCAGTTGGATTTGATCCTAAATCCTAATTAGGCCGGCGAAGATGATAAGAATCAAACTACCAAACACTTAACCCACACCTAATCCCAAGGGCTGGAAAGCATGGCCAAGCGAATTCTTTCCTTAAAACCCACTATCAAGGAGTTTAAGCTACAACAATCTGTCAACCTACTACCTTGGTTAAACTAAACCCTCTCACACCCATCATTCATCTTTAGCTGTAAACCTGAACTGCACTTTAATGTCAACTTGGCTCATCCAACCATTAGCTCGGTTAACTTGAATCTATGCCATACCAAAAGTATCTAAGGTGAATTTCTATACAGCTAACTTACCACCCCTGGTCAGCACCTCAGCTTGACAGAAACCAAGCCGATCATATAGAATTGTCTTTTCTACTATAAGGCCATCTACTTATAATGAGCCACATGTCCAAGTGACCAAGTGACAAAATCCTTTGTATAAGATGCTTGTTTTGTTCTATTTTCAATTGTACCCTTATTATTCCTTGTACATTACCTCTTTTAGATGATACCCTTTTGTCTTTTCCATTTTAAGTAGGTTGTTCTAGTTTTTTACGTATAAATACCCTTGTAAATGTAATGTCGCATCATCTTTATCATCAACTTATTGAATATTCTTCCTTTATGAAGATTGCTTTTTATTGGCTTGTTTACTCACTTTACTCTTATCTTAACCCTTAAGCAAGATTTGGTGGCAAGTATTAGTGGCAAGTACCCTCATTGGCCCCTTTCATACGTTGTATCGAGTTATGTCGTAAGTCTTTGGAAGTTACTTAGTTTATCATACCCTTAGAACTATTTGTAGGTCTTCTTACTTTATTTTCTTTTCTGGTTTTTGGGTACATTTCCCCTAACTTTCTTCAAGCTTTCTATAAGCTTAGACCTACCCTGATATTGTTGTCCTTATCAACTCTTGGTGCAATAAGATGGTTGCACTCTAGCAAACCCATATTTGAAAACCTCGCCTAATGTGCAAGGACTCCATTGATAGGATGCCCACACTTGAAGTATGTAGGTTGTCCCTCCCCTTTTTGGCCCAAACACAACGAGCGAGGACATTCCTTACCTTATGAGGCCCTCTAGGGTCTAGCTTAACACTCGTAGTATGCCTGCGTTGTCTCTCCTACCTCCTCACTCCCTCTTTTTGTCTCTAGTGCTAACGCCTTACCCTGACTCATTAATTATAGCCTAGCATCCATGGTACGGCCAACACACTCGATACACTCTAAAGTTGTTAGGGCCCTAGTGCATAATGTAGCTACTAGCATAGCCATGGTTGACCAACTCCTAGAGTCACCCCATTAGCTCTGCAACACACATCCTTTGCTAACTGCCAATATGGGAGAGCCCTAAGCTAATACATATCTAAGGTAATCTTAGCCATCACATTATAAATAGTGTAACACATTATAGGTAAAAGGATTTGAAACTAAAGACCCTTATTGCCCCTTACCTCTCACCTCTCGAGCACCACTTCTAAAGGCTAGGAGTGCTAAGGTATCCCTCTGTCTTTCTCCCATTTTTACGTTGCTAACTTAAGCATTAGAGAGCCTTCATGGATATTCCCATAAGAGGCTTTTTGCAAGCCACAAGGAGCAAGGACCTCAATCTAAACAATAACTGTAGATACCTCATTTTTGCCATTCTTTATTTTAATTTTAGTTTCTTTTTATTTTTGGGCCAAGTTTACAAAAAACAAAAAAAAAAAAATTGAAAAAATACAAAGTGTCAGAAATGTTTGAGTCAAGTTAGTTAATCATTCATGGTCGGATCAAACAATAGTTGAAAATATGCATGCAATTTTATAAATTCTAAGTATCTAAATAATTAAGCTTCATTAGAAAAATATTTTAACTGGACTAATTAAAAAAGACTCAGGATTTATTAAATTTAAGAATGATATTAAATGGTTAGTACGTGTATTTTAGACTATATTAAAAGGCCATGGTCAATTTAAAATAGGTTGGGTTGAGTTGGGTCCAAGATAAAAAGTCCAAATAGAATGTGGAGCTCCTAGAACTTGATCTTGAGAGTAGATTAGATCGAATCTTTAGATTTTTTTTTTTTTTTTTAGGGTTTGAATAAGAATCATGATTAAATCATTTGAGAAATTAACAAATATAAAAAATTACATTTGTTAAACCTTAGTCAAGATTGAATCTTTATTCAAAAGGTTTAAAAAAGAAATGTAAAAGATTCAAATTACTTTATTATAAATAGTGGAATTCATCTATCGATAAAAAATTCAATTTGAAGCCCCATACGCAATCAACTGCTTTCTCGTACAAAACGTATACTCATCATTAGTAAACCCCATCCCTAATCCTCACTACGTAAGCAAAACCCTAATGTCAACACTCTACACTCGATCGACACTACACCTACATCAACCCACGCACTACAGCATAACCCCCAACGGCACATGATCCCCCCTACATCATCTGTGGACTACTCACAGCCATCACTGACCACCACGAACATCATCTGAATCACCACCATAAGCTAAGCACCCGAAAGTGCTTACACAAAGTTGGATTGACTACTAATTTGGTGATTGGAGCTTGATCTGACCCAAATTGTGTTTGGAACCTAGAACCTAACTCGATCTAATCCGTATGAACCGACCTGTGCATAGTGACTTGCCAAATCTAATCCATGTAAAGAAGGTGAATTACAAATTTTTTTTTCTTCTGATTTATCGGTTTATTTTATTATTTTATGTGTAAGTAAAAAAAAAATTACTAATTTAGTTGTTTTTTTGGTGTAGGTCTTTAGTGGTAGTATTTCATTATTGTTTTTATTGATTAGGCATATGCATGTTATTATACTAACTCATTCTTTTTGCAAGTTCTAATATTAATTCATGATAAGTTAATAATTTTTTTTTCCTTCTTACATATTACATGTTTTAAAAACATCATGTTTACATGAAAATTGCATCTTTTTCCTAAAAACCACATCATTTTCATAAAAATTGTATTTTTTAGATATGGTTACATATTTTTCCAAGATTCATATCTTTAGTAAATATATATATATCTAAATTGTATATCTTAGTAGATTTGCATAAATATTGTATTTCAAGGTTTTTTTAGAAAAGTAAATTTTTAACACATAGTCCTTTTTTTTTTAAATAATAAAAATCTTAACCAGAGTCTTTTCAAAAAATTTAATTAGTTATGTTTTTTTTTAAATATGTTTATGAAGTTAGATTTTTTTAGGTTTTTTAAAAATAATAATAAATTGTTAAAGAATATAAATTTGGCTCGATTTTCAAATTAAAAAGAATCAACCTACTAAATCTTTTCTAAAAAAGTATAATTACATTGGTTTGATTTTGACTAGTAGGTATATAGACACCTCCAAGGCAACTATAAAATTTTTTTTTTTTAAATTCATAATAAGAAAATTCCTTTTTTATGCATTTTTACATTTTTTTAATTTTTTTAGAAAAATTCCAAAAAATAAAGGCCTATTAATTAGTTTCTTAAATTTTTATATGGTGACTTAATTTTAATAGGTTAGCCATCGAATTCAGATTTTCTGAAATATTATTTTTTTTTTTAGAAAATCCGTATACTAGTGGCAAAATGCAAAAACCCTAATTTTACTTTTTATCAATTTAGCTAGTTGATGACTCTAAATTATTGTTAAAAATATTTTTTAACAATTTTTTTAAAGAAAATTTTTTTTCTTAATTTTATATCAAGTAACTTATATTAAAAGACCAAAGTTAGTATGAGTTAAATTAAGGAAAACCAAAATAGTGTTCGACAATGACCATCCATCATTAAGCTAAAGGAACTTAAACCAATTCCAACCTAATCTATACGTAGTTGATTTATCTACAACAACACCTAAATTTATACTTTTCTCATTAACCAATTAGATAATGTCACATGTCACAATTAATAGAAAAGCTACCAACAAATTAAGGGAAGATTTGCTTCAAAACTTTTGCAAACGTTAAGGATTCAAATAGAAATTTGAAATGTTTAGGATTTAAAAAGAGAGTTTAAAAGGTTAAGTTTTAAATTTATACTTTTCCCTAAACGAAAATGAGGAAAATTTATCTTTCAGTTAGAGGAAATTATTTTCTTCATAGTTCATTATTCACTTAACATTTTAATGGATTTATCAATAGTTCATCAAGTGCATTTTCCTCCTCTTACCTCTTACCTCTTACCGTATTCCTTCAGTAAGGTTAGGTGGTGAGAAATGTTATTAGCTACTCGTACGTTATATTAAGCTAGCTATTGAGTCCAAGAGTGGTTTTAGTGAGTTATATCTAAAGTCAGCTCCTTATTACTTAACTTCACTTTAGCCATTTATATTTTGAATCTTCTACAGGTTCAAATTTACCCCAATATAGTTGCCCTCGTCAGTTCTTGGTGTAACATATTAGTAAGGATATTGGATGTGCTTTTAAGGTTGTAAGTTTAGGTCGCAAGAAAGCTTATTAGCTACTCGTACGTTATATTGAGCTAGCTCTTAAGTCCAAGAGTGGTTTTGGTGAGTTATATCTAAAGTCAACTCCTTATTACATAACTTCACTTTAGCCATCTATATTTTAAATCTTCTACAGGTTTGAACTTATCCCAATATGGTTGCCCTTGTTGGTTCTTGGCGTAGCATATCGGTAAGGATACCGGATGTGCTTTCAAGGTTGATCTTATGAAGGCATATGATCATGTGAGATGGAGTTTTATACAGGTTCTCCTCAAAAGTTTTGGTTTTTTGTGGTGTGTGTCTCCTCTCCTAAATTTTCCATAAACATCAATAGGATCCTAATAGTTATTTTACTTCATCCAAGGGTCTACATCATGGTGATCCACTTTCACCTTACATCTTTGTGCTGGTTATGGAGGTATATTAAGGTCTTTTAAGGGAAAAATGCATAAACAAAGGCTTCAATTTCCACTGGTGTTTTAAGAGGATGAAACTCACGCATCTTTGCTTTGCAAAAGATATCTTAAGTTTTGTAAAAGGAGAAAGAGGCGTGATGCTCTTAATCAAGGAAGCCCTTGATGAATTCAATAGCATGTGAAGATTGAAAGCCAGTCCTAGAAAGAGCCACATCTTCTTCAGAGCTATAAGTGAAATAGGCCAAGCAAATATTCTTGATATTTTAGGCTTTGTGGCCGGAGAACTCCCAGTGAGAAACCTAGGTGTTCCACTCTCTTCCACCAAAATTTCCAAGAACATTTGCATAGATTTAGTTAACAAGCTAGAATCACAAACCGACATTTGGACGAGTAAGTTACTCTCATGTGTGTGTACATTGCAACTTATCAAAACTACCTTTTTTCTCTTTTAAGTTTATTGATCTTCCACTTTTACTATCCCGAAGGGCATCGTTCATGCTTTGGAATCTAAGCTTTAGTAGTTCTTATGAAATGGGAATGATGAAGAGAAGGAAAAGGCCAAGATTCATTGGAAGGATATGTGCATGCCAAGGGATGAGAGGGGACCAGCCATCGTTGACTTATATTTGTGCAATAAAGTGGCTCAGTTGAAACAAATTTGAGTTCTTATTTCAGATTTTGGTGATTATTTAAGACCATGTTTAAGTAATAGAAGCTTCTGGCACATTAAGATCCCTACCGATGCCTCTTGGACGCGGAGAAACATCCTCCACACTAGGCCTCCTGCTCTTCAGCTTCTAAGACGGTAGTTAGGTAATGAGAGTTCTATTTATTTTTGGCAGGATCCTTAGCATCCCAAGGGGCCTTTGGTAAACGAGCTTGGTGAGATCAACTTACGCAAAGTTCTTAAAGAGATCATGTTATCTTCGTTTATCAATGTAAATCATTGGATATGGCTAGAAGGTGGGTTTTGGAGGAGAGTTCAGGAAAACCTGTATATGCTACATTCTAACCATTTAGAGGACAATAAACTGGTTTGGAGGAACAAACCTTCCCAACCATTATCAATTCGTAATGCTTAGCAAGGAAAGGTGGCCCAAAAGTCTTGTGGTTCAAGTTGGTGTGGAATGAAGATACAATCCCTCAACACTCTTTTATCCTGTAACTCGGTATCCAAGAAAGGTTATGTGCCTTGGATATATTAGTTGCTTTGGATGTGGCTTCTTCAAATAGTTGTTATCTTTGTAGCAACCAACGTGAATTTCAGGGGCATCATTTTTTAACTTGTGACGTTACTAAGAAGATATGGAAAAAGGTAGAGACTAGCTTAGGATGGCAATCGGGTGCTCCATCTGATTTTTTCCTCTATGCAATTTGGTTTATCAAAACATTATTAACTTAAAGGTCCATTTGCAAAATATCAATTGCAGTGGTTTGTTACTTCATATGGAAGGAAAGAGAATTCAAGGCGTGTTGGAGGTCTTAAGAACATGATAAATGGCCTCTCAGACTTATCTTCACAAGTTTACATGACGAAATTAGCACTTTTAAGCGTATTTGTGAGTCAAATTAATTATAAAAAAGCTAATTGTTATTCAAGTATCGATAAATTAACTTAATTTTGAAAAAGTTAGTTGTTGAATATATATATATATAGATAAACAACCACATGTTCATCACGCACTTTTATTTTTCCCATTTCCATTGAGATCTACACTATATTGCTTTTTCATAATATATTTCATCAATATTCCAATCTTAACTTCTACTATTTTAAAAAAAATAGACATACATACATATATACGTATGCACATACATACATACATGCATACATATATATATACAACCACAAAACAAACATATAAAGTAATTGTACATAATTTATGGAAAACAAAAGCACATGCTTGTGGTTAAAGTAGAACAAATCTCTAATTAGAAATATTTCATATCTTTAGCCAAAAAAAGAAAAAAGAAAAATATTCCATATCTTGATCATAAAAAGAGAATGGTATACATATGTATATATACACACAAACATATATATATATATATATTTGCATGTATATAGTAGAAAACGGTGGTGCAGGCCCATTAAACAATATAGCTTTTACTTGCTGATATTGTATCTGAACCACCCAATGGGATGTGATTCTAGTTGTTTCTAATTAATTTAATGAATGATGCCTTTCCTTTGAGAGTAAATAAATAATGGTGGTATATGAGAATATGGTGAGAACCATTTGAGTAGCATACAAATATATAGAGAAAGGAAGGAGAGAGAAAGGAATAAATAAATAAAAATTGATATTTTTCAATGAAGAGTTTCTGCAGTATCAATATTTTATGATTATTAAATAACACTACTCATTTTGAGTTTGTTTAAATTTAGTATCACTTCACCATCTATGAACCACGCGATTATGTTGATTGTCGTAAATACCAATGGCTGTTAATGCTAATTGTCTTTTTTTTTTTTTTTTTTTTTTGGTGAAGGAATATAATACTAAACGTAAACCAGTAGCAGCAATACAATAGTCACTAGGAAACACTCGAGGTATAAAAAAAAAAAAACCAGTTTCCTTCACGTCCCTTTCCAACAAAACACAAGTAGTTTTATACGAGCTAGAGGCAAAGTTTGACAAAAAGGTGGGAATATAGTCAACAAAATAACATCTTGTTCTGGCTGTAGAGCTAGTTTAGCCAAGAAGTTCACAGCCTCGTTAATCCCACGAGAAACCTTGTTGAAAACACAAGTATGAAAATTGTTAGCAATCATCTTGCAGTCAAGGAGGATCAGCAAACAAAGGTTTGGGTCAATTTGCTCGATTCTGAGCCATTCCACAGCCTGTTGTGAATCTACTTTGCATATGAGCTGAGAGTATCCAGCATTTGTAGCCATTTGCAACCCTTCCTTAACTGCATGAAGCTCGGCCTTTAGAGGGGATAATCATGTTCGCTGTTTATGTAAGCATCCCAATACTTTTCCTTCATGATCCCTGAAGATTACTCCTAAACCTGTTTTCTTGTTATGATTAGCAACTGTGTCATCACAATTCATCTATATCCATCCTACTTCTGGGGTAAGCCATGTTTGCTTTTCAGTCCAACCTCCCAGTTTTAACTTCTCTTTCCTCCTTATGGCCCACCATTCGTTTGAGTCCATTCTTATGCATTCCATGATGTTTCCTCGTTCTTGTTGTGGTCGAAAGATTCTACAATTTCTTTCCAACTAGATGTGTTTCAAAGCAAAAAGGCACAGAACTTTCTTCAGAAGAGAAATCAAATTCCAGCTCAAACGTTTCTTATAACAGTACTTTCCGATCCATCCCTTGACATCAGCATGGTGATAGTCAATTTCTTGCAAGTGTATGTCAAGATTATTCCAAATATTTCTACGCCATTCATGTTTAAGAAAAACATGTTGTACCGTTTCCTCATTAGAAGTACACATGGGACAACCATTGCCAAACTCTCCTTGGTAGCAAGCCCATTTTGAATATTCTCAAGATCAACATTAGAACATTAGAACATTAGGACTGGTCGGGAGCTTCCATACCCAACTCCAATCCTCTGTTTGGTTTGACAATTCGCACTCCTTAACAATATGTTAATAAGCTGATTTCGAGGTAACTTCTCCATTGACTTCATAAGGCCATCTTTTCACATCATCTATTCCCCAATTAGACCGAAGAAGTACAGATCCAAGGCGGCTCTTGATCTGTGCCTTTAGGGGATAACCAATTATGTTCTCCTTCCACCCTATGTTATTGTTCCAAACTTGGTTGATAACCAATTTGTCATCATATTTGTGCTTCAAGCCATACAGCCAACTCTCGACTCTTCCTCCCTCTGACCACGTGTCAATCTGAAATCTGCTGGTATTACCATCTTTAATTTGAGAATGTAACCTTTGTTCCATCCAGGCCGATCCTTTCACAAGTTCTTTAAAGAAAGGGGATGTTAATCATCTGTGAGTATTAATTAGAAATTCCTTCTAAACTTGAATTTACCAAAAGCTTTTGACCCGCTAAGCTCAAGAAATTGGCTTTCCAACCAGTCAGTTTTTTCCTCGTCTTTTCCAGAATAAAGTTCAAATCACTGCTCTTAAGATTGCCCTCTGGCTTGACTGGTATGCCTAAGTACTTCCCAAAATCTGTACCCTGTCTAATCCCAAACACCTTGTAGGTCACTGCTTTGGAGTTGTTATCTGTATTTCTCGAGAATAAGATGCAAGATTTCTCGAAGTTGACTTTCTAGCCTGAGTGTTTACAGAATTCATCCATCACTTCAAACATGGCCCTTGCATTTTCTTCAGACGCTTCACCTATAAGGAGCAGATCATCTTCAAAGAGTAGGTGAGATAAATCTAGTGTAGTTCTTCAGATTCTCAACGGCTTCCATAATCCTTACTGAACTTTCAAATGTATATATTTGCTAAGCATTTCCATAGCTAGGATAAAAAGATAGGGTGACAAGGGGTCTCCTTATCTTAAACCCCTACTAGTAAGGAACGCCTTTAGCATTGACCCATTGAAGAGCAAATGAAAGCTTACCATGGCTAGACAAGAACCCAATAACTTAATCCACGAACTAGGAAAATTGAGGTATGCTAAGGAGAAGTGGATGAGATCTCGTTCCATTCTTTCGTAAGCTTTTTCTAGATTCATTTTGACAAGCATTCCATTTTTTCGTCTTTTCTTCTTACTAAGGGAATGAAGAACCTCTTGGAACACGATTATATTGTGTTTAGCTGCTCTGCTTGGTGTGAAGCTTGATTGCTCAGGGTTAATCAAGTCATTCAGAAAGGGTCGTATACGGCTTACCAAGCACTTGCTAACAATCTTATAGACAGTTGTGCATAGACTAATAGGTCGGAACTCTTTGACTTTATTTGCTCCTATCACTTTAGGAATAAGAACAATTAAAGTCTTATTCAAGTCAACTAGCATATGTCCACAGCGTAAGATATCAGAAACGGTATCTAAGACTGTTTTACCAACAATATCCCAACAACTTTTAAAAAACTCTGAATGCAACCCATCGACCTCTTGTGATTTTGAGTTGCCTATGCACCACAACGCATTCTTGATTTCCTCATCTCTCCGTTGACGATCAAGGAGCTACTTCTCCTCTTCAAAGAACACTTGTTGCCTAAGAAAATTCAGCTGAAATTCTCTCCTAGCATGAAGTTTGCTAGTGGCATATAACTCAAGAAAGAACATAAAAATGTTTTGAATTTCTTTTTCCTCCTGTACCGAATTTCCCATTAAGTCAAAAGCACCACAGATTCTAGATTTAGACCTTCTAGCCACCATGCCAGCGTAATAAAATTAGTATTTCACTCTCCATGCAAGATCCAGTTAAAGCGAGCTTTAGCTATCAGGATTCTTTCTTCCTATCCAGATATCCATCTAAGTTCATCCATTAAGGACCCTTTCCCTGTTAATAAGAGATTAGGACAACCTATGATACAACTCCCTTATGACAGATTTAAGTTTTTCAGTAGCTTGTTTCCTTCTTACTAACAAGATAACAAAAACTTCTTTGTTCCAGGTTTTAAGGGAGTCGGCAAACTTTTTTAGCTAATAGGATATGTTAAACTGAGGCCACTTCCATGTGGAGGCAACAAAAGGCTTAAACCCAGGATGATCAAGCCACATTACTTGAAATCTAAAAGGTCATGGTGCTTTCAGCCCAGCTTTAATATAGGGAATAGTATTTAGGAGGATAGGCAGATGGTCAAAGTGATGAGAGACGATATGGAAGAGGATGGCTTTCGGGAAAGCTCTTCTCTAACTGTAATTGGCCCAAGCTCTATCTAAACGTGATTAAATGAGGTCCACTAGAGACTTAGATCGTTTGGACCATGTATATCGTAAGCCAAGAAAACCCAGATCAACTAACCCACAATCGCTCGTACAATCCTGGTAAGCAATAGCTCTATATTGGTTCACTTTTGCACCTCCCAATTTCTCTTCCCTACAAAGAATCTCATTGAAATCCCTCACTAACAACCACACTCCATTTACTTTCTAAGCTCATTCACTAAGTTCTGTCCATAACATATTACGAGTTTCCCAACAGGGACTAGCGTATATAGCAGAAAGAAACCAAGGAGAAGAGTTAGTTACCTTGATTTGCATTGAAATCTGTCAATGTGAAACATGGCTTGCATGTACGGTCGCATCCTCGTGATTCTAGAGAGCCATTATACCCCACTGAAGCCTCTTTTCCTTTAGTATAAAGGAACTTATTAGATCCTAAATACTCTTACAACCCCCACTGTAATCTCTCTATTCATCTTCGTTTTAGCCACAATAATAACCTGGGGATTGTACTTGATAACGAGCTCCTTGATAGCACTCTTCCTTCCCTCAAAATTCACCCCTCGTACACTCCAGGCGAGGGCTTTGAAGGCGTTCATCTACATATCAGAGGACGAGGTTTCTGTGTACTGTGTGATCATTAGGGTAGTAGACATTTTATACCACTTGTTCCTTGTATAGTTTAGGTGAATATACTCAATGGCCATATTCCACCAGCAAGGTTAGAATAGAGTGTGCCACATTGCTAGTTGCATCTCCCAAGTGGTGAGCAAAACCTACTTCTCTTGGTCCTCCATGATCGACATCACGAATGGGGCTCATTGCACATCTACTGGTATTCTAACATTTAACAAAACATTTTCCACTACCATCCTACACATCTATTCTAGAACATTCAAGATATCTTTCCCTATTAGGTTCCATCGAAAAAGAGGCATCTTCAGGACCAGTAGGCATTCCATGGTGGTCTACACTCCCCTTTGGTCCAGGAGCAGTACATATCTTCCCCTTAACGTTGGCTGGAACATGATTTCGGGAGCTTACATTCTTGTCCAGTTTGTTTCGATCGTCACAATACTGAGAACCTCCACGGATACCCGCCTTGAAAGTAAATCAGTTCTCACTTCCTATACCTTCAAATCCGAGTGTTGCACCGGATCGATTGAGTTCTCATGTAGCAGGCATAGAGACATTTCTATTTCGAGCATGTTCACCATTTTTTTCCATTAAGTTTTTTTGTAAAAGGTCACTGAAGATTTTTTCCTCTCAAAAGTCGAAGAAGACGGTTTTTAGATTGAGGCCGTTAGTATTCTTCTCTTATCTTTATATCCCTATACAGTCATATTCTTAGTCAAGTCAACCATTACATTCATATCTTGAGGAGATATGTTTTCTTTTTGCATCTCTTCATTTTCCAAAACTTCCAGTTCGTTCCCGTTGGTAGTTTGGACATTCCTTCTTGGGGTTTTAGTACACTGCTTTTAGTAGTAACTGTCATATTAGCACTCGTGTGCTTAACTCCTTTATTTTTATACATTGACCTTTTCGATTGTACTTTTATCCATTCACCATACTTTTTATAGAATTGCCTATACTCCTCATAGGAGTAGAATTAACTAACTTCTAGGTATTTTCATTTACTGAGGTATCAGTGCTATTTGCACCCATCCTAGAAATCCCTTCACTTGGGCCCATATCCATCGTTGGATCCATGTTTACTTCCTCATTCCCTAGTTTTGCCTGATAACATTTAATGTTATCATTGGCCTGAGAAATATCCTCTTAGTTATCTCTACTATCTTTCACTTTATTTACTTTCATGTCAGCACCGTTATTAATAGCTTGACGTGGGCAACTCATCTTATTAAGGCTTATGCAGTCACATAGATCACACAATCTCCGAAGCCCTTCATATGAATACGATAGTGATAATTATTTATCACTCACATATGCTTCAAGGGGGTAATATCAATTTGCATACAGATTCTAGCGAACCCATGTTCCAATCCAATTGTACGGGAATCATAGCATAACATCGGCCCTATTTTCTCCCCTATACTCATAGCCAACGATGAATAACGTGAGTCATGTAATTTTACGTAATTATTCTAAACTAATAATTTAAAGTGTACATAAAAATTAGCTGATTAAAACGATAATTTATGTGTGAATTATAAAAGTTAGACGATAGCACATTATAAGTCTCGAATATTGAAAATAAAAAAAATATTATTATAACTAAAAATTATTAATTTTACTAAATTATATTATATTATAATTTATCCACCATAAAGATGTAAATTAGTAATGAAATTAACTAAACTTTAGAGATAAATTATTTAGACACTAAAAAGTGATATAAAATAACATATAAAAATAGTACGTATACCTTAAGTGTGATTAATATGTATATTTATATATTCGAAAATGCTTAAAATACCTTAAAATAAAACTAATCAATTAAATAATTATAAGGAAAAATCATAAAAAATTGATAAAATAATCGCAAATACTATTGATATAAGCTTGGATCAGGTGTGGCTTAATGAGGATAGCTGTTGATTTGAGGAAGAAATTCCAAGACACTTAATATGCATGGATTTTGGGATATATATACTTAGAAGAGAGAAAAAAATTGGCATTTTAATACATGCAAGCTTATAACATTCACACTTTGCTCTCTACAAGTTATTTAAGGATTTAGGAACTAGAGAAAAATCTAGAGAAGGGAAAAACATAGAAGAAAATCCTAGAAAAAAAATCAACAACCGACACTGCACAAACAGAGCTATTTTACATAACATGGGTCTGGCAAGTTATTGAAAGTGAACCAGCACCACCACCACCACTCAATAGTGGTGGTAACGCCCAACTGGGCCGACAAGGAGGGGGTGGTCACTAGTGGCCAGATGGCCAATTTCCAGTGAGCTTCAATTTCTCTTAGATTTTCTTAAATTTTCTAGAATTATTAAATCATGTCTAAAAATTTTGAAAAAAATTATTCTGAAATATTTTTGTACCTATTATTATGGAAAAAT
The DNA here is from genome assembly GCA_024138015.1 of Lumnitzera littorea. NCBI lineage: Eukaryota > Viridiplantae > Streptophyta > Magnoliopsida > Myrtales > Combretaceae > Lumnitzera > Lumnitzera littorea. The sequence continues at coordinate 97,237,811 of JAMXBB010000010.1, forward strand.
ATCATATCACAAAAATTTTGAGTGGATTTGATACATCCTTAAGAAATCAAGCGAAGTTGAGAAATTTTCAAAACCAATTTGAATGACCCTATAATTATTATTCCAAAACCAAAATATTTTTAGAACTTCTCTATACTGCATGTTTGGATCTATGAAAAGATTTTGGGCAAAAATATTTTCCATAATTTTTAGTAATTTTTTAGCCTCTAAATTTGATTAAAAAATGCTATTTTTGAACATTTTGTATAATTAAATCTAAAGAAACATATTTTTATTAGTTCTAGAGCTTATTGGTGTTATGTATTGCGAGGCAAGTGATCTAGAGTTGGTTGGATTGAATGAAAGCTGAGGTATGTACAAACCGTAGATTATGGCTTACATGCATTAAGATGTAGATATGTGGATTTAGAAGTATAGTTGATATGATGAGCATGGGCATGATGAACCTATTATATAATCATGTTCTGTCATGCTTGTGAACTAGATTAGAATGATGGGGTGGCTCGTTAGAAGTAAACTTATCAAATTGATTCTATTAAGAGAGTTCTTCAGATGGTTGAATCGATAGAAAGGAAACTTAATTCTTGGTTTAGATATTTGATCATAAGGTTAACTAGTGTAAAGGATCCTGATCATAATCATGTCAGAATATTGGTTAGGATGTTATTTGCTAAAAGAATTGCAGTTGTAGTGACTTCAGAGACATGTTCAAAAGGTTGATGGATGGAAGGACTTTGACTCTAAATATGTTGGAGTCTCGTTTAAAGAGTTGCTTGCCAAAGAAGGATGATTGTATTGATTATAGGGACTTGACTTGAAGGTTGGTTAATTTAGAAGATTTAGATGAAATCATTTCAAAGACATTTTCAGAGGATTGGTATGTGAAAATAGTACCTAATCTTTAGTTTAGAGAGTTGATCAAAAAATTAAATAAAAAGAGATACTTAATTATACCCCATCATAGACTTGTTTGGGAAGTATTTGATAAGGGAAATATGGTCAGAATGGCTTTGAAACTTGATTCGAGATTTGGTTCATGTGAAGTGCTTAATGCAAATGACTTCAGAGTCTTATTCAAGAGTTGGTTGAAGTATGAGTATAACTGGAATAATCTTACAGACTTCATTAGAAGGTTTTGACATTAAAACTTGGTATTAAGCGAGTTTTTAGAACCTTGTTCAGAAACTTCAGCAGCAAGTTAGAACTCAATACAAAGCTTACACCACTCATTAGAGATAAGTTATAACCATACTTAAATTATTAAAATAAACTTATTTAACTTTATATTTAATAAAATTAAAATAATTATATTGAATATGTAAGGAATAATTGAACCAGATAAGACCAACCATCAAGACCGTCGATTGTCACATGTCTTGGTAAGTGGGATTAGTGTTTCACCATACTTTGAAGTATTTTTAAAAATACTTGAAAACCTTAGTATATGTCTTATTTGTGATTGTAAGTTACTTACCCGTATGTATGTAATATGTGTACTTGAATAATGTTATGCTATTTGGAGTACTGGATTTTATATATTGGTTGCTCTATAATGTTGCTGGATTGAACTGCTTGAAATTGCTCGATCATCCCAAAAAGCAATTTAATACAAACTCGAATTAACTACTAACCGAACTTCCATTGCAACCCATTAGGGGAAAACGACTAGGAAGTTTGGGCTAAACACGAACCCTTTAATAAGGGTAGCAGAAATAGCTCTTTCCCCACCTTAAGTCAAACTAACCGATAGGAGAGGAGGTCATGTCTAGGTTGGGGTCTGTAGTTTGACGGTAGTCTCAAGCGAAAGGTGTTCTCCACTACATAAGCCCTAGTTTGGTGACCGATTTGTGAATGAGTAATGTAAACTCATCGAAACCCAGATTAAAGTGCGTAATTTCTCTAATCTCATAATGACTGGTTAACGCCGTGCGATGGTGTTTGCTTAAACATACATTGCATGTAATTAACCTTACTTAAAAACCCTAATTGGCTGTCTTCATCTCACTTATCAAACAAGTTATCGCTTATTCTCCTATAGTTGTTTTGTAGGTTTCTCAATAGATACACCAATACTATTCCAACTTCCAGAAGCATAGAAAATGGGGTTGAGGAGTGAGATTCAAGACCAATTAGCTGAATTCCTATTTTATTTATTAACTTTACTAACCTTTAGGAAAACTAAAAAGGTCTCTTCAGATGATCCTTTAGTTTTCAATTATTGTTCTCAATACTATAATTTATAAACCTATAGACTTTTATAAATATTTATTATGTCATTTTCCTGAAGTTATTTATAAAATTTGTTTTCTTCTAAAGCTTTTATACTATAAAATCTTTTTCAATAGGTTGATACCAAATAGATATTGAATTAGATGACTCAAAGCTATGGAGTGGTAAAGGCATGGTGTAAACTATACCTATGTTAGCGGCTAAAGTGGCTAGCTTATAGTATAGGTTAGTTTACATGTGTAGAGACCCCATTTTTGTTATTTTATTTTAGTACTTTTTATTGAGCTAGAAATAAAAAATAAAAAAAATTAAAAGAAAAGAAGAAAAAATATAAAATATAAAGCGTCAGTCGTATCGAGTCCAGTGGTATCGAGTCAAATCATATTGAATCAAATCAAGTCGTATCGAGTCGAATCATTCAGAGTCGAATTAAATAATGGTGAGTGATCGATTTAATAAATCTTAAGATCGAACTTCATTAAAATACTTTAGCCTAATTTGATATAAAGTGGATTTTTTTTATCTAATTTATATTAGGTTAGAATAAACTTAGGATTTATTAAAGAAGGTTATAGGCTACATCAAATTGGACTAGATCTGGCTCGGAAAATAGAAAGCCCAAATTAAGATAAGGTTTCTAAAAACTAAGTCGAATTTTTAAAAAATCCAAAACGTATCTTTCATAGCTAAAATTCATTATAATATTTAGGGTTTATTAAGATCAAATCTATATTTAACAAAATACAAAAAATTCAATTAGGAGTATTATAAATAAGAATTCGACCATGGACTTAAGGACCTTTTTTTTTAGAATCCCTAATACACATAGTCAACACCCCTACATTGAATGAAACACAACATCCCCTACATTCAATCAAACACAACATCCCTCGCATTCAATCAAACACCGACAGCCCCCACCATTCACATATGACATCCTCGATCACTAACACCCTGAACGCACATCCCCACATAGCACGCCACTGCCACACGTCCTTCACCCTTGCTTGCATACACACAATCACACAACGCTAATCCCTGACACACATACTTGAACGCACTCGCACGTACCCAGTCGAATACACAAATTCCACACACTTCACTCACTCCCTGGATACACATGCCAATAGTCCCCTAATCTATTGACGACACATAACACGTCGACAGCCTGAACACAACACATTCGTCCAGTTCTCACAACAGCACTTTACACTACATGACACTATACTGTACGCGACTCCACACGATGATCAAATGTACTGCTGATCATACACTGCATTGTCCACGTTCACACAGACGTCCACAATCACAAGCATTCATGAGTTTACTCGCCATGGTCACACTTCTTCTATTCACTTCACATTCACATACGCATGTTGCACACAATCCGCTGCCGCGTATGATCATACATGATTCACTATGATACACATGTTGGCCACTCTACACAAGCTACATACGATCATAAGTGAATTAATCCCGCACGACTTGACTCATTTAGGTAAAAAAAATTATTATTTATTTATTTTATTTTATCAGTTAATTCAATTATTTTTTAAATTTTATTTTTTTAAGTGTAGGTTTTTTTATTATTATTTTCATATTGCTTATTTTTTTTAGATAATATCAATTTTTAATAAATTTAGCTTAATTACATTTTTAAGTAAAATTGCATGTTTTGAAAAATAGTGTATCTTTTCTTTAAGATCCATATCTTTAAAGAAGATGCGTATCTTACAATTGAAATTTAGAAAGGATATGTATAAAGATACATATCTTAATAAATCTTACATATAGGATTTTAAAAAGATACGTATCCAGATCATATCTTAACATATCTTCAGAGAAGATACGAATCTAAATATGTATCTTAGCATATCTTGTATATAGGATTTAGTTAGTTAAGGTTTTCTTATAATCGTGAAATTAGTTTTTCTTTTAGGTTTTTTTTTTAAAATAAATTGTTAAATAAACGTATATCTAGCTCAATTTTCAAATCTAAAAGAATCCAACCACTAAATAATTTATAAAAAGAACTATGTTGATTTGATCCTGATCAACGGGTATATAGGCACTTTTGAGGCAATCGTCTAAAAAATTAAAAAAAATTCTTGAAAATTCGTAATAACAAAATAATAATAAATTCATTTTAGTTATCTTTTTCATATTTAGATATATTGTTAATATTTTTTAGAAAAATATAAAAATAAAGCCCATTAATTGATTTTTTTTTTATTTTTACATAGTGACTTAATCTTAATAGGTTAACCGCCAAACTTAGTTTTTTTGGTTATTTTTTTAAAAATCATTTTTTTAGAAAATACACACATCAGCAACCAAATTATGGTTTTCCCTAATTTCACTTTTTACTAGTTGAATTGATTGGCGACTCCAATTTCTAAATTTTTTTTAGAAAAATTATTTTATGTCGAGTAATCTATATTAAGTAGGCTAAGTTTAATATAGATTAAGTTAAGGAAAACAAAATAGGGCTTGACAACTTAGTAAGGTTATTATAACTCCTTAGTTTAGGGCGTAACAATTAATACTCAATTGGCAATCTAGCAATGCGAACCTAAACTACCACGGAGCTCAAAGTCATCTAGTTTAACAAAAAATTTGGTTCCCATCTCTTTAAGGCAAGGTAATGTTCATTAACAAACCATGGACTTTTTTTTTTATAACCATTGAAAGTTTAGGTTATTATCCAAAGAAACAAGGTAAACCCTCAATTTGGTGTGAATCAGTTTAAAGTTGCTCAAAGATCTCCATATATGCTTAAGTTTTTCCAACACAATTTTGTATCAAAGGTTGGAGCCCATAACCTTTGCAATAAAGGTATATTGCTAAGGTGCACAACTTATCTCTTTCTTTGCTTTTGAGAATTTGACCACACAAATACTTAGATCCTCATTCCTATCAATATCATCTGCTTGTCTTCTTCTTCATCGGTGTCATGATCCACTTCCTTAGAGGTCATAGGATCAGAGAAGCGAAACTTCTCATAGGCGCTTAGCATGTTCATTAAAACCATGTCTCAAAAGGACAATTCATTCCTTTGGTCACCTACATTAGAGAGAGAGAGAGAGAAGATGGGTATACTCTTATGGTTTTCCATCTTAATGCTAATTGTCTTGATCTTCTATCTTTTTATTAAAACCAAGGTATGAGTCCTTTACTCCTGTTACCTTGAATTACTAAAATGATTTCTTAATATATTTTATCCATTTTATAAAAACCTTCTCCTTTCATATTTATTTAAATGCTAGACTCATTTTAACATAAATAATTTCTTCACAAATTTTATCTCTTTAATGACACTTAATCTATTTAAATTTGTTTAAAAGCACATTTATTTCACTATATAGAAACCATGTGTAACACCCTAGAACTTAAGGGCATCACAACCTACCACGTGTCCCTACTATTTTGAAACACATCAAATCTTTAAAACCAACTACAATTTCTAAAATAACTTGTAATAACCGCTTATCAAATACAAAATAACAATTCTCCAAATAAATTAGTTCGAGTGACTTGTAGGCGAATCACTTTAGCCTTAAACATACATACTAACTAGATCTTGATATTTTACAATTTATATAACTATTCAACCCTCTTTCTCATCTTGATGATAGTAATTTCCATACTTGTTGTAAATTTATCAAATTAACCTATAACTGTAAAAAATAAAGAAATGAGTTGAAGCCTAATAAGGATACTCAAACATATACAGATGTCAAGCCCAGAATATTCACATGTATATAATGTAATTGTAACAGAATATAAGTAGACAATAATTTAATTATTTTTAAATTAAGCTAGCAATTAACAAAGGGGTACTCATAACCCTGCTACACATGATCTTTGTTCACATACATAGGTAAATATAATATAAGTGCTGGTTTAAGTCTTTTATGGCTAAAGTTCAGAGTCCAAAGTCCAGAGTCCAGAAACCTAATATTTTAACTGCATCATCACATATACAATCTACTAAAAAATCCTTACATATAATCAATGGTTGCTCTTCTAGAAATCTGCAACTATAGGCCCTCAAAGTGAGCAAGTCAAGCACAACTAGCAGTTAAAGTCAATTAGGCCATACATGAATTAGTTTGATTACATTTTATGTCCTAACAAGTACAAGTAACAATCAAGCACTACGTATACTTGATATCACCACACTATAATTAATAGAACTCTAAACCTATAAGTCTTAAATCAAACAGCTCAAACCTTAACAAGAAAGGAATCCAATAGTTAGCATGAATCTATTTGAAAACAAGCATATACATAAATCCTCAACTACTCAGTAACTAGGTTCTATCTAAAAGTTACTTGTAAACCTATAAACTTATCAATTCAAAGGTTTCAAATCAAATTAATCAAATGTATTTATAAGTCAAAGATGGAATTGAAAATAATATAAATATATAATATAATAGAGTAAAAAGTTGACTTATTTATATGTAATACTATTTAATCACTCATATCGTAAGGGTACAACAAATAAAAAAGAAAATATAAGGTAAGCATATAATGAGGGTGCTAAAATAGATAATTTACTAACTGGTATAATAAAAAGAATACATATTTTATCGAACAACACTAGAGTTCTTAGAAATATGTAAAGAAAGACATTTTAGTACTTGGAATTTGAAATGGGCATACTTTACAATTAATATCATATCCTATATAATCATAATAACGTAATAGAAATAATTGAATAATAATATCATTAATAATAATTTTAAGGCATAATCATAGTAGGATAAAATCATCGAAAACCAAATTAATACTTGAAATTGTACATATATAATACAAGTGTTAATGTAACTCTACATCCAATAGAAAATAGTAACCCAACTCCATACCTAATGAAAAATAGCAATCCAACTCTATAACTACACATATATATAATAATTCAATACGTAACACAATTTATGATAGCAACTTTTATATAAAAATAATAGTACAATATCGTAAATAAATTAATTTATAATAGAAATCCATTATTAGTGAAATAATTCCTTTTACAAAATAGAGGAAAATAAAAACAAAACTAATAATATAATAAGTACATGATATCGAAAAGGTGACCAAGTATAAAACCTGCAAATTTAACCTTTTAAATATAGTGTTAAACTTGAGTACCATAAATATTTTTCTAAGTCGATAAAACTACATAAAATGAAAATCGATTAAATTTTAAATTCGAAACTTAAAACAAATATGAAAAACTTTATTATATGATTTGAAAACCTTAATTACACGTGAAAAAGCCAATCCCTACAAATGCATAATTTTAAAAAAGTGAACCTAAACTTGATAAAAAACCATAAATACTAAATTGTAAAATTATAAAACTCTATAAATTACCTTAATACTTGAAAAACCATAAATCAATAAAATTATCATTAATTTGGCAAAATCGATAACAAACGATCAAAGATAATTTTAAATAATAATAAATAACAAAACTAAGCTAGTGAAAGGAATAAATTAATAAATTTACAAAATTAATTTTATGTGTGTCCATAAATAGCACCACAATATGCATGTATATATTACTGAGCAATTTCTTCTCTTTTCTTAATATGTCATATGATATCTATATATATAGTAGTGTTTGGTTACACAATTTTCGTGATACTAAACTACACAAAAAAATTTATCCTATGTTTGGTTTGTAAATTTGTTTAGTAACTGAACAAAAACTAGACTGATGGACTAGACAAAATGCTTAAATTTTATCACATCTAAAGGATGGTACAAGAATGAAATTCACTAAACAAAAATAAAAAATATTTTACATTTTCAAAAATACCGCTCCATATTATAATATTAAGTTAATGAATATTATTTTTATTAACTATTAAAAAATTATTTATTTTATAATATAAATAATTAATTTTTTAATATAAATTTTGTGTTCAGTACTGTACAAACTAAACATGATACAATAAGTTTGTACTGTATAATCCTATTTATACTTGTCATGTCTAGTTCTCTTTATCCTGTCCCAATCTTACCCTTACAACCAAATGCTACCTATGTTGCATAATATTATAATATGTATATGTACTTTCTCTTGCTAATACAATAACCAAGCATAACATATTATTAGTATTATTATTATTATTGTTATTGTTGTTATTTTCTCTTATTGTTAACCACATGTAACATATGGTGTATATTATATTATACTCATATGAAGTATTATACATGTGTTATACTAGATATCTTGTCCTATTCTAAGTACACTCCATTATACCCCTAACCTCCTATATTGTCCTATTTGAAATTATTAAGCCTTTCTTTTCTTACAAGGCCATATCTCATCATTTTATCAAGGATAAAAGACAAGTCAAATCAAATCAACACAATTCTTTTTTCCACTGCACCATTGGTTCATTTTGCTACTTTTTCCTTTGTTTTATTTTTTTTTTATTATTTACTTTGCACAAATTAAATGCATTAAAACACTCTTTCACGTCCTTTGTAAACCTCATAAATTTCCTAACTTAGTTCATGCTATGAAATCAAGTGCCACAAATAAATCATCATAACGCATTCTTAAGAATAACAATCCTAAATAATTAAGTCAATTAAACCCTAAGCTTCTAAGTATAAGTCGAATACTTCCAAATTTGTGAAAAAAACCCTAAACCATAGTAATAAACTTAAACTCACTAAAAACCCTAAAAGTCATCTTAAACCCTAAGTAAGATGAATTCTTGACTTAAACTACTAAAAACCCTAATACGAAAACAACGAACCTTAAATCATCTATAGACACTCAATTTTTGATCTCTTTATTTTATTTTCTTAATAAGTCCTAAATTAGGAAAAACACAAAAAAAAAAAAAATAAAGAAAATCCAAGGAAAAATAAGAAATTTAGAAAAAAAAAAAGAAGTTTAGGAAAATACGAAAAATAGGAAAAAAAACACTAAAAATAGGAAATCTAAGAAAAATATAAAAAATAGAAAAATAGGAAAAAAGCACAAAAAATATGAAATTTAGAAAAAATGAAAAAATTTAGAAAATTAAAAAGTCACAAAAAATAGAAAAAAATGGAAAATAGAAGATTTATAGAATTTAGAAATAATAATAGAATAAATTTTAATAAATTAAGGAAAGGAACCATTAAACCTAGGCTTAGATTTGAATTTAGCCCTAACTGGCTTAATTATTACACATATTGATAAGGTACAGATCAACAGCCTAATAAATAAGCACATGAACTTAATATTGAATTTAAGTATGAGGTTAAGGGTTCGAATCTTGGTAAAGGCATGAAAGCTTTTTATTTTTTTTTTCAAATAATACATTATATTGCACTGCTACGTATTAGGATCTCATTACACCATATATCCTGACACGTGGTAGTATCAAGTTGGACGACGGGCTGACATGGCGCCAAGTGGCAAGCCACACCAATTGCCACATATCATGTAAGTACACATGGCACACTATGGTTGGTCGGGATTGGCTGATGAAACGCTACATCGACACCACGTCAGCATTTTCTTTTCTTTCTCTCCCTTTCCCCTCTCTTTCCTGCGATTTTCCCCTTCTTTCTCAACCAAAAAACAACCTGACCCCTTCACTTTAGATCTAATTTCAACACAAATTCTACACACAAACGCATGGTTTCATACTCTGATCTTATTCATCACTTGGCCTACTTTGAATAAAACCAATGAACGCGTCTAGATTCAATCAAAAACGCATTCGAGTTGAGCTCCAAAATTGGCAAAAAACCAAAAATCTAAACGTTTTCATTTAAGTTCGATTTCTAGTTTCCTTGTTTTCTAAGTTGGTTTGTGTATAAATAGGAGGTCTAAGGACATATACAGACATACACAAGCTTTGGAATCACTCACAAATCCTCTCTCTCCCTCTTGCGATCCCTTTCTCTCTCTAGCTCAATCACCACTCTCTCTCTCTCCTCAACTCTCTCTCTTTGCTCGATTCCAAGCCACACCACTACCTTAGTTGGACTACCTGTAGTATAGGCTCCCCAACCTAGCTACCCTCGTGCACTATCGTGCTCCCCAATCATGCCGTACACCATTAACCCCCAAACCCTAACCATTGCTCCTTCACCACTTTGAACCACCACATTGGGTGGTTCTTAGGCCTTGACAACACCACGAATGAACTCACCATACTCCAAAACACCAACCCCAACCTATCGTCTGACCTTAGTAGCCATCGCTCAAGCACCTCCATTAACCACCGTCGATCGCTACTCACTAATACCCTCTAAACCACCTTCAAACCTCAAGGCATCAAGCCTAACCCCTTATTCCTAATCTAAAACACATAAATCTCCTCTTTCCCCTTCGATTTAGTAGCCAAATCGAGCAAGATCGACCTAAGCAACCATTACTCTCCTTCTCTAATTGGCGACCTAAGTCCAGTAGGGGGGTCCAACCCGAACATCGATTCTAATCCAACCCAGGTTTCTTGTCCATTGCACTAACCTGTGCACCTAACTCCAACTCAGTCCAAGTCTCTTAGATCCTTGGTCCAACCTTGTTCTTAGTTTTGGTTCTTTCTTCTTTTTTATTTATTTATTTATTTATGTAAATGTAATTTGTAATGTAAAAAAATGGAAAAAAAAAAGAAAAACGAAAAAGAAAAAGAAAAAAGTAGTCCATTTATTTTAATAGATGAAGTAGAAAAAAAATGGAATAAAAATAATAATAAGTAAGATAATGTAAAAGATAATAAAAATAAAAATAAGTAAATAAGTTAATGAATAAAATTATTTTTAACACTTAGAAAAAATAGGTTTTTCCAAAATAAATAAAAATAATTGCACTTTTTTTTAAATTAAGGTCCTTTAGAACTTTTCAAAAAAAAATTCCTATTTAGGAACTCTTTTAGAAGTTTTCTTAAATAAACCAAAATAAATTAAAAACATAAATCTGACTTATTTTCGAATTAAAACAAACACAACCCACTAAAGTCTTACAAAAAGAGATATGTACATTTAATCCCTAATAGCAGGTACGTAAGTACCTATGAGACAATAGGAAAAAATAAAAAACCTATTTATTTATTTTTTTTAGATTAATTAAGTTATTCAGTTAGAGTAGTTAATAATTAAGTTTTGTTTTTATAGGATTGGAAGGTGATTTTTAAGGATAAGGTTAAATTTGAAAGTTAATGATACTTATAAGGTTTTAAAAAGCTTAACCCCCAAATCTAGCTCTTTGGTTTTTAAAATCATTTCTTTTAAAATTAGTTTTTAATTGATAGATCAGTAACTAAGTTATAACCAATCTATTTAATTGGTTATAACTTAATTATTTTTTCTCGACTTCAGTCGGATGGAGACTCTAAAGTGTTTTTAATATAAAAAGAATTAGTTTTCTTTAAACCTTAATTGAGGATTAATAATAAACAGGTAAGATTTAATATTGATCAGTTTAAAGAAATTTAATTTTAAAAACCAGGAGGTAAAAAACCAAGCTCAACATCATCTAAAACCCTAAATTCTATGATGAACTAGAGATAATAAAACTATTGAAACCCTAAACAAATAATTGGAAAATCTAACCTAAACCAAATTTTACTCAACTCTAGAAAACTATAATTTCCTTTAAAAAGCAAATCATTATATATGAATTACTATAAGAACCAAGCCCTAAAAGAACTATACATGTAAGACTTCTAATCAACCAATTATATTTTGATTTGAAATCAATGAGAACTAAAAATAATAGTGAGAATTAGATTGACTTATCATATGATAACTTTCCATATATTCAAGATATGACAATCTACTTCTTTCCATATAAGCCATACTATCTATTGATAAGTAGTATAACTAATCACCTAAAGTAATGTACTAAAGTCAACTTGATTTAACAAGGTTATGCCCTTAAAGGACAATGCCATGACTGGTTGGAAGAAGAAGGAATGACAAGCCATTCCTTGTCAATTAAACATCCATTCTTTTGTCTTTCACAATCACTATTTGTCCCATTATGTTTACATCGTCCATACATTACATGATAAGCTTAAAAGCAACGAAAGACATAGATTTGAGATGCATTTACACACTCCCATAACCAGCTACTTTCATCCCAAGATCCTCTCATTCTCTATCACTTTCCAAACACTATTAGTTTACAAACAAAATAGGAAAACAAAGCCCTATTTTCATCTTCATTTCCGCCACTCCATCACACACAAACAATACAAAAAGTCTATTTTTGTTGCCTTCACTTTAGTCCACACAAAGAGCCACTTTAGGAAACTTGGTGCAACTCTATCTAAGGAAACTTTAGAACACCTAAAATCAGCCTTAAACACTTAGGCTTTAAGAACTCAAGGAGTACTCAAAAAGGAAAGGAAAAACAAGGAGCTAAGGAGGACACCTAGCTACAAAAGTCTACCATCCATCATATTGGGAAAAGAAGTAAGTTTTAAATTTGAATACCCTTAGAATATCATGCTTAAGAGATTATACATGTTCATGAGGATATTATTGTGTACATAAGGTGATATCCTAGTTAGATATACTAAGTGTTAAGCTTTATAAATCTTTCACATGAATGTTAAAATATGAATAAACTAGATTTAGTGTTTTTATCAAATACTTGCCTATCACTTAGAATGGAAGCTTATGATTTAAGAAACTCATAAAACAAGTGCATGAACAACATAGGAACATGTTGGACGTAGCAAGTTTAGAGCATTATCCAAGTGTTACTTTTACTTTTACTTAGTTTCACATGCTTAAATTTAGCCTTAGGTGATGGAAAAATCATTACATGAAGTTTTAGTCTAGAAATCAACTCCTATGGACCTAAACCAAAGTGTGGCACCTATGTTAATTGGTTGATCTATAAACTTCACTTAGTACTATAAAAAAATAATTCTCATACCAAGAAGAAGTAAAGTTAGAATTAGAGTACAAGTAGTGTAAACTCTTCATTTGTCACTAAGACTTAAGGAAATAATAGATTAAAAGGAAAAACAAGTTGAAAGCCACCCAAACCAAATTGACCAGATCTAGAAACAAAATAAAACACACTAAAAAACATAATAAAATAAAGTAAACAAAGTGAAAAGATGAAATAAGGCTAGTAGGATAAGGGTTAAAGGCCTAAAACTTTAAACTGGGCCTAAAACACTCAAAACAAGTATAAAACTCTTGGTTGAGCCTTAATGGAATTTCTGATCAGCACCTTAACTATCAAAGAAAAGGTGTTATGAGACCTATAAAAACTCCACATAAATTTCCTTAAGCCCAACAAAGTCACAAACATTGGTTTGTATAAAAACAAGCCTATTTTGACCACATAAGCCCACTTAGGAATCCAAGAAAATTTAGATAGTACCAAAGCCATGAATAAGGGATAAAAATCTGACCTTGGGATGACCTTGATGGAAGTATTGAGCCTAGAACAAAGTTCTAAGCCCAAGACCAAATTATTACACAAAGTAACAAAAAGCCCAATAACAATTTCAAGCTCAAAAGAAGACTAAAACCTAGGGGACACTACTGTTTTGATCAATAGGAAAAATTTGGGACCGATCTCTAAAATCTAACTATTCTATATGAAAGTACACTTAAAAATGATGAAAATCAACTACAAGATCATAAAAATCGAGGTTAAAATGAGAAAATTATATGCGATTAAAGAGTTAGTACAATTGGGAGAAAAATAAGACTAAGTTAAAAATATAATTTAAAAGATTTTAGGTAAGCCTTTTTATTTCATTTCAAATTCTTATAATATCGTATTTATGATGTTCGAGGGACCCTACTGTTAGAAACAACCTACCCCCAGACTACTACAACTGATTAATTATGGTCGAGTGAGTGATTCCTAATGACTTCATGTTTGGTTTTGTTTGTAATGTAGATACATTTAAATTTCTATAATGAACTTAAATGGATGTGGGATAAGGGAAATGCATGTGTATCATGTTGTGATTGAACTCCATGATTTTCTAATTAGATAATAAATAGAGTTATTTATGATGTTAGACATGTATCGTTGTTATGGAATGCAATTGTTTGATCATAATGAAAACTGGATTAAGTAACTATTTAATTAAAGAATTCAATGAGTCATGCATTTCGTTTGCAACATAACTATACTGACTGCCACCTCACATAGAAGGTGAGAAGGAACTCATAAGAGTGGAGGCTCTTGCAGGGATTAGGCAACGATTATACCACTTATATATTACTGAGTCTTTTTCCTAACTTTCGAACTTACTAGGTGCTGGGGAACACTAACTATTAGCGAAGGACCGTGTCTTATGACTTTTACTTAAGGTATTGATGTGGATTGAGGAGGTTACCATACTGCCAGACCTAAGATTTTGATTTTTGAAAAAGAAAGTATATTTTTTTGTATGAAATGTAAAGTTTGTATAAGTTATGCATATACATATATATATATGTATATGTTTGAGTTGATTTGAGCATATTGGTACAAGTGGAATAATAACCTACGTACTAAAACTTGATTGATGGTTTATGTCGGTTAATTATCTCTAACCTTAGCTACGAGGGAGTAATTTTGAGTTGCATACAGCTCTTAAGTCGTTCCATGTATTATTTAGTATTCTAAGTGTTTCATGCATTCATATAATTATGCATTTAAATAAATTGTTGTGTGGTGTAATGGAGGGATTACTTGTTAAGTTTATATAGCTTACTTCTTAATAGTTTTTCCCTTATAGGTTGATTGATAGCCCGGATAAGGACAACATCCGAATGCAAAGTGCAACTATTGAATAGTATAATGAAAAGCTTGTGTAATTGATTTAAAATACTCTGTGAAACAATCAATATCTCAATTAAGTTTAGTATCTTTAGTAAATTTAAAATTTTTAGGAATTGTCTATCTTATTTCATTATTCTAATAAAAGATACCAATTTTCTATAGTTCTAAAGAACAGTAGAATATTGAATATCCATAATTATTTACATTATACAACAAGTTAATAAATTAAAATAAACAATCCTAACAATTAATTATTTAGAATATTGTAATCTTTGACTTACAAATCGGCTTTCGTATCATGAGTATATACATAATATAAAAATTTTAAACAATCATACTAAGTCCTCTATAAATTCATTACTCCAAAAATACTAGATGAACACCAAATGTCACTAAATAACAAACCTACTAGAAAATAAATAATACAAAAATTACATTTTGTTTAACAATATTAAAAAAAATAATGAATACTTACTTTATTAGAAAAGCTCGAAATGTATGGAGTATAATTACGGAAAGTTGTTCGCAATTTGAATCGAACCAGCAAGAGTGAAATAAAGAATTGACGGTGAAGTGAGGTCCGATGTTATTTTCAAATGTTGGTGAGAGAGTTATTAGGGGGTAAGGTCCGGTGATAGTAAGGGTGAGAGGAGAAGAGAGATTAACAGGGGAAATGATGGGGGTAGGGCCAAAATGGAGAGAGAGAGAGAGAGAGAGAAAAGTACTACAACAAATCAAGTCTTTCACGGCGGCTTTTCAATGTTGTAGCGACGGTTATAACCACCTCATCACCATCACAAATGCTACTATCTCAATGGAGTAGAGGTGGTTTTAGCATCTATCTTGATAGGCCATTATTTTCTATTAGTGGTTTTCAAAAAAATCTATTGACTATTCAAATCGCCAGTATATGATGGTGTAAATATAAAAATAATTAAATTATTGGTGGTTTAAATCGCTACAAGAATTTAGCAGGAAATTTTGATTCCTATATAATAGGGAATAAATAGGCAGATAGGACCACCACTACTATTTGTAGCAAATAGTAAAATACGAATAGAGGCAAATCAACTAGCTAAATGCTCAAGCTTATAACAATGTCTATCACTTAAAAAATATTAATAAACAAGAAATAGTATGACACCACCATACAATAAACTTATAGATTATAAGTTTCGAAAACCATGTTTATATAATCCTACAATTCTAGTTCCACAAAGAGTACGATGGGACAACATATCCTGAAACATATTGGAGCCTACGATGGTAATTTCAACCTCAAAACTGGGTTTAGTAATCATTGAGGTAAATTTCCTTCACAAGTTCCTAAGAAGCTAAACAAGCCAATCACTTGCTTGTAAAAGCCACTTCCATCTTTTTTTGGTCATCTTCAGGATAAGATAATTCCAAGATATTTAGTTGTTGAATATGATTGTTTCCTGAGATTCCTCAAGACCTGGAAATGTAAAAACATAAAGTTATACTTAATTAACTAATGCAAATCCTAGAATGTAGTCATATAGAAGATATAAAGACTATAGGAAAAATCAAGGGGAAAAAAACAAAGAGGACCGAAATGGCAGCATAACAAAATGCTATTTACACTAGCATAACAGAAGGCTAAGATAGATACAATCAACACACCACATATCTACTTTTATTCTAATGATATTAACTCAAATTGGCCGATATATCATACTTCAAGTAACTCAACACAAATGCTCTATCCACATTATAAAGCAAATATATTTATATAACTCAACACAAATGGATTTATTGTAGATATATCAATACATTTCAAATGAAGCATAAGAAGAACACTAAGAGGGATATTAAGGAACACATATTATGTACACATGCTTATCTAACTATACATTTAGTATATATAATGTATTGTTGTGATGTGTAATTAGAAAATTGTTGTTTCACTTAGATAATTAAGCAAGTATTTAGAGCATGCAATACATATGCGATACGTTATGCTTCTTGATACAAGTGATTATAGTCCTCATGTCAATCAAGATGAAGTATATAATCAATATCAAACATGAGCTACAAAGAACAAGCTTCTTTGTATAAAAGCTATCATAAGAAGCTTGTCTGGTAAATCAAAGGCCAAATGTATATATTGGATACATTTCTCTACATCCTTATAGCTTGTTACCACTAGCTTGTTTGCAAAGATTTAAACTAAATGTACCGTCAAATTTCAAGACCCAACCATAGAAGCCCTATTTAGGATCCATCCAACCACTTGTATGACTATATCATTTTCCAAGACTTAAGCCAAATCCAGTATTAGACTCTTCCTATCAAGAAGTACGAAAAATTGAAAGAACATTATCTCACTAGCTTTAAATTAATGTGCCCCAAAAACCAACTAAAACAATTTAAAATATATGTTGATGATTGTAACAATTAAGATTTCTATCTTCGTTGAAATTCATAACTGTAATTCGATAGACCACTTACTTGATATAAGTTAATTTTTTTGGCATACCATCTTCATGAGTGGCATCTTGGACATGTAATGTGTCATCCTTTTCATTGAAAAGGAATTAGAAAACAAGCATTGAAGAGCCATAAACGGTAAGTAGCATTTAAACTATCAAAGATCATATGCAAGATATCATGAGTGAAAATTTGATAAAAAGATATAAGAATTCGGAGTGCAGAGAGAAAAAATACCTTATTAGAAACTTTTCCTACAATAAGATATGGCCTAACAATTCTAGGCTATATTTTGCATTTTCAAATTAATGTTTTGCATCATCATTGTTCCCCTTGTATCTGACTATTTGAATCATTATGATAATTAAGAAATAAACAATCAATAGTTTTCAATAAAATTAAAGGTTAAAGATTACTCTTAAGTCTTACAAAAAGTACATGATTGGAGAGATATTCAAATAATAAAAGCACATGGAAATTTTGTAGAATAAAAATAGAAAGAAAAGTTTTACTAGTTATTTAATATAACTCCGAAAATTTGATTTTACCATTTTATATAACCATATTATGTAACCAAAATACATTTTATATTAACGATGTTTCAATGCAATTTTTTTACTGATAAAAAGGCTATAACTCAAGAGTTGCCTCAAACAATGTGAATAAAAATTTGATGATGAAATTGACATCATTAGAGAGAAAGGGCTTTTATTCTTTCAAAAAGCCACAAATCTCGAAAATGCAGAGCTAGAAAGCTGCAAAACCGCAACAAAGTCAAGTTTCACATTAGTAATGCAAAGCCAGAGATCCACAAATCCCAAATCAAAATCCTATCTTTTACCTTAAAAAGTAATTGGAAATTTTAGAAAAGAACAAAACAAAAAAGCTTCAATCTTTACCTGAAAATAAGACATGCAGAAGACAAACTATGAAGGTTAAATTTCTGTACAATCAGACATGAAAGATTATCAATGGAGGAAATGCGAACATGTACCTATGGTAGTAGTTTAAGACGCTAATGACCGAGTTCGAAGACACTGCTCTAGTCATGGTACGGTTGGCGTTGCACGAGGTAACGACTGCCGACCGGTGTGGTGTCTCGTCGTGTCACCATGAGGCTCGAATCAAGGAGATAAAAGAAGTGAAGAGGCAATAGAAAGATGAGATGACAGTAAGATGCGAGTGGAGAGATGAAAGAAAGACAAGTTAACAGGGAGAGGAGGAAGGTAAGGGAGAGGCCGACAGCATTAAGGAGAGAGACAACTTAGACGAGATGGGATATGGGTGCAGCTAGGGTTAGATAGCAATAATGAGGTTAGGGAATTTTTATCTTATTTTATTTTTGACTTTTTAAGTTGGGTTTTGTTTACCGCTTTTTTTCCCCAATTTCATTAACGCACCCATGTGGAGGTGGTTTTTAATTTTCGCCTCTGCCAAGTGCTTCTATGTAGCTACAAGGTGAACTCATCATTTTAATAGAGGCAAAAATAAGAACCATCTTAACCATAGCTCTAGGAAAGGGCCATATTTTTCTGGTGGGGTTGGGTTCAGTGTCAGTGAAAAATGGCGAGAGTGAGAGAGAGCTTAAGAGATTAAGTAGGGCAGAAGAAAGGGGATTGGGCGAGACGAGAGAAGGGAAGGGATGATGAGAGAGATAACGATGATGTGAGAGAGATAGAATTGAAGAGAGTGAGAGGGAAAGAAAAAACCAGGTAAGCTGAGAGAAAAAAAAATATAAAGGATATTGCGGATGGAAAAGTAGGATAAGGTCTAGGTAGAGTAGAATATTTTAGAATGTAGCGTAGGATTTTAAGAAAGTTATTAAAATATAAAATGAAATAAAAATGGAAATCAAGCAAACGAGGGAAAATAAGAAAATAGAAAAGGAATTAAATATAGGTAGTCATACGATGAGTATATTAAAATAATATATATATATTTTATTTGTAAAACAATATTATCCTACCTTAAGATTACGTATAAATAGAGTTATTGAAAAATATTATCAAAATCTTAATTTAAATATCTATTCTATACGATAAAAATTTAAAATAAGCCTAAAGTTACTCGAAGATTTATAAATTAAAGTTTTCTCTTATTAGGATGCATTTTATATTAATACGTCTTAAATAAATTTTATTACTTAATTATTATTATTAGTTCGATTGAAGTGTTCCATTCCTCTTTTCTTAAAAGAAATTTCGTCCTTGAAATTTCTACTAGGAGAAACACTTGATATATTTATATCTTCTATCTATAGACTTTTAATTACCGTTATCAATTAAAGATTTCAACTAGTACTAGAATGTTTATACTCTTTACAACTCAACATAAGTACACATATAACAAGGCTAATAAATGTTAACTCGACTGACCAAACTTGATTGATACTTAACTCGACTCTAATTAATTGATATAACTTAAGCAAATAAATGTAACACAACCTGTACCGACTTACACAAAACCAACATATGGTGCCATGGTATAAAAAGGACTCATCCATTCGTCTTGTTATAGGAATCCATATGTTAAGCTTCTTTAATTTTTTTAAATCATGTTTCTTAAATTATCCCTTTATTCTTCGTTCCAATTCTTATGTATCATTACTTATCATGCAAGGTTTGGTGAGTAATCTCTAGTTTGGACGAATCATACATAGGTGCTTACTATGTTATTCTACTAACTATGTCTATTATATAGGTTACATGAGCATAAAAATACAATTTTAAAGTGATTCTTATCAAGTTTCTCTCTAAATGTTTTTACATCTATTCTCAATCTTGTGAATCTTAATTTAAACGTTTTAAGGATACTAGATGAAAATCAAACCTAAGAAGAACATCGGAACTAAGATAGCTTCTCACTTACTTTCATATTGGACCTATATTCTACCCAGTATTCTCATTTGCTCACCACGCTTCCGTTACACCATTCTGTTCAATTGCTTAAGCTTTATAGGATCAATCAACCTAAGCATATCTACGATTGGCCGTCCTAAGTTGCTAACAACCCATCAACCTAAGCCCTTTGACAATCTACCACCTAAGTCATTTTATGATCTTCTAGCCTAAGTGTTTCTAAGTTTTACTAACTTAGCTCTTCAACTATTCTTTGACTTAATCTCCATAATAGTCGTCAAACCTAAGCTCCTCTATGATCTACAAGTCTAAAATCCATCTAAGGTCCATAACCCTAAGCTCCTTCAAGGTCAAACAACCTAAGCTCCCAAGAGATACATTAACCTAAGCTCTGTAAGGATTAATTACTTAAGTTCCTTATGATTAATAACTTTAGCTACTCTTAACTCATCATCTTAAATTCTCTAAGATCCTCTAACCATAGCTCTAATATCACCCAAGCTATGATGCCCCAGAACTTAAGGGCATTACAACTCGCTACGTGTCCTTGCTATTCAGAAATATGTTAAAACTCTAAAACCAACTATAATCTTTAAAATAACTTGTAACAACCGCTTATCAATTACAGAATAATAATTCTTCAAATACATTAGTTTGAGTGACTCATAGGTAAGTAACTTTTACCCAAAACATACTAACTAACTAGATCTTGATCTTTTACAATTTACAAAACTATCTGACCCCTTTTTTTTAACTCGATGATAATAATTTCTATACTTGTTACAAATTTATCAAATTAACCTATAGCAGTAAAAAATAAAAGAATGAGACTAAGCCTTGTACAGGTCCACAAACACATATGGATGCTAAGTCCAAAACAATTACATGCATATAATGTAACTATAATAGAATATAAGCAGCTAGTAGTTTCATTATATTTGAATTAAGCCATCAATCAACAAATGGGTACTCATAACCCTACCATACATGATCTTTATTCACATAAGTAGATATAATATAAGTGTTCCTTTAAGTCCTTTATGTCTAAAGTTGAGAGTCCAAAAACCTAATATTCTAATTGTATCATCTCATATATGAGTTTATTAGGAAATCCCTACGTATGATTAGCTGTTACTCCTTTAGAGATTCGCCACTATAGGCTACTAGAGCGAGCAAGTCAAGCACAACCAACAATCAATGTCAATTAGGTTATATATGAATTAATCCGATTACATTTCATGTCCTAACAATCACAGGCAATAATCAAGCACCATGTACTTAAGATCGCTCTACAATAGCTAATAGAACTTCAAACTCACAAGTCCCGAATCAAATAACTCAAGCCCTAACAAGTAAGGAAATTGATAATGAGTAGGAATCTATTTGAAAACAAGTATATATGTCAACTCTCAAATACTCGATAACTATGTTCTATCTAAAAGTTACTTATGAATCTATAAACTCATTAATTTAAAGGTTCTGAATCAAATAAATCAAATATATTTATAAGTCAAAGATGGGAATAGAAAGTAATATAAACATATAATACAATACAGTAAAAAGTTAACTTATTTATATGTAATACTATTTAATCACTCATATCGTAAGGGTATAACTTATAAAAGGAAAATATAAGGTAAGCATATAATAAGGGTGCTAAATTAGATAATTTACTAACTAGTATAATAAAAACAATATATATTTTATCAAAAAATACTAGATTTCCTAAAAATACGCAAAGAAAGATATTTTTGTACTTAGAATTTGAAATCGACATACTTTACGATTAATATCATATATTATATAATTATAATAACAATTGTTATAAAAATAAATGAATAATAATATCGTCAATAATCATAGGATGAAATCATCATAAATCAAATCGATATTTAAGATCATACATATATAATACAAGTGTTAATGTAACTTTACATCCAATAGATAATGGTAAACCAACTCCATACCTAACAAAAAATAGCAATCCAACTCTATGATAGCACTTGGTTGCGTAATTTTTATAGTACTAGATTGGACAAAAAAATTTATCCCGTGTTTGGTTTGATAAATTTGCTTAACCACTAGATAAAAGTTAAGTTGATGAACTAAATAAAAAGTACAAATTTTGTCCTATTTATACTATGGTATAAAAATAAAATTTATTTGACAAAAATAAAAATATTTTTACATTCTCAAAAATACTTTTTCATGTTATGATAGTGAGTTAATCAATATTATTTTTATTAAATATTAAAAAAATTATTTATTCTATAATATAAATAATTAATTTCTTAACCTAAACTTTATAGCTAATACTGTACAAACTAGACATGAAACAATAAACTTATATTGTTCAATCCTTTTTATATTTGTTTTGTCGTATCCTATTCTCTTTATCTAGTTTAGTCCTTACAACTAAACACTACCTATAACTATATATATATATATATTCAATACGTAATACAATTTATATAGCAACTTTTATATATAAAAATAATAGTATAATATAGTAAATAAATTAATTTATAATAGAAATCCATTATTAGCGAAATAATTACTTACATAGTACTAGAGAAAAATAAAAATAAAATTAATAATATAATATGTAAATGATATCGAAAAGGTGATTGAGAATATTGGATGAACACCAAATCGTCACCTAATAGCAGACTTACTAGAAAAGAAATAATATAAAAGTTACATTTTATTTAACAATATTTAAAATAATTAATGAATAATTATTTTACTAGAAAAGCTCGGAAGCGTGGTATATAATTGCAGAAAATTGTCCGCTATTTGAATCGAACCAGTGATAGCAAAATGAAGAATTGAGGGTGAGCTGGGCTCCATGTTTTCCAATGTTGGCGAGAGAGTGATTAGGGGGGTGGGGTTCTGGTGACAGTGAGGTTAGGAGGAGAAGAGAGATTGAGAGGGGAAACGATGGGGGTAGAGCCAAAATGACGAGAGAGAGAGAGAGAGAGGTAGGAAAAAAAGAGGGGGGGGGGGGGGGGGGGGTTGATTGACCCGAGTGTGAAATATCCCAATTAATTTAGTGATTTAATTAAATTATAAAATTTTTTATGTTAGTATTGTTGAAAATAAAAAATTAAAATCTTAACTTAATTATTTTTTAAATTCTTATTTTATACCTTTAGTAAGTATTTTTAATACTATTTTATATATAGAATATAACTTTTTTTATTAATATATTTTACTACGATATTTTTTATAAAATTTATTATCTTATGCTATATATATTTTTATATTCTCTTATTATAATTAATTTTTATTTTTTTTCTATATTTATATACTACCCTATTATTTTAAAAACTTATAGAATCTAAAACCTCTCCAAAAGCCTATTTCTTTTCTCACCGTCGCAATTGCTTCACTCCCTCTCTCACCTCATTAATTATTTTCTCTCTCGTCTCACCTTCTGTTTCCCTTGTCTCTAACCCTTTCCCTCGTTAATTTCCACTCTAGCCATGCAAACACTGACACCGTCCCCACCCCTAAGCTGCCATTCACCCTCTAATTCCCTTCCATTTCTCTCTCTCGTAATTCAATTTACTTCTCTGTTCTTCATTAAGTTGACGGGACCCCACCACACTCTCTCAATCTTGCTTTTCCCCCTGTGAACCAGAAGTCCTTTTATCCATTTTTTCTTTTCTTCTTCAATTTCCCTTTCGCAGATTTGTCTCATTAATTCCTCTTTGTAATTGCGTTTTACACGTTGGAAACTCGCCCGTCCTTATCAAATCCGTGATGCAAGCTTCAATCCTCAATATCATTTTTTTCCGATTCGAATTTTAGTAGCTCGTTCGAAGTTAAGTTGATTTTACACTTTTGGTTGGGTTTATTCTACGCATTCCAAATCAATTCGGTCAATAATGTTAATTAATTATTTTTTTCAGTACATTGTCGTTCGTACCATTCGATAATTCTCTTCTCGACTTAGATTCATGATTCATTTCTAATTTCGTATTCGGTACCGTTCTCATCGTGTATATCTTACTATTATTTTATTTATTATTTTCCGTTATTAGTATAAATTAAGTTTTGTTAGTATTCAATTACCGTTTTTAAATTAGTTGTTTATCATACTATATAGTGTTAATTATGTAAGAGATATTGTTAAAAATATTTTATCATATGTCGGATTATTAGTTATAAGTATATATATATTGGGGCCAATTTCTGTTTCTATTGTATTCGATTTGGGTCGATATCTTCTATTTATTTATAGATTTTGTTAATGATAGTATTTTATATGATAATCTTAAATGTCGATATAGTGTATTATAATACTATATTATTATTAGTATGCCTTATTTTTTATATCAACAGTATTCTAATCTAAGAATCTTTTTCACCTTAGTATTATGAATATATATAGTATTATGAATATATAGTTTATTGTATTTGGTATATTGGTTATATATATATATATATATATATATATGTTGGGGCTAAGTTTCTACACTATAGCTAGTGTAGAAATGTGTAGAAATTGATGGAAAGAAAATCAAAAGAAATGAAAGGAATGAAAATGTAGTTTTCATTTCTTGTTTACATTCAAACCATGAAAGTAGAAAGAAATGTGTTATTGATTGATAAAAATACCCATAATTTTACTGATTTAATTTTGCTTATAAGAGTATTTTTATAATTTTGCTTAGCTCTTACTCATTTCCAACAATTTCTCTTCACTTTTGGAGAGAAACTTTTGAGTATTAAAAATGAAAATATTTCTATCGACTTCTCTCAGTTTCTACTATTTACTATTCTCACTTCTAATAACCAAACACAATATTGATTGCCACATAGTGTGCAACTCTGCAAGTCAGTTTTAAATCGATTCTGATTCAGAAGTGGCTCATGAGCACCTTTAGATGGCTTTTTGATACTTAAGAGGCACAAAGATGGAGAATAGTTAAAGGATAGGCAATATGAATATGAAAATATATGGAATGGATACGAAAATGTTAAAAAAAAAAGAAAGATTACATCATGAAGGGTCTTCCTTATTTTATAAAAATATACTTCACATAATATTTTAGCTAAAGAAAAATCACAAAAATTTGCAAAAAATGACAACATGATTGCAAAAGCCAAATTTCTAAGTTAAAGATATAACAAATTTCTTGAAAGTTGAAAATAAATATATAAAAAGATGTAGAGAGAAATAACAAAAAAAAAAAAAATTGCAATTTTAGAGAGAGTTTTAGTTTGCCTTTTATGGGCGAGGCTAGTGACTCTACACCAACCAATTGGTGAAGAAAAAATGTTTTAAGTGAAGGGGCAAAGAGGTCTTTTCATACTCTTAAACCCTGGACTTTATCTAAAGCCCCAACCTAGTCCTCTTTTTCTTCTTCTGCGTTCCAGCTCTCTAGGGGAAGCCACACATTCCATTCCTCCAAGTTAAAGCAAAAGAAGCTCTTTTCTTACAATACTAAAGGGAAGAATCCTCAGCTCGGTGAATGTTCTATCTGTAGAGGCTAAGAAGCAACCTGAAACTTCACCACTTTGCGGCTCCTCTTCTTGGGTTAGCTTGCTATTTCGGTTTTGGGAAGCAACTCATATAATCCAAGTAAGTTCCTGCTCTATTCCTCTTATCTTTCATGCTTTAAATAGGTTTTGAGTAGAGAAGAGTTATGGGTATGGTGAATTTGAGCTGAAATTGAGTAATGTGGATTGGGGATTTTGATATTGGAGTGATTTTCTTTGTGGGTTGAATGGTGTGGAAGGGTTTTACAAAACTTTGGGAAAGAAATAGACTTGTACATTTTCAAGAGGGGTTGTTCCATATAAAACTACGGCACAGCAGCTAGCGTCTAGATTCCATGGGCAGCATTCGAACGTAAGAGTGCAAATTCTTGACTAGAAGTGATTTTCAGGTTGGCATCCGAACTCTAACATTCCTAGCATCGAAACGCCATATCCTAATTCGATCCACTTTAATTTCTTTTGTCATCCTTCAATTCCTATTCTTAAGTAAAGTGTTTTATCTACCTTTGCTAATTAAGGTTCAAACATTTTACATTGCTATTTCAGTACCCTTAAATGACTATTTTAGTTAAGATGTAAAAGGAGTAGTGTTAGGTATTATTTTGCTGATTGTTTTCTTAAACATTTAAGTTGAGTAATTCAAGTAGGGTATTGAGTTGTGTGCTATGTTCTGATTATTAGGTTGTGAAACTCAAAGTTTTGTTTTTGGACCAGATGATTGTTTAGGTGCGTAGTGCTTGTGTGTTGAATGTGCTTGGTAGTCAAAAGATACTAAATCAAACTCATTACGTACTTGGTGTAGAGGGCTAAAATTGTTAGTTTAATATATCGGGCTAAGCCCACTATTTATTTATTTTTAGGTAATGTCACGTTATTGTAACCTTATGGTATATCATACTCGATTTTAGTAATTCATGTTGTGAAGAGTAAAACGGGAGCTGTTCACAAGTTTGTGTTTTGGATTTCAGTAAATCATGTTCATCATTAATGGTAAAAATAAAACTGTCAACATCTTTTATTTTACTGTTCATATCATAATTTACTAAAATTGAGTGTGATTTACTATGATGTTACAGTAATGTGATGTTATTGTAGAATTTTCCAAAAAATAGACATGTTGAATCCAAGGAAAAATACTGAATACTAACAGCTGCCAACTAAACAACAAAAGTACTTGACTTTCTTGTGCTACGCATATACACATGCTTGAATGGCTCTAATGTAGCCATAGGATTAGGAGAAGTCACAAAAAATATGTCAAAAGTGTTAATCTTTCTACATATAATAAGTTCTTATCCCTAAATGTTCCATACTGTTGTTTGGTTTAATTCCTTCCGTGTTCTCATAAATTAGGAGGAGGAAATAAAAAAACCATGTATGATAACTATTTAATGCATGTTCACCTTTAGTGTTTTCTTGTGAACTGATTTTTTGATCAATAGTATATCAGACTCCAAATAAGTATAGGGAAACTTTCATATGCTTGGTCTTTTTGATGTTTGTCATTAAGGACTTTAGTGTGTTTGTTTTGCTAAAACTGTTTTCCAATTTTTTTACTCATTGTAAAAATGTTACATTTTCAAACAATATGCTAGTGATCTTAAGAGGTTGCAAATATGTCATGGCTCCATTTCAGTGCATGTATAGCAGGAGGAAAAAAGTTTGTTAGCTTAAATATCTTATGTTTGTTCAATCTATAGTTTGTTAATGTGCTGTAGTTCAGTCTTGTTGTGGTTGGCTCCAGTTGTTTGTTGTTGTTGTTATTGGCTGTTGGTGGCATGTTTCCATTGTAGTTATGTGTGTTTGCTGATGATGTGTTGGTCAGGGAAAATGTAAGGGGTAGTGCTACTTGTCATTATGTAGTTAGTAGTGGATGCCATGTGTAGGTGTCAGTTATTTCCTTGTAACTGTTGCATGTAACTGCCGTATGTGTACTTATTAAAGAAAAATGATGGAATACAGAGCATGCCATTTTCTTGCAAATTCTCTCTAAATTTGCAACTGCAAGATCTTTGGGTTCTCTGTACAATGAGTCAACACCCTAAATCACCAAAGGTTAGCAAGGAAGAAAGGTGACTAAAGTCAGCGTCCAGCCAAAATCTCCATACAACTCAAGATCCTGTGACAAAATATTAGCGGCTTTTAACTGCTAAATTGTAGTGAGAGACAGTGGTAGTGACTGGCATTCACTGTTGTTGGGCTTCCCTTCCCACCATGATTTGCTGCTAAAAGCCACTAATAACCTAGTATTTGATAGCTGGAAAACTTTAATTTTAAGAAGTGTCTGGTTTGAGCAAAAGAAATGCACCCTAATGCTGTTTGAAAACTTATGAGAATATTGTTGTATGGAGGTGTGAATGGTGGATACCGGTTGTTGATGTGATTAGTTTTTCCTTTCCAGATATGAATGGATATATCGACTGAAAATTGATGTCTAGGTGCATCATATAGCATGGCAAACCTGGAAATGACTATCCACTTTTTTCTGCCACTAGAAGGAAGAGAAGGAAGTCGGTTAAAATAGAAGAGTACACACATTAAATTGCTCTTTGAGTGGGGTTGAATACAGCTGGGTTCATGTAATGGGATAAGGAATTTGCTTAAATAAGGAGAGTTGTAAATATAGTGGGCTGGGGAAATTTTGTCTAGGATGTGATTTCAGATGGAAGGAATAAAAGGCAGTTCCCCTATTTTATGATTTAGGGGAAAATGATCTGTCATTCTTTTTACACTCAATTTTGGATGCCGTGTTTGACATTAAATTGGTTTAAGGCGAGAATAGAATGTAATTTAATTTAATTGATAAATTCTGTGGCTTAGTTAAGTTATTACACAGGTTTTTCTTTATTGTCATCATTATGCTATGCTTTCCTGTGTCAATATTTTCCCATGTTCATCTTGGGGCCCTGGAACAAATTTTTTCACCTTTGCTGACTACCTCAGTTAATCTCCCTTGTTTATGTGGATTTGTTTACTCTGAAGCTTTCATTGTTGCTCTGATTCAGCTGTCAATAACTGAATGAAAAAGCTGATAGCTGCTATTCCTTGATAGAATCCAAGTGCAGCAAGATGTTGAAGCATGTTTTAAGAAAATTGTGCAACAACACTGTTATTGTACGTGGGTTTGGTGGTACTTTGCCCCAATTATATGTGCCCATGAACAGCTTCCACAGTGGCCAAGTAAGCCTTCATCTCCTGCAGAAAATTATGATATCAGTTACTTCATCAGTTTTCCAAATTGTTAAATAATTGCAACCTGGTTTTAACCTAATTATCCATTTTGATTGGCTTGTAGCTTTTCAACATATTCCTCTGCTCCAGCATTTTGCAGTAACTGGGGGTTTTGTTTATTTTATGGACAGCTTCATAAAGCACCAAGAAGTTTCTTTGGCATAGAAGATTTTTTAGATGATGATAACAGCCGGCCATACACTTACAAAAAGGAGAAGAAATCCAAGAATCCTGACAAGCATATATCGTTTAAACAACGCACCATAGCTTACATGGAGCCATTTACTCTTGATGTCTTCATCTCAAAACGCTTTGTGTCAGCATCGCTAACTCACAGGGTAACAAGCAAGCAAGTTGCTGTTGCTGGTACCAACTCCAAGGACATTAAAGCTGTACTCAAGTCTCGATCTGATATACCTGCATGTTTGGCCATTGGCAAGATTTTAGCCGACAGGGCAAGGGAAGCCGATGTATATACAGCTTCCTATACTCCGAGAGAAAGAGATAAGTTCGAAGGAAAAATCAGGGCTGTCGTTCAGTCATTGATTGATAATGGCATCGATATTAAAGTGCATCTGGATTGATAATCACTATCACTCTCGTTTTCTTTTGTTTGGTTTCTAGCTTCTTGTAGTTGCAGGCGGTGGTTCTGAATCTTGGTTCAGTTCTATGCAAGCTGAGAAATTATTCTCAGTGAAGGAACACAAACTTCCTTGACAGCCTTGACCCCCTACACTTCCCCAACCGAGACAGATGCTAGTCCTCTAAAGAAAGGAAAATTTGTGGTCATGTGTACCGGCGGATGAATGGTGAAATTAAAGCATCCTTTTTATAAGTAGCAAGTCACTCAAGTGCCAAATCGTTGTAATTATTGTTTGATTCCTTAGAGAAGGAAGAGATGTTCAGATGGATTGCAAGGCAATGGGAGAAATAGGAATTTGTTACTTTGTGATGCCCAGTTCTCTAATTATAAAAGTTGGAAGCAATTGTGTCGTGCTCGGTTCATCTGCAAAATGTAGGTATGAAATGCTTTCACTCAATTTCGTTGAAACGGAGGTTCTCGTATTCCGTATTACTTATTATGTGCTTTGAACTTTTGATATGATCAGCGTCACTCTCATTGAATCGAGTTTTAGAATATTGAAACTATGGTCCATGTCCATGTGAAATTATATCTGAAATAGAACATCAAAGTTGTATCAAAAAGTCACTCAACGTTGTGATTTTTTATTCTATATCAAAATAATAGTCATGTCACAAGAAGTAGGTATAAATATTGCAATTGTGTTGCTAAGTGTTTAATGTTAAAATGTTGAGCTATTCATGAACATGTAAAGCATTGCATGGGTGGTTATTGTATAACCTAATCTTTTCTTGGAAAAGATTCATTAGTATTTATATTTGCATGTAAGATATATCGGTTGTAGCAGTTCAGAGCAAATCTTTGACAATTACTATGGGAAATGCCACTAATGTTGTGAAGACCTAAGATTGGGTGGTTTTAAGCATTAGTCGCTTGGCAAATGCCTTAAGATACTATGTGCATACTTGTTTGGTTTGATCATCGATAAGACCTGAGAAAATTTTGTTAGTATGGGTCCATAAAGAACTAGTCATCCATGAATTGAGAAAGTTGTACTATAAACTGGGTTCATAAGGACCTAATCTAGAAATATTGGATACATAGTGCACACAAGGTATTTTCATATGCCTTAGGACATGTTGAACACATGAGAAAATCAAAATTCTCTAAAGTTTTTGTATTGCTAAAATCCTCTTAAGGAATATTATTCCTTAATTTGTTCTTACATATTTCTATATTTTATTTACGAAACCCTAGATGACAATTAGAGAGAAGTACTTGATGTATAATTGGGCTTATTGAATCCAAATATGTATCTTTCGCTTACTATGTCAATGAATTCAAAATCGTATTTTTGTTATGTTCCTCTCATAAAGATGTGTTATATATTTCATGTGAATGTTATGTTCCTCTCATAAAGATGTGTTATATATTTCATGTGAAATCTTGGGGAGTGATGGAGTAGTTATACTTCCTATTTTTCTATTATCGAGTTGAGAGCCGTATAATTACTAAATATGTTGCTAAATTTAATGGCGGCAATAGAGCCATTATGTAAATAATGTTATTTTTTAGGAGAACTCATGAAGAACTTTGAAAAGAGCCATTATGTAAATAAGCATGGAACATTGCTTGGTGAAGTAATCATTCAACATTTTAATTATATTGATAGGAAAGAGCATTTTTTCCCTTTTCTATTATAATCATCATCGAGATTATTATATTACTTAAAATAAAGTTCTTGATACATTATTCCTCGAACGAAGCATTACAAAAGAACATAGCTAAAATGAAAATTTCACCTAATAGTCTTCATATAAATTGATTGCATAAGACTTATTATGACTTAAGTGCTCAGTAATGTTAAGCTATGACATTGTACTCAAAAATAGAATTAAGAGCAACAACATTAAGGCTTAATTTCCTTGAAGTAATCGTATCATGGGTTAATTGAAAGACACCAGTCTTACCAACAATTGTTATTTCATGATAAGGCTCTAGTGATGGATTCTGATTGACTACAACAAGATTGCTTCCGTTAAACTTCCCACTAGTAAAGTATAAAGACATGTTAAGTAACATAATAAGTGCTTTTAACCCAACAACTACATAAAACCCTTAAGCTCGGCCAATGGGCTTTGATGTCGATTCAGGTCCTTCAATTAATTAATTATTAATCACATTGGCAAGATTGAAAAGGGTTAAAGATTGGTTGGTAATTGATGCTTCGGTTACCTTATATGCCATGGCATTCTTACCTGAAAAAGGTGTTGTGGAAGTAGAAGTGCATTCGAGTGGTTTTAGGTATGGAAAAGTTTTCATAATACCATACATCTACTTGTTTGACTAGATCAACTTCGGATTGCGTTATAGGCATGGTTATAACCATAGCAACAAATAGAGCTAGAATTACCTTTTCCATATCTTGGTACGACTTACTTTCTCTACTCTATGTGTGTTGTTACAAGTAGGAAGGTCTTAGGAGCTTTCTCATCCACAATGTTAACATATCTCAACTAATCAGTTTTACCAATATTCTTCACATCTCAACTTTGTATTAACTTAAAGATTTTTCTTTATTCAATTTGAATCACTTCAACAAACTATCAATTCTCTATGTGATCTCATCATTGGGTTTAATTCTAATCAATATTTTCCTCAATTTAGCATTATAGTCATTACTATTTTATAATTTATAGTACAATGCTTTACAACCCACTTTTACCCACTCTTGATGTATTCATAAAATGTCTAATGCTTTTAACTGTTATTTTTCAAAGCGAGTTCATGAGAACTTTGCTCTTATACCAATTCAGAATTGTCATGCCTTAGAGTGGCAAAGTCGTAATAGTCCCACCGTGCAAACCATTCTAAGATAGAAGTTGATCTTACAACCGCTATTCTAGACCTGATCTACACAAGGTGTCAACGACTAACCCGCTTTGAAGTAAACAGTTCATAATTTAAATAAGTCATTTATCTAAGGAAGTAAGAAAATATATATATACACTAGAATTTAGTTATTATAATAAATGTTTACAAACGTTTCATCGTAATCTATTTCCCAATTAATACATTACTCAAAAATGAAAAATTCTAACATAAGAGCTTAGACCTTAAAAATATATGTCTGTTCTTCAAATGTTTTTCCTTACTCTTTAAGATCTAGTAGTTGCTGACTTCAAAATAGTTGTAAGCCACTTCTTGGCCGATATCTGCAATGACGTCTATAGGGATGTGAGTAACCACAGCTCAGTAAGTTAGGGTGGAGAACTTAAAACTGTACCACAAACATAAATAAGGTTATCAACCAAATTATTAGGTACAATACAGTTTAAGAAAATGTCATCACACGACGTTGTTTGGCCCATTGTGAGATTAGAGAAATTGCGTTTACTTTAATTTGGGTTGAGGAGTTGCCGTTAATGCAACAGTTTATGACCAAACCCAAACTTGTGCAATAAAGACACCGCTTCTCCCGCGACTATCTTCGAACTATTAACTTCACCATTGTCGTAACCTCCTCACTTATCACTTAATTCGATTAAATATAAAGAAGTGACCCATTATACTATCCAGCGCTATCCTTTTCGAAGGGGTTGGTATTTGGTCAGAAAATTCTAAGTTTCCCCTAATGGGTTGCTATGTAAGTCTGGTTTATGGTTACAAGTCATATATTTGTTAAGTCCAGTTTAGGGTGATCAATCATTTTTCATACAATATAAGCCAGAACAACAAACATAATCATAACATTACTCATAATTAAGCATATGCATATTGCTATCTAACAAGCATAATCAAGTATAATCTCAAACCTTTAAAATATAGTAATGTATTAATCTCAACTTACCTTGACTCCTCGCTTACTCACTCGAGGTGGGACTTGTTCAGTCTATTATCAATGATCCCTATAATACCAGTGTTGTCTCAATTTTTATATAATTGTTGTAAATTAGTTTTACCCTATAACACTCATTGTTATCTTTGGTTTAGGGTTTAATATGCCCAATTATCTAAGTTATCAAATCTTTTACAATTATTCTCGATTTGGAGTTAGGTTCGGGTTTAGTTTCCGTATCGATTTCTAAATTAGGTTCTAGTTTGTTTTCTATGTACAGTTTTATATATGAACCCTAAAAACTCGTTTGAAGCCATAATGTAAAATTAATCACATTATTTTTGGGTATACTAAATACCATAATTACCCTTAGTTAGTATTTTATTTCATTTGATACATTTAAATCCTTATTAGTGTATTGAATTTACTCTCGATGTGAGAAATTTTTACATTTTTCATATAATTGCCTAAATTTAAGATTTTCAATCAGATTTATTTTATATTTCTATTATTCGTATAATATCAATCTTTATTCTAATATTTTTTATTTATTATATTTCAATAATTGCATATTATGTATTATTGCGTATTATGTATTATCACTTATTATGTACATATTACACATTTAATATTTCTATTACTCTAATTACCATCTCCCAACATCAATTAACATTTCAAAATGTCTAAATTCATCCTAAATTAGATTTTGAACCTAATTACCCTAAATTACCAAATTAACTTAAAATGTACTATTTTTTCCTATTACTTATTTACTACATAATTATCCTAATAATTACATCTAACACCTTAAATGCTACAAGTATCATATTTTATTAGATTTCAACATCTTAAAACATACAATGATTTACTAAATCAGTAATTAACCATTTAATTACTTAATTAACAAAAAATAACCCATTTTATACATTATTTTAAGACCTAAAAATTATCTAAAAATTTTGAAAATTAATTTTTGAAAAAGGGCTTTGTGGCACTATTCTATATTATATAAGTAGTCTATATAAAAATTTTGGGCTCAAAACTACACTCCTAAGGTCATTTATTTCTAAACCGAATCATGCTTGGTTTTGTATGATTTCTTAAGGATCATATATCACGGGACACATTTTCATCAAAATAATATTTTTCTTAAAAAATAAATACTAAAATATTCTAGAATAAAAAAATTCATAATTTTCTAAGAATATTTACTATTTTTTATAAAAATAGTAAATATTCTTAGAAAATTACACAAAATTGGGCCAAAAATCGAACTCACCGGTTTGAGTTGCTTCGGCTCCTAACACGTTGACTCACCTGGGCATTACCACCATCGTGTGGTGGCGGCGGCGGCGGCGGCCATCCACTTCTAGTTGTTCGTCGGGTTTGGGTTTTCTTTAAAAGCCCCAATTGTACAGTTTTTTGTAATTTTTTCTAAAATCTTAATTTACTCTTAATTTTGCCTCTTTCTAATTTTATAAACTTCCTGACATCTAAAATGAGTTTCTGAAAAATTTGGGGTATTTATAGAGTTCTTGGGGAATTATTATGCATTAAATTGATTTGACAATTGCCTTATCTCTTTTTTTTTTCTTACTTTCTATTTATTGTAATTTGATCGGTTGCTTTTATTTTTTCAATTCTAGATTGCCATGCCTTAATTCCGGATTTTTCCTCTTGTTTCCTGATTTTTCTTGATTTTTTATTAATTAATTATGAATTTTATTTAATTATTTATCATTATTTTAGCACATTTCACGTATTTTAGGTAATTACACATATTTCTATCTATATGTAAATTCATATATAGTACAAATAAATATTCCTAGATATTATTTAGGTCATTCTATGATTTTTAGTATACATATAATTTATCTCTAGTAATTCGTTAATTATTGGAATGTATTTTTCGTATTTTTGATAAATAATGAGTTATATACTTAAAATTTGGAAATTTTATATTCTTTTATTTTATTGCTTATTTTTTTAAATTCGAATTTACGGGATTACTTTTATTAATATTTCTAACTTTATTTGATAATTTAGACTTGATTGGATTTTTTAACTGATCGCCTTAAATTCTACTAGTCAAACTTTGGATAGCTGATTGTAGATCTTATAAGTATGTCTTTGTCTCTTCAGCTGTTATTTAGGGTTAGCTCTAATATTAATATTATTTTATTATGGAAGGCATAAAAGATCAAAAGATTATATAATAAAAGAAATCATAGTAGCTAGCGATGAACACAGGACTGTTACATTGGGTATGTAAGAGTGTAAGCTTTCCCTTTCTTATGTACATATTAGATTTATCATAAAATAAATTCATTTTTTTCTTGTAATTGTAATACGTGTTATGTATATTTATTTATTAGAAATGCAAAAGTAAATATATAAAGTTGTGAAAAATAAATATCAAATTCCTAACAATACAAAAAACAACTTTCTAATGGGGGCATTTGAAAACTTACTAAAATACCACATACAAAAAGTTATTATAGGATTCCAAAAGAAACTGCTAGTTATATTTATGGTACATTTCATGATAATTACTTGTATTTACAAGATTTTTTTTATTGAATATGTGAAAGAAAGGTAAATGATATTATAAAATGGTTCATAAAAAGTGAAAAAGAATCATCAAATTTTATATATGTATGTATATATATATATATATATATATATATATATCTTCACAAGATGTTTTTAGACATTGTTATATATATATTATTTATAACAAGCAAGATTTCTAAATTTTTCATAATACTAACTAATGAAGTATCATCTAAAATTTTTTAATAGTTTGACCCTTCAATCCTCAAATTAGTTCATGATATTCAATGATATCTAGTATATTATTAATGTTGATAATGAAATTTCCTTTCTAATATGCTAATAAATTATTAATTAATTGAAGGAAAAATAGCACATGCTTCTAAAAATAAAATATTAAATAATTCAATCTTTTTTTTCAGTCTCTTTGTTTACGCCATTATATTGAAGAAAAAAAGCGAAAAATAGCATATGTTTCTAAAGAAAAAATATGAAATAACTCAATCTTTTTCCTCTCTTTGTTTACGATATTACTATGATACTGACAAAAGAATGTCCAAGCTGGTTGCCTAGGAAACTGAACCAATGCAAAAAGTAGAGGATGAAAAAAAATGGCCACGTGCGTGCCTTGAACCTGTGTCAACTGATTCTTAGAGGGACCACTTTACCCTGCATCACTTGTTCCAGAATGTATATTTTCTGTCTGATTTATTATATATTAGCTTTGTTGCATATATACTAAAAATTCCAGGGGCCGTGGTCCGTCTCTGGTGGTAGATATGAAATTATATCTAAGATAGAACATCAAAACTGTATCAAAAAGTTCATTCAACATTATCTTTTTAAAAAACTTTTATGCTTTATATCAAAATAGTAGTTATGTGATGACAAACAATTATAAAAATTGTAATCGTGTCAATAATTGGATAAGTGTATAATATTAAAATATTGGACTATTCATGAAATTGTAAAGTTTTACATGGACGATTGGTGTAACTTATCTAAATTTATTTCAAATTGAATGCTAAATTTTAAAAAAGATTCAATATTATTTAGATTTGCAGAAGAGATCTAGCGGTTAGTAGCAGTTCAAAGTAGATCCTTGAGAATTAATATAGGAAAAGACATTGATGTTGATTTGTGGACGTTTTGAAGCCTCACCAACCCTATTATTTTGGACTCTTTTGGCAACATATGCAGCATGCATTTCAGATCAATGAGAAACTTATCATAGTAGTAGTCTCTTTAAGATGCTTTTGACTCAAATCGATGGCTACTTAAAAGTGCATCACTTTCCCACCTACCTTAACTGCACCAATTCGAAGGGCAAGTTGCTGCTAAGGGCAATGGTTTGAAGTTTCAACCTTAAGATGGAATAATAATACAACTATTCTCAATGTTTCGGAGAAATTGATAAATTCCATTTATTAAATTGAAACAATGGAATGATTATACCACTACTAATGTTGCATTAATTAGCACAACCTTATAGATATATATATGATAGGATATTATAGTATTATCACGATTTATACTTTTAACTTTATTTTTTTCTTCAATTGTATACATGCACTTTGAAATTGTCCTACTCTACACCTAATTGAAGATTTGCATCTCACTATATACACTTCGATTATCTCAAGTCTAACTCCATTAGCATAGTAGACATGATGAGCCAATAGTTACATGCTATGTATATGTTTTTCATTTTAAGATAATCTAGGTGTATATGTGATATATAAATTTTTTAGTTAGGTATGTAATAAGATGGTTTCAAAGTTCATGTGTATAATTGAAAAAAAGAGTAAAATTGAAGTATAAATGGTAATATTACCGCATAGGTTATTTGTGTGTTTTAACGTAATAATTCCTTACTAATCCGTAGCTAACTTACGTTTGGGTTTGTGCTTTTAGGTGTAGGCATTTCTGGATAATGATTGTAATAGAATCTTGTTTAATGGTTTTTAATATAATAGGCCGAAAAAATGCATTTTCTTTAAGTGTTTTTTGAAAAATATGGTGTGACCATTTATGTTAATGCAGATGATCCTTTAATATTCTGGACAAAATTTTTTGAAATCGCACGAAAACTTCTGAAATCGTATAGGCCCCGTACTGTTTCAAAATTTAGCATTTAGACCCCTTAAAAGAGCCGTTGGACCCTTTTTTTTTTTTTTTTTAATTTGTTGGTTGCCATGTGTATTTTCCTTGCTGGCCTGGATGATACATTAATATATTTAATTAAAAAATGTAAAAAAAAAAAACTAAGAAATTCTAAAAAAAGAGAATAGAAGAAAAATCTAAAACTCTGTAGAAAAATTATATTTAGGTAAGTAGTGTAATCGACAATACATGATTTAATTAAGCATTTTGTTCTGTTGGATTCGATTGTGTTGTAGCCCTATAATTTGTACTTTTTTTTTTTTAATAATCAACATTGTAGATATTAACCCCCAAAAGAGAAAATGTAGGTGTAGCTTATCCATGAAGAACCAACTGTTGCAAAATAAAAATTGGACAAATTTGAACTGTGCTCATTTTATATTTATTGTGTTCTATTAATGACACTATATTATGTAGATAAATGATTTCAATGAAAGTACCTAAAGTAGATATAAGAAAAAATGAAGGAAGGTAACAAATTTTCTTTTCTATTATCATCATCACAAAACCCCTTTGAGATTATTTAAGTTATATTGCTGGACAATGGATTCACAATACTTCTAACTTAAAAATCACCAATAGAAATAGAAAAATGCAAACACTACATATAATATATATATATATATATATATATTAATGTTTAACTTCTTATCTTAATCCATTACCCTAGTAACTCAGAAGAGAGTGGCGATGTTGCAAAGATAGCGAGTGATTTTAGCTTGGTTCAGTTTTATAATTTACACCTTAATTTTACTATTTTTTATATATCTACAATTTCAACTTGTCTAATTATAAATTCAATTGAAAATTTAATTGTTATAAACTCCAATTTACATTATTGTTCGGTTAGCATAATCAGCCAATAGGATGACTGCTCATGGCCTTAGCAAGGTGTCGCAACCTTTGACAAGTGGCCGCTAGCTACCCTCGAAAAAGCAGTAGGTCACGACTCACTTCATAATAGACTTAATTGATCATACTGATTGTACTAACAGTATAAATTTGAATCAACTGAAATATAAATGGTTACAATTAAATTTTCATTAAAGTTATAATTAGGCAAGTCAAAGTTTTAAATGTATAATTGTAAAAAGTGGTAAAATTAAAGTGCAAACCATAATATTGTCTCATTTTAGCTTTGTTAGTGTCTTAAAAAATATCATACAAGAAATGTTTAACGACTAAAGACACTAATGTTGTATCTTGTCTTTACTTAATATAGTGTCATGGTATGTTGTTTCATACATTATTTCTTGAACAAAGCATTGCAAAGGACCATAGACGAAATGGAAAAACCCAACTGGTAGTCTCCATGTAAACAAATGGTATGAGACCCCACCTAGTAGTGGGGTCACATACGATTAGTAGTGTAGAACTACAACGTCGTACTCAACAACAGCACTAAGAGTGGCGGCATCAAAGCTGTATGTCCTTGAAGAAATCGTACCATCGGCTAAGCGGAAAATGCCAGTCCCACCAATAATTGGGATTTTGCGATAATGCTCCATTGCCGGATTCCAACTTACTATGGAGAGAGTAGTATCATTTTACTTCCCAAAAGTATAAAGACATGTCCATTAACACACTTAACGATTACAACTCGACAGCTGCATAGAATGTAAGGGCTTGGCCAACCGGCTTGGTTAACAAATCATCAGTCAAG
The DNA here is from genome assembly GCA_024138015.1 of Lumnitzera littorea. NCBI lineage: Eukaryota > Viridiplantae > Streptophyta > Magnoliopsida > Myrtales > Combretaceae > Lumnitzera > Lumnitzera littorea. Next base: position 97,277,648 of record JAMXBB010000010.1, read on the forward strand.
TTAACGAGATCAAAAAGGGTTGAAGATTGGTTGATGAATGATGCTTGTGCTATCTTATACGTCATGACATTTTTACCTGAAACTATGTTGTGGAGGTAGAAGCACATCCGGATGATTTAGGTATGGGGAAAATTTTATAGTACCATGAGTCCACTTGTTTGATTAGATCACCTTAGATTGTGCTAGTGGCATGATTGTGACCATAGCACCAAACAGAAGTGGAATTACCGTCTCCATACCTAGATATTACAATATATCTCTACTTTGTGTGTTTTGTCACAAGTTGACGGAACTTGGGGAGCTTTTAGAGGAGGCAAGGATAAGAAAAAGGCTATAAGGTCCCTTTCAGAGTCTGCATCCATGAGGATTGTTACTTGAAAAATTATTGTCAATTGGTCTCTTTAGACAAAATAGTCGTAACATGAATAAATGTTGTAGCCATACTCCTAGCCGAGGGGAAGCATATAATTCCATGCAATAACAAAACCTCATATAGATGATTGATGTAATTTATCTTTACTTTACTTTTAACGAGGATGCTATATCTTGAAAAAAGTTTCAATGTTATTCAGATTTGCATGTGAAACATACCGGTAGTTGCAATTAAGAGGAACTCTAGAGCTATGGCAATCACTATAAATGACATTGATTGGGTTTGTGGACGTCATCTTATTTTGAAGCCCCACTAGTATTTTGGACTCTCTTGACAAGATATACCGCATGTGTTTTGGAAAAGTTAGAAAAATGTCATAATAGCAGTCTCGTAAGATGGTTTTGGCTCAAAAAAGTGTTGGCTAGCTAGAAGGCACCATTTTCCACCAAACCTTAATTGCACCAACTATTAGCAAAGATCAGTGGATAATTTTTAAAGGATTATGATGTATATTTTCAACGGTCAACATTTTTTTATATTTATACACTACTAATCTATCATCATGGTATGGTAGTACTAACGAAACTTTTCTCCTAATAAAGGGTAATGTTATTAAGTTTCAATCCATCTTTTCAAAGGAATAATTACTTAACTATACTCATTCTCTAATCCATACAAACACTGATATTCGGATAAATAGAAATATGAAGTCCATGAAATTTATTGATGTCTTCTTCGAGTTCTCAAGCTTCTTCCTCTTCTTCTTCTGCTTTTTCTTTTTTTTTTTTTGGTTATATATATATATATATATGTTTTTAATTTAATCTTGTAACTTTCTAATTCAAACCATAAAAAAGTAGTTTTAATACATATATAATCTTTAAAAACTTTTATAACTTTTCATTTAAGTACTTAAACAATATTTTTAGTAGGGATGAGTGACTATGGGGTGAAAATAATATTTTTAGAAGGGGTGAGTGAGTATGGAATGGAAAAAATATGAGGTATTACTTGTAATTTACCTAAATTTTAGAAGTGAAACTTATTCTCTTACGTTCTAAAATCACTTGGAAACCTATACTTAAAAAACCTCTAGGGTTTAAGATAACCTATAAAATTTGTATATTTTGCCTTCCTTCTATAAGCTTCAAGTTTAAATGATATGGAAAAAGTAATCAATATATGATATTACAAATTCTTCATTTGCAAAACCTATAAAATCTATTAAATTAAATTTTTTTTTCCTACCTTCATTATTTCAAATTGACGTGATCTTACTATTTAGCAAATGGGAAAGAAAAAGGGGAAAGAATGGAATGCATAAAGTTATAGAGGAAAATGGGAAGAATATGAGAAAAAAATGGAAACCGTAAAGTAAGAAAGATGATATTAAGTTTAGCTATTTAGGATTGTTAACTCACATGGGCTCCTTTTTATTTCCTGCTCTATTTATTGAAACATTTCTTAGCAAAGAAATAAAATATTATTATTTATTAGTATTTCATGGTAATTTTTATAAGGTAGATAAAGGCTACCTTCAAACTTTTATCTATGTTTCTTTGAGGATATATTTTAGGGTGGATATGATATTTGAAAACCTTATAGTTGTATTCCATCTACAAGATGTAGGTTTTGAAAAATGTTCTTACACATTTTTCTTTGGAATTTACCTATTTTACACATTTGTTAATAAATCTGTGTAAATTCAATTGCTTCTTTTCTTTCCCCAAAAGGTGGACTTCTACAGGACCCATAACTGGCCATGGGGGTGGCAGAGAATAGTGGAAGATTATGGAGTACTGACTGACCACCCGTGCATAGACAATAACCAATACATAAAAAAAAAGAAAAAAAAAAAACTCATGCTGAATCCAAGGGAAAATACTGAATACTAATGGCTGCCAAATGTTAACTAATTGCACCCTGGTTTTAACCTAATTATCCCTCCATATTGATTGGCTTGTAACATCTGATACTATTCCTCCGCTCCAGCAGTTTGCAGTAACTGGGGGTTTTGTTTATTTTACGGATCGCCTCACGAAGGACTAAGAAGTTTCTTTGGCATAGAAGATTTTTCAAATGACGATAACAACCGCCCATACACTTCTAGAAGGCGAAGATCAGTGACGGAGTAATCGTATTTCCAATTTTTCTATCGATGTGTTGATAGTGGTATGATTACCGATCATGCTATTAATTTTAATGGCCTCAATAGAAGAAGTATGTTTAGGTGCTCTACGAAGTCATTTTATAAGATGACTCATGAAGAACATTGAAATGAGCCACTATGTAAAGGTCAATGAAATGGTGATTCAACATTTTAATTATATTGATAGGAAAGAACATTTTTTTCTTTTCTATTATAATCATCTTTAAGATTATTGTATTACATAAAATAAAGTTCTTGATACATTATTCCTCAAACGATGCATTACAAAAGACACAACTGAAATAAAAATTTCACCTAATAGTCTTCATATAAACTAATCGCGTAAGACATATTATGACTTAAGTGATTAGTAGTGTAGAGCTATGACGTCGTACTCAAAAACAGAATTGAGTGCAGTGGCATTAAGGCTGTATGTCCTTGAAGTAATTGTACCACGAGCCAACCGGAAGACACCGGTCCCACCAACAATTGTCATTTCACGGTAAGGCTCCAGTGTTGGATTCCGATCAACTACAACGAGACTGCTGCCATTATACTTCCCACTCGTAAAGTATAAAGACATATCGAGTAGTACAGTAAATGCTTCCAACCCAACACCTGCATATAACCCTTGGGCTTGGCCGATAGGCTTTGATGTTGGCTCAGGTCCTTCAGTTAATAAATCGTCAATCACATTGACAAGACCAAAAATGGTTGCAGATTGGTTGGTAATTGATGCTTCGGCTACTTTATATGCCGTGGGATTCTTACCTGAAAAAGTGTCATGGAAGTAAAAGCGCATTCGGGTGGTTTTAAGCATGGCAAAATTATTATTATACCATGCATCTACTTCTTTGATTAGATCAACCTCGGATTGTGCTATAGGCATGGTCATGACCATAGCAATAAAGAGAACTAGAATTACCTTCTCCATATTTTGGTATTACTTAATTTCTCTACTCTCTGTGTTTTTTGTTACAAGTAGAAAGGTCTTGGGAGCTTTTATAGAAGGAAAGGATTAAGAAATAGGCTAAAAGGTCACTTTCAAAGTTAGCATCCATGACCCTTCTCAATAGGAAATACATAGTCAATTGGTCACTTTTAGCCAAGTTATGTATGACTAATGAAGTACCAACATTATTACATTCTTAGTATGGATGAAATATTGGGTTATTTCCTTATGAGTAAGTGGTTATCTTTTTGGCTATTATCCGGGGATATCTCTAATATTACTTTTATTTTGGCATGGAATGTATAAAAAATCACAAGAATAATAAAGTAAATGAAATTGTGGTCCATGTCCATAGGAAATTATATCTAAAATAGGAAATCAAAGCTGCATTAAAAAGTCATTCAAGGTCATCATTTTTTTTTCTTTTGTCAATTTTAAGGTTTTATATCAAAATAGTAGTCATGTCACAACAAACAATTATAAAAATTACAATCGAGCTGCTAATAGGATAAATATATATTATTAACATGTTATACAATTCATGAAATCATAAAACTTTACATGGGTAGTCGATGATTAACCGAGTTTATTTCAAATTGGATGCTATATCTTCGAAAAGATTCATTATATGTTTTGATTGCATGTGAGATATGGCGGTAGTAGCAGTTTATAGCAAATCCTGACGATGATTATGGGAAAAAGCCTCTGATGTTGATTCGTGGACATTTTGAAGCCTCACCAACCCATTTATTTTGGACACTTGTGACAAAATAAACAGCATGCTTTTTAGGACAATGTGAAAGTTATTACAATACAACAGTCTCCTAAGATGCTTTTGACTGAAACTTCGTGGCTACATAGGAGTACATCACTTTCCAACTACCTCAATTGCACCAACTCCAGGGGCAGCAGCTGCTACAGGGCCTCGTATTGATTTAGTAATTATATCTAATAAATAATATAATAAAATATACAATAAATAAATAAAATTATAGAAAGTAATTCATCACCGAGTGGATTTGATATCTCAACATCAAAATTGGAAATATTTTGCAGCAGAAATACATCTATAATGGCTGATTTTCCTTCATTTTTTCTGGACAATCGTGGAGAGGTGAATCTTTAAGTTTGTATTTTTTTCTATTCAATTAAGTTAGTCATTTAGATAATGGGTCAAATGGGTTCGCTTTTTTTCTTAAACAAAACAAAAGGCATAATAATTTTTTAAGTCGGGCATGTTCTTTATATGGGAATTTATTACTTTTGAATGAAGTTTCTTCTTTTATATGAAATTGATACATGGGTTTGAATAGATATTTTTATGTTATAAACTTATATTGAAGTAGTTTAATTAAAATAATTATGTGAGAATGAGTATTAGCATTTTCTTAAAATAACTATTGCTCAATGTTATGTATTGCTTGTTGAAGTTTGATGGTGCTCGACAGTGTCCTCAATAAGATTTCAATTTGTTCAATATTATTATGGAAAGTTTTAGAATTACTTTAATGGATGCTCAGTTCGTATTTAAATACCATTATACATTTTTCAGTGGTATTAATATATCATGTGAATCAATAAGTAGTATGAATATATTAATAAAAATATTATAAGTGGAACATAATTGATACTTTTCAAAAAATTATGTTATTTTATTATTACTTATATATAACTCATCGATTTATACATGACATATTAATACCATAAAATCTTTTTTCTAGCCGAAAAAGTTACTTATGTGCTATCTCCGGTTCATCCAATATACAAAAACTTCCATATATATTCTATTTTTAGAAAAAAAAACCCCAAGCTTATAGAAATATCGAAAAAAAAAAGATCAGAAAATGTGCATGGCAGATTCCAGCAATGGGCAGTGATCACGAGAAAGAAAATATAAAATCCTAAAGGACTATTCTTCTCCCCACAAAGTAAAAAGTAAAAACATAAATCGTAAAATCCAGCTAAAATCGACCACTCTCTATACTTATCATAGTTCACCATATAATCCTAGACTATTAGCTTGTTGTATCATTTTTTTTTCCCTTAATGGACTTTCAAATATATGAAATTCCCTTAAATATTTTAAACTTGTGGAGATAGTTTACAGCACCATCTCTCTTTTATTAAAAATGCATAGATGCTTTGTTCTAAAAAATTTAAGGTTTGGTCCATAAATTCACAGATATTTGATATTTAACAGTCATCTAAAATACTAAATATCATCTCCTTGATGTTGTATTTTTCTTTTCCAACTGTTTCGTTGAAGTTTAGCTCTGTATGCTGTTTGTTTTCTATTTGAATAATACAGTTTGTTTTCATCCCAAAAAGAAAGAAAAAGAAAAAAAAAAAAATGTAAGCATCCTCCTTTGTTTTGCTATTGACAAAAGTAGACAGCTTCGTGGAAACAATCGCAACCTTTGTGAAAGCTGTTGCATGGTAAAAACTTTTTTCAAAATTTTAAAGGTATTTGAGGGAATGGAAAAATACAAAATAAAAAATCCATTTAACGTTTTAATAATATAGATATATAAAATTACAAAATTGAAAACGAAAAGGAGAAAGCAAACCAATCGTTGATATATACAAATCCAATAGAAAGAATATGGTGGGTTCAACCTTAATATCTCATTAGCCATAATACTTCCACCTTAAGCCAAAATACACACTTCAACTTTGCTATTGATTTTCTATCTCATCTTATCTCTTCTCTTCTATTTTCTCTATTGATGGTACTTCAATTTAAATAGTATAAAAACTCCTGGAAAGTTCTAATTGTTACCTCTCTTTCTTCAAAATCTCTACAAGCGTATTATCTAATACTCCAAAATACACATTCCATTTCATAGTTAAATCTTCAATAGTTCTATTAAGTACTAACTACAAGCACAAGCAATATAACCTTCATTCAGAGTTACTCATCTAAACATGCTTCATAAAATCAACATAGTCTTTAGGGAAAGAAGAGGAAAGCATGAGATCATCTAGACAAATAAATCATGGAAATAAGCTCAAATTAGAAAAAAAGGACCTTAGAAGGAAAGAAAAATTCACTATGGAATTTTAGAGGTAATTTGCTAACTTGATTTGGTCAAACACAGTCGTTTTAAGTTGGAATTGCGCATATAAATAGTTGATTCAAAGCTATGAAAGTTTATTTTCATTTTCTAAATGTTGAATTAACTCTTAGACCTAAATAGGTGATTGAATCAAAGGAAATGAGTTGTTGTATTTTGCAAAAATTTGCAGTTAAGTGTATTCGAAAACTTTTTAGGTTATATATCTTCACTAATTGATCCTATTGGGTTACGGAGTCTTGCTATTAGTAAAATTTAGTATCCTTGTTGATTAAAATAAAAAAAGGAATATGGTAGTTAGCAGCTAAGCTTTGTAACATGCTCAAATAAATAATTTGTCAAATAGTCATCTTTCATCAGTAGAGATCATCTAAAATATAAACTTACGAATAGTTTGCTTTAGGAACTTTGTCAAAGTCTATTATAAATATATTTTAAGACATGTTATTAGAGGATTTCATAGTTAAAATATTATATAATGATCCCAACATTTGTGTAATAATAAGATGTTATTATAAGTTTAGAGAAACCTTTTGAAATTGTAGTATTTTACTGGAAGCTGCTGTAGTTACAACAGTAAAGCTGTTGTTTAATTTAAGATGGTTGAACTGTGAAATTTCAGATAGCAGAGGTAATTGAGAGCTAAGGTTCTAATGGTAGAATAAGAAATTTGTTGATAGAATTATTGTAAAAGTACTTATTCTTGAGGCCTTATCACTAAGGGAGATGAGTTGCTTTGTTTTTTATTACCTTGCTACATAATTTCAAAAAAAATTATAGAACAAGTTAGAAAGTATGAAGAAATAATAGATGAATTAAGAAAAGGTTTTGTGTTACGTTTTCTTGCAATTCCTTGATAATGCCTATTAGTTAGATAGATCAAATTATGCTGCTACTTCTCGAATATAGGAGGACATATGGCATAATAGTAGCTCTTTTAACAAGAGGAGTTGAGGTATAAAGATCAAGACAATTATAGATGAAAGACATATCATGAATGATTTGATGTTCATCTTAAACTGTTAAGTGAGGAATCTATTGACAGGTCTTTTTGAATCCTTAAGCTTAGCCTAAAGATATATCATAAATAATATTGCTTTTATGTTTGCATGAAAATATGATGAAAGAGATCTAACTTCTTTAGTTTGGTGCCATACTTTTGTAGTTTTTGTAGTTGCATATTAGACACAAGGAAGGAAAATACAAAGTTGAGTTGTCCTGATACAATTGTACTTATATACAAATAAAGCAAAGTAAGAATATGTAAAGAGTCATTTCGGTAATTGAACTTTTTGCATAATTTAATGTTATGGACCAATTTTTAGATTAGCAATAGAGTTTAAGAAATCAGGTTGATCAGGGATATTTTAGGGGTATCTAGCTTGATAGGCTTAGAACGAGGATAGCTAAATTGGATTTTCTGCTCTCGACCTAGCTTAGTTATCTCGACTTAACTAGATTTTCCGTTTGAGCTCATTTGGGCCTTTTTGGCTTTATTGGGCCTTAAAGAGGCTTAAGTGTGCTTTAGTCTTACTTAATGAGAAAATGGGCTTCTTTTAATGATTATAAGCCTTAAGCCTATATCTAAGTCCATCAAGGCTAAATTAAGGAGATAAGCTTCAATATTAGGGTTTAATCTCAACCATCAGTCCTAGAGCCATCCAATGGACAATATCAGTCCCTAAATTTTATAATAGGATGCTCTTCCTCTCATTTGATGGGTTCAGAATTTTGGTAAGCTTAAGACAAACAATGAAGTTCTACTAAAATTACTCCTTAGAAAATCAAATAGATAGTTTATCAAGAACAATTCAAGATCAGTCAAGAATATTGAGCTTGATCTATTATCATACGTGTGCACTTAAGATATCGAGTTTTCCCACGCCTCTTCCTAATGAAATCCCTTAATGTGCCATCAATTCAAGACGTCTTCTACATTGACTGTCATGCTCGTTGCATGTGATCAGCTCGTTGCATGTGATCAGCTAGTTGCAACAATCATAGTTATCAAAATTGTGATTCTACTTATGTAATTCTACGAGTTTACGATTTTATGAGGTCCATTCAAGTTAACTCATGCATAAAATTGTTTCTGTATAAAAAATTATGCTATTAATCAAGTTTATATATAAACTCGATGGAAACTTACATTTTTGATTGGGTTTATTGATTTAACATATTTGAGTTGAATGAGCTAAAAAACGAAAAAATATAACTAAGCTTTTATAGACTATCAATTATTAGGGCATTACATCATCTTTCTTATCATATTTTAATTTTTGTCCTCTTTCTCTCTCTCTTAGTCCTTTATTTAATGTTTATAGCCTTCATTCATATTTCAACTCCAATAGCAAAGATTTTAAGGAAAACTATATGCTTTACTTTGTCTCATTAATAATTTAAAATAAATTAAAATATTTAGTTCTCTTTAATTCATTGCTTTTATTTTAAAAAAAAGGAAAAAAATTTAGTTTTGACTTTGTTTGTCCTTCTGCCACACATGTTAAATTATATATTATTAGGAAATTTTTTATGAAAAAAGAAATTAATTTCTCCATTTCTTTATTTTCATAATATATTTCAAGTTTTGAATAATTATTATAAGCATTTCTATAGTTTTTTAAAGCTATTTTACATAGGTTGTACATACTTATGTTTTAATTTTACGTTTTGATTCTACTGAGCCCTTAGTAATTTTAGATAGAATTGCAAGTTTGACAATCGCCAGCAACCTTACCATAGAATCTTAGCTATGCACTACTGCAATTTGTGTTAGAATCTTAGTAAAGGCTGCTGCAATTTTTGTTAGAGACTACATCATAACGTCTCTTTGTTTCACGGGGAAATGATTAGATTCTTATCTCGTTGTAGCTTAACTAGTTACTACAATTTAAGCCTATAGTCTCTAGATCTAATGCATATTGATAGCACATTGACAGTACATTTCCATGTTATTTCTTGCAAAACCCCTTCCTGCTTATGTGATTATTGGCAGTATGGTACCCCATGTAGACGAAATATAGATGTTTGTTTCATTCATTTGTCCCTATTATATGTAAAACATGGTATTCATTTACTATGAGTTACAGTTATCTAATATCCTTAGAGAACTTACAAAATTCATTCAGTGTTAGTCATAAAATATATTGAATGTAGTTAGAGACTCTCATTATATAACAAATAAGCAACTTTTATTATTTTCCTTATGGATTTATTGAATTTATAGATAATTTCTACCTTTTTTTTTCCTTATGGCATAGGTGTAATTAATCTGCTTAAAATACTAATAGTGTCTATTAAAAGTAAAAATACTAAAAAATTAACTAAAGTAATGAGAAAGAAGACTAATGAAGGGTTCATGGTTGAGGAATATGGACATGAACTCAACCGTGCTTCTTTTCAATGCGTGAGTGGTAAGAATCAAGGGCCAATCACGCGATCCCAAGCATGTGACCTTGCTTCCTTAGTATGCCATGCTATTGAAAGACTACTCACTCTTGAGGAAGAACTGTTCATCCAAGCTAATTTGGCATATCTTCTAAGCTCCTCTGAACTGTTCATTATCTCATGAGTAGAAGAGGAAGAAGCCACCAATATTGTTGAGCCCAATCTAAGTTGAAAAACACTCCTACCAGTTGCTGAGCTCAAATATTCCTAAGTCTGAGCTGCCGTACTATTGAACTGACCTATAAAGCTTAAGTAGACCCATGATCCTTTATTGAACCAGCCCTCCTTAGTCTTCGATTTGTTGAGTTACCAACCTATTGAGCAACTGATCTTATTAACCATGATCGGTAAATAGTATCATCTAGACCACATAATAGATAGTTGACACACATCCCATTTTTTGACATCTATACTATCCTTTTGTAATTGAATATTTTTTTTTTCAGTTTACGACTTTACCTAGGACTTGCCTTAATTGAGCTACATAAATACTTGTAACATGTAATAGTTGCACAATTAATCAACCTTGAATTCTTAGACATATTTTCCCTTATGAGCTAAGTATTCCTTACTTACTCTTATCTAGTAAATTGTGAGTGTAAATTAGTGACGAGTGCCCTTTGGCTATATTTGTGCGTAATATCAAGTGCGACTTGATCTCGTATGAGGCGTTGGTGCATCACATCCACCGTCAATGCATGAGAACCCCTGCTTAGCCCCTACTCAATCTTCGACTCCCATTTAGCTTTTGGATTGTCTTGAGATTTGGACTCACCCCTAGTTTGTGTGATATTAGTAGTCATGTTTTAACCTTCCTGGCGAGCCATATCATCTTAGTATCAAAGCTTGGTTATGTTTGAGCAAGTATTTGTTACTTAATGCTCTGAGTGACTTACTATTGTTATAATGTGTTGTAAAAACTATTTGTCATTATTGTGAGAGTTTGAGAAGTGTTTAATGTTAAAGAAATTTAGTGCTCTATTTTCCCCTTTTTTTTTTTTTTGCAGAACAGAGTGTGAGTGTTTGATTGGTTTATTGTATGTTGGTTGTAATAGATGTTGGTATGTTAAGTGTGTGTTGTTGTTGTTTTAGCTATTAATCTATTGTAATAGACAACGATGTCTAACTCTAGTGTTCAAGGAACCCTAGGTAAGCAAGAGAGCGGTACTCATAATGGCCAAGGTAAACAAGGAAGTTTCGTACCCCAATCTACGGATGAATGGCTAGATAAACTTACTAACTTGGTGACTAGTCTAGTGACTACCATAAATGAAGATAGACAAAGAGCTAGAAATGACCCTTACAGAGGCTAAGTTAATGAGTTTCTCGAGAGAGGCAATGGTTGAAATGGCCGAGCTAATGCCCCAGTTTGACTACCTTGAGCTGGAGGAGTAGACAAAATTGCTCAACGGAAACTAGCATTAGACAAGATTAAAGAAGAGGATGAGGAAGTAGGTGATGAGGAGGAGTATTATGAACTTGAGGAGAGAAATGTTTGAGCTCTTAGAGTGAAAGGATCGATGATGCATATCCTTAGTTTTTCTAGGAGCAGTGATGCTGAGGATTACTTGGACTGAGTAGATAAAATTGAGAAGCAGTTTAAGTGTCATGAGGTGCTTGAAAATGCTAAAGTTAGACTTGTCGTGTTGGAATTTATTGGTTTTGCAGCTTTATGGTGGAAGAATCTACAAGCCACTTGCAAAAGAGAAGGAGAATGTAAGATAAAGGGATTGGGATGAAATGAAGAGAGTCATGAGGAGAAGATTTGTTTTGAGTTACTATTTACATGATACATTCAAGAGGTTACAGGAGTTGAGACAAGGAGGATCAAGTGTTAAATCTTATGTGAAGGAATTTCAAATGTTGATGATTCATTGTGAAGTAGTCAAACCTTAGGACCGAATTGTGTCTTGATTTATTAGTGGATTGAAGTATGAGATTGGAGATATTTTGGAGATTGTAGACACCGATATGCTTGATGAAGTGGTCTGAGCTGCCTAAAGGATCGAGAGATGCTGAGCACATCCTACCCCACCCTAAGCCTTCTAAATTGCACTAACTTAGTGATAAAAGAGCTTTATAAGTAAATAAACAAGTAACCGTACCAATCTGTATTGAAAACTATTGTAATGAAGTACTTTATGATGTGTTACCCATAAGTGTCTCATATTTTTCTTGGATGACCATAGATGTTTGATTGTAATGTGATTTATGATAGGAGAAAGAATACATGTTCCTTAGAGCATGAGGGTAGGAAGGTGAAGTTAAGCCCTATGACTATTGAGCAAGTTAAAAGCATGTAGACTCAACTAAGCCGAGTTTTGAAGAAAGAGGCTATAGTGATGACTCGAGTCAAGTTGAAGAGAGAAATGGAGCTTGAAGAGCCGACTTATTGGGTAGTCAGAAGGTTATTAGAGATGAGAAGATCAGATGAGGAATTGCTATTTGTTGAGGTGAAAACCTTACTAAGTGAGTTTACTGACTTGTTCTAAGGATAATTGCTAGAAGGTCTACCTCCCATCCGAGGCATTGAATATGCGATAAACTTGCAGCTAAGAGCTGCCCTGCTAAATAAGCTTACCTATAGGCTGAATCTCAAAAAAGCTACCGAGCTGTAAAGGCATGTAGATAAGTTGATAAAGAGAGGGTATGTATGAGAGTCCTTAAGCCCATGTGCCTACCAACTTTGTTGGTATCAAAGAAGCATAGGGCATGAAGGATGTCTGTAGATAGCCGAGTCATCAATTGCATAACCATTAAGTAAAGGTACCTTATACTGAGGCTTGATGGCATGCTCGATGAATTAAATGGATTAAGAATATTCTCTAAGATTGATCTCAAATTTGGATATCATTAGATCTAAATGCAAGAAAGAGATGAGTGGAAAATTAATTTCAGGACCGACAATGGATTGTATGAATCACTTATGATGCCCTTCGGACTATTGAACACATTGAGTACATTCATGAGACTGATGAATCATATGCTCTAAGGATTGATAGGAAAACTTGTTATTGTATATTTTATTGACATTCTAGTTTGTAGTCTTAACTTGGAGACTCACTATGAGCACCTCCGAGTAGTCTTCTCAAAACTTTAGGCTGAGAAGCATTATGCCAACTTGAAGAAATATGACTTGTTCTGACTTGAGGTGATCATTTTGGGATTTGTTGTAAGTGGTGGTGGTATACGAGTGGATGATGAGAAGGTAGGAGCGATTATTGAATGGCCACTATGGATATGCTTTACCGATATGCAAAGCTTCTATAGCTTGGCATCATTCTATCAATGATTTATAAGAAATTTTAGTACTGTTGTAGCCTTACTCACCGAGTTGTCAAAGAAAAATGTTGAGATCAAGAAGAGAGAGTAGCAACAGAAGGGTTTTGAAGAAGTTAAGATGAAGTTAACCACTGCCCCTGTCCTAGTTCTTCTAAGCTTTGACAAAGTATTTGAAGTAGAGTGTGATGTATTTGGATTGGGCATAGGAGCTATGTTGATGTAAGAAGGCCGACCTATTGCCTATTTTAGTAAAAAAACTCAAAGGAGCTACACTCAACTACTTTGTGTATGATAAGGAGTCCTACTTCCTAATTCGAGCTTTGACTATTTGGCAACATTATTTATTACCCAAAAATGATAGGAATCAGATCACTAGGCCTTTAAGCTGAGCCAAAGCTTATAGGTTGGAAAGCATGGCTAAGTGAATTCTTTCCTTACATCCCACCATTGAGGAATCTGAGTTGCTGTAATTTGTCAGGTTGATACCTTGTTTAAGCTAAACCCGTTTGTCCTAATTGATTATCTCCAGTTGTTGACCTGAGCTATACTCAAACATTAGCTTGATCCATCTGACCACTTATACAGTTGACCTGAATTCAAGCTATGCTAAATACGTTTGATCTGAATTCACCTTGGAAGAATTTTCTACACAATTTAGCACATCTGACTCACTATGTTTACTTAGCACCTCGGTCTAGTAATCACCAACCTAAACGTATAGTTTGTCTTTTCCTGCCAGAAAGTTACCCATCCACAGAAAGCCATGTATTCGAGCAAAAGCATGATAGAATCCTCTATACAAGATACTTATTTCTGTTGTATTTTCAATTGTACCATTTATTATTCCTCGTACATTACTTCTTTTGGATATTACCCCTTTTTTCTTTTCTGTTTTGAGTAGGATGCCCTAGTATTTCGGGTATAAATACCCATTATGAAGATAGCTGCAACAACATACTTTTGATATCGAATATACTTCTTCCCTTTTGTGAACATTGCTCCTTATTAGCTTGTTTTCTTCACTCTTATCCTAACCCTTAAGTAAGGCTAGGTGGCAAGTATTCTCGTTGGATCAACTCGTGTATCATATTGAGTTGAGTCGTGAGTCCTCAAAAGTTCCCTAGTGTGTCATATCCTTGGAGCGATTTGAGGTTTTGTTTATTTACTTTTCCTGTTTTCATGTAGTTCCTATTTTATTCTTTAAGCTTTCTACAAGCTTGGACTTACCCTAGTGATTGCCCTTATCAGTCCTTAGACCAGTTTACATAATCTTGGTATTAGAGTGGAGGTTTCGTTTGGGTAAGTTGTATTAGAGCTTTTGTGAAGTAGTGATTGTTTTGGTAGTGTGTTGAAGTTATGTCGAGACTCACTGTAAGTGTTTGAGTAAGTAAAAGGATGTAGTAGTTTATTATCATTATATACTCTGTTTTGCCCTATTTCGAACATAAAAGAATAGAGTAAGTTTTGATTTGAGTTTGTTATTCTTTTGAGTGATTGTGTGTATAGTTATTTGGTTTGGAGGAGTTGTATCGGTTGTTTCTTAGATTTTGAGTTATGTTATTGATCAAAGAAAATGATGGATCCCAGTTTCAATGCTGGCATTGGAGATGATAATAGTGGTGTTGTCCACCATGGATGTTAGCCTTAGAACACCCCCTGAAGTAAAGATGAGTGGATTGATAAGATGGCTAGCCTCATAGCCAATTTAATGAGAGCTGTTCATGCATTAGCCTTTCGACCTACTAAGGTCGTATAGAAAACTCCTTAAGCATAGAACCCAGCTCGACAAGCTTAACATGGAGGAGTAGGAGGATGAGTGATATTGTCCAGCATGGATGAACACACGTCGCTTGGTATTGCACGTACTAAAGGGGGTAAGTTCGAACCGTGAGATGGTCTGAAGAGTAAATGATAGTCCAAGGTTGAGCAGGGGTTCCCATGCATCGACAATGGATATGACATACTAACGCCTTATACGAGCTCAAGTCGTACTTGATATGATACACAAGTGTAGCCGGAGGTTACTCGCCACTAGTCCATGCTTAATGGATCGGATAAGAGTAGCTTGAGAGTAAACAGTAAAACACTTAGCTCGAGAGAGTGTGTGAAAAATCCAAGATGTATTCTTTGTTATGGCTATTATAATATGCAAGTATTTATAGGACCCAATTAGGGTAAATTCTAGGTTAGCGTAAATTACAAAAAAGGATTCTTACTGGTTAAGGAAAAGGGGGATAATTTATAAGGGTATCAATATAATCATGCAAAAAGAATATCCGATGGTAGAAAAGACAGTACGAATGTCAGAAAAAGATAGGACCCGCATCATTTTGCTCATTCTATGGTCCCAATGACATAGTGGCCAAGTAGTGGTGGCTTCGATCAGGTCGGTGTTGGCATTGGAAGTTTGGTAGCTTAAACAGTTTAGACCAGATAGGGTGGGTTCATGGGCAACTTACTTTCAGGTGGTTTGCTCTTAACAGCTGTTAGCTTGGCTTTGGTACAGGTGAGGTTAGCAGTATTCTGATTCGTTGTTCGGGCAGGTATGCTTCGAAGAGGTCAATTCAGAACCTCAACTAGTCACCTCGGCAGCTTCTTAAATGTGGAGAGCGAAGTAACTCCATAGATCGACGAACCATCTCAGTAAGTCCTCAAGCTTGGGAACGTGTGATTGGTTCGTGATCCTTATCATCCACTTTGGGCTGTATGAGATTTGGGATCAAATTTGGTTCAGCTTTAGGTTTCTCATCTTCAAGAGTGTATGGGTGGAGATTGGCAATGTTGAAAGAGTTTGAGACTTCGTATTCCTTAAGTAGTTCAATTCTGTAGGTATTAAGATTGATCTTTTCAAACACTTTATAGAGTTTGTCAGCTCTGGGAGATAACTTGCTCTTCTTTAAGTTTGAGAACTGTTCCTTGTTGAGGTGGATTTAGATCAAATCACTTGGTTAAAACTCTCTTTTCTTTTGCCTTTTGCCTTGCCTCTCAAGCCTTGTAGTAGCTCAGCTTAATTGCTCCATGACCTTCTGGTGTAGGGCTTTGATGGCTTCGACTCTTTTCGCAACCGGATGGTCTTCATCTGGGCTTACAAAGGGTGTATGGTCCAATAGGACTCAAGGTTGAACTCATAGGTGACCTCAAAGGGAGACATGTTTATTACACTGTAGGTGGTCCTGTAGTAGGTGAACTTAATGATTGGAAGACAGATCCCAATCAGCCATGTTTTGTTTAACTGCAACCCGTAGTAAAGTTCCCATGGTTCTATTGACAACCTCAATTTGTCCATCAGTCTATGGATGATAGGATGTACTATACAATAGCTTTGTCCCCATTCGATAATGTTCTCCAAAAGTGGCTCATGAACATTGAGTATCGGTTCGAAACAATAGATCTAGGTACTCCATGAAGCTTGATTACTTCTTACAAGAAAAGAAAAGAGATAGTCAAAGCGTCGTTAGTTTTGGAATAAGGCATGAAATGTGCCATCTTGCTAAATTGATCCATGACCAACATAATGGAGTCCTTCCCTCAAGACGTCTTTGGTAATCCTAATATGAAGTCCATACTCAGCTCGGACCATGGTTTGGTTGGGATGGGCAAGGGTAAATAGTGTCCTTGCTCGGCTTAGCTTTTCGCTTTTCAATAGGTTGCACACTTTTCCAATATGGATTAGACATCTCTCAACATTCTTAACCAAAAGAATCTTGAGGATAGTACCTCATGGGTTTGGCGCTAGCCATAGTATCCTATCAACCCTCCTTCATGCGCTTCGCGTACTAGCAATTCTCTCGTGGAACAAGTCGGGATACTTAGCCTCCTCTTCCTAAATATGTATCCGTTCTCCTAGTGATAGTTGTCTAGTGACTGCCCTTCCTTACACTTGGCATTGATGAGACCAAAGTGTGGATCCTTAGCATACAAATTCTTTATTGTGGAAAAACCAAGTAGCTTGGTCTGCAGTTTAGTTAGGAGGGAATGTTATCTCGATACGGCGTCGGCCATTGCATTGTTCTTCCCATTCTTATATTTCACGACATAAGAAAATCCTTCTATGAACTTGACATATTTGGCTCTTCAGATATCTCAAGCATTCATGATTGATGTAGATCACAAATTCCTTAGGTAGCAGATAGCGTTGCCATACCATTAGGGCTCAAATTGACGAGTAAAGCTTCTTGTCATAGACATAATAGTTGAGTGTCGCTCCTCGAAGTTTCTCACTAAAGTAAGAAACAGGTCAACCTTCTTGCATTAGTACGGTACCTATGCTTAGTCTAAACGCATCAAACTTTACTTCAAACGCTTTGTCAAAGCTTGGCAAAGCTAAGATATGGGCCGTAGTCAACTTTTCTTTCACTTCCTCAAAACTCCTTTGCTCCTTCTCTTCCTATTTGAATTCAATATTCTTCTTTGAGAGTTTAGTGAGTAGGAGTACAATTGTACTAAAATTCCTTATAAACCTATGATATAATGATGCTAGGCCATGGAAACTCCTCATGTCAGCTGAAGTGGTTGGCATTGGCCATTCGATGATCGCTTTAATATTCTCTTCATCAACTTGTATGCTATTACCACTTACAACAAACCCTAAGAATATCACTTTGGATCGGCAAAAGTCGCGCTTCTTTAGATTGGTGTAGAGTTGTTCAGCTTGGAGTTTTGCAAAGACTCTTCAGAGATGCTCTTAGTGAGTCTCTAGGTCGAGGTTATACATCAAGATGTTGTCTAAATAAACCATGAAAGATTTTCCTATTAATTTTTAGAGCACATGGTTCATCAAAAGCATAAATGTGCTTGGCATCTTAGATAGTCTAAATGACATTATAAGCCATTCATATAATCTATGGTGTGTCTTAAATGCGGTTTTCCACTCGTCACCCTCATACATTTGGAAAAAGGTAGGACGTACATCATTTTGCTCATTTTATGCTCCTAGTGACATTGTAGGTTGAGCAGGGGCAGCTTCAGTTAGGTTAGCATTGGCATCAGAAGTTTGGCAACTTAGTTAGTTTGGACCGGATAAGGGTGGGTTCATGGGTGACTTACTTTCACTTCAGCCTTGGGTGGTTAGCTTTACTTCGGTATGGGTGAGGTTGGCAGCATTCTAATTTATTGTTTAGGTATGTGCTGCTCCTTAGCATTCAGCTTACCTTCGATAGCTTGGTAAACCATCTAAGTAAGTCTTTGGGCTTGAGAGCGTATGATTAGTTTGTAATCCCTATCAATGATAGCAAAGGAGGATCGACTTAGGTGATACGGATGAAGAAGAAGAAGAAGAAGAGTATAATGAGGAAGAAGGACGTGTTAGAGCACCCTAAGCTGCTGACCATGTGAAACTTTAGATTCCGAGCTTCAATAATTCTGAGGATGCAGATGATTACCTGGAGGAAAAGGTTGAATGTGTCTTTGACTATTACCAGTATGGGGATCGTGAGAAGGTGAAGGTTGCTGCTATAGAATTCTTTGGGTATGTTACATTATGGTGGAAGAACTCCCAGATGATGAGGAGGAGAGAAGGATACAGAGAGGTCAGCACCTAGCTAGAGATGAAAAGAATTCTCAGGAATTGGTTCGTATTAGATACTTACCTATAAGATTCTTTTGCTTGACTTTAGGAGTTACAACAAAGGAACTAAACTATTGATGAATATGTTTGAGACTTCCAAATGCTTATGATTTAATGTGAGGTAGATGAACCATTAGCATGAACAATATCCATGTTTCTTACTAGATTAAGAAATGACATTTAAGATATTGTGAAACTTTAGCAGTTTACTGCATTGGATGAGGCTGTAAGAATAGCCCAACGAGTAGAGAGGCAGTGGAGGAAGAGGTTGAGTTAACCTCCAATGAGTTAACTTAGTCAATTAAATCGACCTGTTCAGGGAAGTTATTAAGCCTAGTAAGGTACCGAGTTGACTAGAAGGATAGATGTCTAAGTTGAACAAAAGGGCTGACTAATCGATGGTGAAGTGCCACCAAGACCTTACGAAAAGGGGCAAGGATTTGGAGGAAGATGAGCTAAATCAAGTGCTTTAAGTGTAAAAGATTTGAGTACATGGTTGCTCAATATCCGAACCAAAGGACTACGATTATCAAGGGAGATGCCTTGAAGATTGAAGTAGATTGCACATATGAGGAACCAAAGGAAGAGAAAGAAGTAGGAGGTGAGGTTGATGTTAATACTGACTTGATTAAGGAAGATAATTTTGCAAATGACCTGGATAAGTGAACCTTAGTTGTTTGATGTGTAATGAGTTTAGAACCTTGTACTAAGGAGGAGTAGTGGGGTTAGACTTCGCTTTTCTAAGGGACCAAAGCCTACCCTTACTAATTCAGTCCTTAAACACTTTAACTTACTTTATTTTGAAGAGATTCTTAAGAAGCATCAACAAGTGAATTATTTCATTTGAGATTAAATGAACTCCAAAAGCAATTGAAAAGTAAATATACTACTTAGTAAGTTTAGAAGCACAACCATTTAACTTTGAAGTAAAGACTACGATTCACTTCTAACCTCTAAATTCATTCATTAAATGATAAGTAAGTTTGCTTCACTTAGATTTGATCCTACAATTTTGATCATGTACACTAAGTCTACAAGAGGTGAGTAACATACAAAATTAACTCACATAATTGACTGCTATTTTGTCAAATCAACAGTCTTTTTAAGTCAATCTTATTAACTTGAAGCAAACAAACTTAAGTGGGGTCTGATAAGTGGGATTAAACCTTCCCCACACTTAGAGAGAGACATTGTCTTTAGTGCTTGAGGAAAACAAACATAGAATAGGCATAGAAAAGGAACAATTAGAAGGATAAAAAACAATAAACAATGAGAATAGGACTTCCCTGATATATCAAGTTTGACCAATGCATTGAGCCATATACCATCAGATAGTACATCCTTCAAACGCCATGAAAAATTGAACAACAAAAGAGAGACTTGACCATTAAGACAAAACAAAAACAAAACATAATAAACACACGATATGCCAGTCTCCACTAAAAATACATCATTGAGGTTAATTTCTCAACTAGTTAATAAGTCTAAAAATAAAATAAAACAAAATAAAGAAAATAAGTCAGTTATCCTTTGCTTCTATCTCTTCATCTAAGCCGTTATCATCCTCCCCAGATGACTCTTCTACACTTTCATTCCTAGCCTTGTGTCTTGTTGTTTCTTGTTGGTATGAGTATCCTCTTGATTATCACTATCTTATTCTTCAGATCCTTTCTCCTCATCACTAAAGTTTTCTTCTTCCGACTCATCACCTCCTTCTTGTTGAACACTTACTGGTGGAGGAAACGGAGGTTGATTAGGACCCGTATTCTCCTAGGTTTGAGGGTAAAAAAACTAGGAGGGAATGGCTGCATCTACTTTTATGGTAATGTTTTTCAATAATTCAACAATCCCCTTTTGAGTTTCTTTGATTTCAACCACTTCATTTTCCAATTGCTTCAAATTGCCGACCAAGAAACTTGATGTGGTTAGCATGAAATCTAGAGTAGCAAGGTCCTTAATGTCTAAGTTAAGACCATAAACTCTTTCACTAGCTTACTGATTGAAAGGAGTTCTTGGAAGCGGTTTTAGATCAGTGCAAGAGTCTCTTGGCTTGTCATTAGTAGGCCATAACCTCAATTTCTTGAGGATTCTTGTAATCACTCTTCTAACAAAAATACCCTTACTCTTATCAAATGTTTGCTGGCAAATTCCAAATGTGCTAAGAATTCCCACATTCATCGAAAACCTCTTAAGTACACTGTATAAAGATAGTAAGTCATGCTCCCCTATTACCTTAGGACTCTCATGTTTCCCATAAATTATCCTAACAAGGATGTAGTGGAAGACCTAAGCACTGGTCTTCTTCAAAGTTAAGGCTTTGGACTTGCTTGCCCTAAAATGACTCTTATTGGATATTTCTCTCCAAAATTCATTCATAGAAGTTCCCTGGGGAAGACTTACTGGTAAGTTTTCAAACTCATCATCCTCCAACTTAGCCTGAGTATACAATCCCATAGTACATACAAACGTCATCATATCAAAAGTATGAGTTCTTCCAAATGTAAAAAACTTTACCTCGTTTTCCATTTTTGAGCCTATATACTCATATTTGATTTTGGACAGAGATCCAAAATTCTAAGCCATTTCTGGGGATTCCCTTTGCAATTACTGAGCCGACCAACTGGTTTGGAGACATTGAGCCAAAGTTGAAGTCCAATAGTAAATCATACCAATCAAATTACTTCTTTTCAATTTTAATAGAAATGAAAATTTTAGTGAAAATAAAAACATCACTAAAAAGAAAAAGGGAGATCCTCTTCTATTATTGAATGATAAACAAATCTATTGGATTAGAAAATTGAAATCATGAAGAAAAAGAATCTATAGGCTAAGGGAATCTTGAATCAAATGCATAAAACCAAGGCAATCTTAAATCAGTTCTCTCAAACTAAGAAAAGGATGAAGATACATGGGTCGAAATAGGGATATAAGAAAACGTCGAAAGAAAAAGCAATACAAGAGTAACATGGAAGTAGAGCTTAATTTCTTCCTAATGATTGAAGCTAACTTTGGTTAGTTAATCCGATCAGTCCATCGATGGTTGACAAGTATGATGGTTCTAATGATGATCTTGTACTTAAAAATCCTAGGAGTTTAATAAATTCCTATGCATGTACAACGCTATTTCAGCTTACTTAGCTCAGAGGTTAGAGCATCACATTTGTAATGCAATGGTCATCAGTTTGATTCCAATAGCCAACTTTTCCTATTTATTTTGATTTTTGACATGCTTGATATTGATTTTGAAATCAAAGAACATTGAAAAGTCCTTTTCTTTGTTTTCCGAAGGTCATTGATTTATATCTATTATGTCCTATTTCGATTTGAAATAAAAAAGGGAGGAGTTATATATATTTCTTCAAAATGAATCAATATCCTGACCCTTTTTTTATTCTCTATTTATATATATATAAATAAAAAGCAAAAAAAAAAAAAAAAGATCTGTATATTGATTGATCTAATTCATCTTCTTATTCTTTGGAATACAATACTTCATACATACTTTTACTTCATCAAAATTTCACTTTTAGAGCCCACAAGGTATATTGTAAAGTTCGAGCCAGTACCTATTTATATGCTTTCTCCATACCAAAAACTTACTTTTATTTAACTTAGGGGAGTCACGATGAAGAGAAATGGAGCAAGGAAGACAAGAAAGCTTCCCTTGTTGGTTGTAGAGATATGTTGATGGGATACATTCCCATGGGATCCTAGTGGAGAAGTTTAGGGTCTGGCTGAAGGACTTAAAACCTAAGCGTTAGGTGAGAGGTAGCTTACCAAAGTTTTATTCAGTTTCCTCTCACTTTCCTTGAAGTTATTTTAGCTTTGTTTTATGTTTTTAGGAAGATTGCTAAATAAGATACTTTGAGATAATTCTTGTTCTTATACAGATCTTTAAAGAGGCTTGAGTTTAACTCTAGGAAGGCTTGAAGAGTGAAAGGAAAACAAAGTAGCTTAGCTTAATTCTCAAGGCAGTTTTGTTTTAACCCTACCTTTCTAATTTACAATTGATATGAGTTGAGATGATATGAGAAATGAAAGTTGAGGGTAAGGAATATATGGAGTGGACTAAAGCTGTGGCTAGACTTTATTGAATTGATATTACATTTGTACTGAGTATTTGATTGCTAATTCTATTTTATTTTCTTCAAATCTTTGAGTTGTGTGAAAAAGAGTAAGTAACTTTTGTTTCTATTATGTTCCTGAATGAGGATCAAAAGGAGTGAACTTATTACATTACTCTAGAATTAATGAACAAAATCTTTGGATTGCATTGTATCCCTTTGTATTTTACTTTAGATTCATGAATTGAGAATAAGATGGTACCACTAATTAGAGTTAAGCATTTACTTTTTAGAAAATTGATTTTCATGTATCGTGCTTTTTGAATTTCTAAGTAGCTAAGCATAAGTGTTAGAGAAGATGCTAAAATTGTTTTAGTCTTAAAAGGATTTCTCAATAAAAAAAAAAAGAATGGAAATGGGCCAAAATTCTAAAGTTGGGGGTAAACTCGACCAAAATATATATATATATATATATAGAAAAAAAAAGAAAAAAGAAAAGAATAAGAGAGCATGGGTGAACATCTAGGGTGCCTAATAGGTGCTTAGGATATCTTCTAGAATGATGAATTTTAGAATGGGTTCATGAGCCCCTAGTATTCACTTAAGGAAAAGGTGAGGAATAAAGAGCTCTCTTGTACAAAAGTTCGGGATGCATGAGTGAAAAGTAACCATAAGTAAGAAATTGAAAATTCTTGGGAGATTCGAGTAAAGCACAATCCAATTTTGTCATATTTTTCTAAAGTATGGTTGGCTTAAGGGAAGGATTAGGGCTATATGCATGTTAATCAATTTATAAATTTTAAGGGTTTTTCTCTTCCTTTGTAACAACTTACTTGATCTTGAGTTATCCAATTTTGAGTTAAATAAGAGGCTTAACTTTTTGAACCATGGATTAATTTACCAATTCTCTTGGAATTAGGTATACTTAACCATTTACTTTGCTTTCATGAATAATTAATTTCTTGCCAAAAGCTGAAATGAAAAATGTACAACTTAGTATATATAAACTTAAGGATAGACTTAATAACTAAAGAGTAGAGAGTCCATTTTTTCCCCGTTGTTCTATAAGTGGTTTAAGCTTGCTTGAGGACAAGCAAATTATAAAGTTGGGGGTAATGATAAGTGTGTGAAACTACACACTTATCTAAAGGATTTCCCTAACAATTATATGTAATTCAATAGATTTTTGAGCAAAAGTGTAAGAATTTTCATTAAAATCACATATAATTTCTCAACATAAGTATAGTTCATATTTTTGTGTTTTGATTCTCAAAAGTAGTATATATTTAATGAATTAAAGCTTTTTATGCTTGATCTTGTAGGTCCCTAGGGCTACCATGTAATGGTCATGGTAGCTCCAATTCAAGAAGCCGAAAACAAAGAAAAAAGAAAAAGAAGGAAACTTGGAGTTGGAACTACTGACATGATGGTAATCTTAACTATTGTCAAGATGGTACCTTGAATAGAATCGAATCAAGTTGCAAATCTAGAAGGGTATACGAACATGATGGTTTATAGTTACCGTATACTTGACTCCTAAAGCAAAAATGCACCGTTTCATTAAAAAGGAAGAGAAGAAGTCCTTGAGATGTGTCCATCATCATGACGGTATCCTTGCTTACCGTCATGTTGGTAATAGCCTAATATAAGTACTTCGTCTTCTTCATTTTGTAGAGATTTTGCTTTGCATTTTCTAGGGTTTAGGGTTCTAGTTTTCACCATTCTCTCTTCTTTAGTCTATCTTAAGTTACTTTTAGCATATTTTATGATGTCCATGGAATTTTCTTGTATTTTCATGATTGTAGCGTAAACTTTTAGTGGATTTTAGCTCTTTTCAAGGTTTATGTTTGTTGATTTCCATTGCATCCATAGAGATTGTTGGGAAAATCTCGAGGAACTCCACTACTGAGATTGAGGAGCTTGGTTTTATAATGTTTCTCATACTTTTTCCATGTTTAATGCAATATTTATTTACATGTTTATGTGTATTATGTGTGGAACGTCTATTCTCCATGAATGTGATAAATAGAGCTTATTATACTTATGGGTAGTGATACGGTCTGGCATAGATGAGCATATGATGTTCGGTATCATACAAACTAAGGGGATGGGTTTGAACCTTGAGACGAATCAAAAGATAAACGATAGTTGAAGGTTGAGCAGGGGTACTCTTATACTGACAATAGATATGATGCACTAATGCCTCACTCGAGCCCAAGTCGTACTTGATATTACGCATAAGTATGATCGAAGGTCATTCGTCGGTAGTTTATGCTCAATGGGCTAGATAAGAATAGCTGGAGAGTAAGCAGTACAACACTTAGCTTAAGATAATATGCCTGAAAGATTAGGATTGTATTCACTTGTAGCAGCTATTATAATATACAAGTATTTATATGATCCCATTAGGGTAAATCCTATATTAGAGTAATTTAAAAAAAAAAAGGGATTCCTACTAATAGAGGAAAGGGAGTAATTTACAGGGGTACTATTGTAATTGGGCAAAAAGAATATTTGGTGAGATAAAAGGATAGTATGGATGTTAGAAAGGACAACATGCATATTGTTTGCTCATTTTGTTGTCCTAATGACATTGTTGGCTGAGCAAGGGTAGGTTCTAATCAAGTCAAGTCAGCATCAGTAGTTTGGTAACTCGAACAGTGGGGATTGGAAAAGGCGTTGGCTTAGGGGGTACTTATTATTGAGTTGGCCTCTAGAAGCTAGCTATAGAGATATGTCAGCTTGGCTTGGTAACTTCTTGGATCATGTGGAGAGAGAAATAAGTTGATAGATTAGGCTGAGAGATGCGCTGCTCCTCATCATTTAACTTACCTCGGATAGCTTGATGAACCATCTAAGCAAGCCCTTGAGCTCTGGAGCGTGTGATTAGTCCATGATTCATGATTAGTGTAGATCATAAATTCTTTGGGTAGCAAATGATGTTGCCATATAGTTAAGTCTCGAATCAAGGAGTAAAACTTCTTGTCATATATAGAATAGTTGAGTATAGCTCCTCTAAGCTTTTCACTGAAGTAGGCAATAGGTTAGCTCTCTTGCATTAGCACAGCACCTATGCCTAGTTCGAATGCGTCATACTCCACTTCAAATACTTTGTCAAAGCTTAGAAGAGCTAAGATAGGGGCAGTAGTAAGCTTTTCCTTAACCTCTTCAAAAATCCTTTGCTCTTTCTCTCCTCATCTGAACTTAACATTTTTCTTCAACAATTTGGTGAGTGGGGCCACAATAGTGTTGAAATTTCTTATGAATTGACGATAGAAAGATGCTAGGCTATGAAAGCTTTGCATGTCAATTGAACTGGTTAACACAGGCCATTCAGTAATTGCTCTTATCATCTCATCATCGACTTGTATACCACCATCACTCACAAGTAGTCCTAGAAAGATAACTTCAAGTTGGTAAAAATCATATCTCTTTAGATTAGCATAAAGCTTCTCAGTTCGTAGTTTTGAAAAGACAGCTCAGTGGTACTCATAATGAGTCTTTAAGTTAGGGCTATAGACTAGAATGTTATCAAAATATACCATCACAAATTTCCTAATCAATTCTTGGAGCACATGGTTCATCACTCGCATGAATTTGTTAGGGGCATTTGATAGCCTAAATGGCATCACAAGCCATTTATACAACCCATGGTAGGTCTTGAATGCAGTCTTCCATTCATCTCCCTCTTATATTCAGATCTAATGGTATCTTGATTTAAGATCAATCTTAGAGAATACTCTTGCTCCATTCAATTTGTCAAACATGTCATCGAGCCTTGGTATAAGATACCTGTACTTGATGGTAATGCGATTGATTGCTCAGTTATCCATATACATCCTCTAACTCTCGTATTTCTTTAACACCTGTTGAGCCTGATTTTGTCCGATTTTATAATACTTTTCTTAACCTGATTAGTAATAATCTCTAACCTGTTTAATACTAACCCTTGACTAAAAGTTAAGAAGAACTTGATTTTTATTTTAAAAAAAGTTTTGGATTCACTACCTAATTAGAGTCGAGGGGAAAAAAAAAGGATTAAGTTAAATTGATTGGGTTAACTGGCTGATTTAACCTAGCCGCTAGTCTACTTACAAAACCAATTTTAACAAAAAAGGTTTTGAAAACCAAAGATTGAGTCTAGGGGCTCATCTTTTTAAACCCCTATGGGTACCACTACTAACTTTTCAAAATTAGATTTAGTTTTCAATATACCCTTATAATTTAAAATTATAATTTCTATTTTACAAAAATAATAAATCATGTCTATTTATGAAAAGGCTAAAAGAACTAATTATTTACAAAAGGTGAAAAAATATTTTTTTTCTCCATATTTTAAGTTACCTTGTATTAATGTATGAGTGCCTATGTACCTACTATTTGGGATTAGACTTCCGTAGTTTGTTTATAAAACATTAATTTGTTGGATTCATTTGAATTTAAAAAAAAATGTTGAGTTTATGTTTTAGTTCAATTCGGGTTTATTTAAGGAAAATTCTAAAGAGTCTTAACTTACTTTATTTTGAAAAGTTCTAAAATGGTCCTAATTTAGAAAATGGATCATTTTATTTTTATTTATTTGGAAATTTGATTTTCTAAGTAGTAAAATGGTTTTTATTTTTTATTCTTTTTATTTTCTTTATTTTATTATTTTCCATTTTCTTAATAAAACATAAAAAATAAATAAATAAAAACTAGACTTCCTCTTCTTCTTTTTTTTCTCTTTTTTAGGTTTTTTTTTTAATTTTTTGTACAGTTGTAGGAATGAATAAACAAATTAAATAAATAAAAAAAATACACAAATTTGAAACATAAAACCAAAAAAAGAAGCAGGCTGAACCAAAACTTATGCACGGGTCGAACTTCGGGCGACCTTTCTATTTAGGTTGAGTCAGATTTAGAGCTCCAACGGGTTGCGAGTTAGGTTACCAAGAAGAAGGAATCATAGCTACATAAAGGGTTGTTCCAGCTCAATTTAGGGGGCTTTTTTTAGGGGTAAAGGTAGTTTTGTGAGTTTTGTATTGGCTTTAAGGGAGTAAGCAAAGCACCACAGTGTTTGGTCAACATTTGAGTGGTTTTTGAAGTTAGGGAGGTGGTGGAAATGTCAGTTTAGTCATGGTGGTAGCTATTCGGTGTGGTTGAAGAGTTAAGTTAGGGTTTTGAGGAGTGGAGAAGTGCGTGGTGTAGTTAGCTTGCTTTAAAGTGGCTGCTATAGTGGTAAAGAAGCATGATGGTTAGGGTTTGGTGGTGGTGGATCGGGTTTTGTTCAGTAAGGGCTTTAGAGGTCATGGTAGTGGTTGGGTTTGGTCGCATTGGGAAGTTAGGGTCTAGGGGTTCAGCTATGGTGGTGGCATAGCTCGAAAGTGGTTTAAGAGCTTTAGGATTCTTTGGGGGGTTCGGGGGAATCATGAATTCTGATTCTCAGTTGCATTTTATTCTAATCCGAGCTTAAGAAACTAAGGAAAGGATAAAAAACCTATTAATTTGAAGAATTGAATTAAATTGGGTTTTGAATGATTTGACCTTTGGATAAATGAAAATCGCTACAATTTGGGTATAAATGGTGATCTATAGGTGTTTAACTTAATCGAAATATCCAGTAGAAGCTTTGATTTTCAACAATGAGCTAGAATGAAGCTTAGTCAACCTTAGTGCTTAAATGTGCAACTTTAATTTTTTCCATTCTTTTCGTTCAATTTTGACCGTCTAATCGCTTGAATTTGGATGACTTCTTGGACTCTAATTGAAGTAGGCTATATGGAGAACAAGAATCATCTATTAATTATTTCATTTACATATGGAAATTATGTAAAAAATGAGGCTAAAATGTTGGGTGTGGACCGATTTTGCTGGGGAAATGGAGCTAAAAGGAAAGAAAGGGAAGGAAAGAGAGAGAAAGAGGCACTACGTCAGCTACGCAACCCAGTAACGTTGTGCTACATGTCTTAACGAAACACGTGGTTGATCACATAGTAAGGGCTGGTGTGTTGTGTGCCACGTATTAAGACACGTGGCATGACATGTGTCTCATGGGGGGGTGTTGACGTGGCGCTATGTCTGCTATAGTTGGACGAAGTAGTGATATGTGTCTATAGTAGACATGTGGCCCTATGCTATCCCAATGCATGGTGTTGTGATTCATAGAGAAAAATAAAAGGCACTTTGTGCCTTTGATGAGAGTTGAACCTAAGATCTCTAAGTTAAACCTAAGTACAAGTCAAAGTTTGGAATCTTCAGGCTATTGGCCTGTGCCTTATCCATATTTGCAATTAAATTGCATGCACAAACTTGGCTGGCTTAGGCTTGATTTAAATCTAAGCCTAAGCCCAAAAATCCTTCTTCTCTTATTATCATTAAGGCTTAATGATAAATTAAAAATCCTATTATATTAAATTATCTAAAATTTTATTATTGTTATTATATATATTTTTTTTGTTTTCTAATTTTTTCCTAAATTTTCTACTTTTTGCTATTTTTTCAAATTTTCTTTATCTCTCTTTTTTTTTTATTTTATTTTTCTGTGCTTTTTCCCTTAAATTAGAACCCTTACCTTACTAAAAAAAATTTAAAAGTAAAAGGGAGCAACAATAAGGTGTATATAACTGCCCTTTTTTATGAGGAAGTTCGAGTAAAAGTTTACCACAAGGATAAAAGAGACATTATTTTTACTCCAGGAATGAATTTATCTTAAGAAGTGCTACAACTAGCTAGCTGTCCTAGACTTGGTCCATCGAGGATTTGGTGAATAGTAAAAGTTGAAAGAGAGAGGAGGTGCTTTAAAAGTTGACAGAGACACAAAAGAAACTAAAAAAGGATAGTGCCCTTATAGGTTAGCAAGAACCCTAAAAGAATTTGAAAACTTGGTCATGCCCTTATAAGTTGACTAACTAAGTGAATGGGCGAAGCGCTCCTTGAGTTGGTTAAGACCCTAAATCGAAACCTGATCGTAGCTAACTAACTTAGGGAAGAGCATCTCTAATGGACTAGCAACCCTGAATTAGAATCCATTCAAGGAAAACTTGGAAGTGCTCCTTGAAGTTGACTATCTTAAGTGAATGGGTGAAGTGCTCATTGAGTTGGCTAAAACCTTAAATTGAAACCTGGTCATGCTTCTTTGAGTTGACTAACCTAAGTGACTAGGTGAAGCGCTTCTCGAGCTGGCAAAGTCCTTAAATAAGAACCTGGTTGTGCTCCTTTAAGCTAACTAACCTAAGTGAATAGGTGAAGCACTCCTTGAGCTAGCTAAAACCTTAAATAGAGATTGATATGGCCAAGATCCTAAGGGAAATATGAGTTAGGACAATGATTTTACAAGTTGGCTAGGACCTTAACGATGGAACAAAGGGTAAGCGCCTTTTGGGCTAGCTAAGAACCCTAAAGGAGTTAAGACAAAGCCTTATGAACTAGTTGGATTACTAAAAGGTGGTTAGAAAGGGATAAAGCATCCCAAATGTTGGTTGCTATCTTAGGAGACTAAGGCTAAATGCAAATGCATTGTTTGAAACAAATATGCTGATATTGTATAGAAGTACTTAGTTTTGTTGACAACCCTTGAAGAGTCCTATCAAAACCAGCTAATTCATCTTTCAAAATGGATTTAACTCTAAATTTTTGTCATCAACCTAACCAATTTTGACATGAAGTACCTGAAACCCCACTGGCCCTTTTGAGAAGTTACAAAAATCAACCTAATATGGAAGGCCATCTAATGTTTCTACTAATCAATGAATTTCCTTTTAGGTTCCTTGAATTGAATCCTTTATCCTTGATTAGTAAATATCTACCATGAGGTGTTTGCTTGTCTAGGTTTTTCCTTTCCTTGAAAAATAAACAATAAATCTCCCCATGGAGGAGTATCAACTCGTAACAAACTAGTTAAAAGAGTTTTGTTAATTATCAATGTTTTATATCTCACTTTCATCTTTTCTCATGTTTTCAGTGCGTGGGTTTCATTTGAATAGAGTAAGAGAATAAGACCTTTTGATGGAGGTGATTCTAATGCTTGTAATTGCCAAGGATACCAACTTTTCTTATAGAAGATGAAAATTAAATCATAGTAACATTTAAGTTCTTTGATGTTTTTGTGTTCTGAGTAAAATTTTCCATTGATTTTCATTAGAAATAAAATTTTACTACATCAGCATTTACAAGATCTCTTAACTTTAGGCCATCTATCTATGCTAAAATTAAGGCCCCTCCTGATAACACTCGCTTCATGATATAAGGACCTCCATAATTGAGAGCAAATTTTTCCTCTAGAGTCATGTACATTACGAAGAGCCTTTCTCAACACTATATCACCCCCTTTCAAATTTTGGGGTTGTACCATTTTGTTAAAAGCTTGAGCCATTTTTTGTTGGTAACATTGATTAAGACACAAGGCTATTAATCTTTTCATTGCTCAATCCGTTTCTTTACCCAATCAGCCTTATCCAATTGAGTTTTTGGTAACACTCTGAGAGATGGAATTTTGACTTCCTCTAGTAATACCACTTCCATGCCATATATTAAAGAGTAAGGTGTTGCCCTTATCGATGTTCTTATGGAAGTACAATAGGCCATGAGTGCAAATGGCAACATCTTATGCCAATCCTTGTATGTAATAACCATCTTTTCAATTATTCTTTTAAGATTTTTGTTGGCTACTTCAATGACCCCATTCATCTAGGGTCGATAAGGGGTAGAGTTCCTGAAGATGATCTTGAACTGTTGGTACAAATATGACATAAGTTTATTGTTGAGATTTGTGCCATTGTTAGTGATGATCATTTTTGGAGCCCCTTATCGAGCCAAGTTATCTCTTTAATTAACTCGACCATTACCTCTTTAATGACACTTGAGTAGGATGAGGTCTTAACCTACTTAGGATGAGGTCTTAACCTACTTACTAAAGTAATCATTGGTGACTAGTATGAAGCAATGACCATTGAATGCCTTCGGCGTAATTGGGCTGATGATGTTTATACCCTACATCGAAAATGGTCATGGTGCAGAGAGCGTATGTAATTCTTAAGGCGAGGCCTTTATCTTGTTTGCATAAACTTGGTACAAGTGACAATGCTTAACATGCTTGATGCAATCACCTTCTATTGTTGACCAATAGTATCCTGGCCTCATAATTTTCTTGGTGAGCATGTAACTGTTTATGTGGGGGTCACATACTCTCTTGTGTACTTCCTTCATCAAGACTTCGGCCTCTTTGTCATCGACATACCTTAGAAGCATGCCATTAAATGACCGTCGGTATAAGGTAGATTCTTTCATTAAGGATTGGGTAGCCAATCTCTTGACCATCTTTCTGTCTTTTTTCTCAGCTTCATTAAGGTATGTGTATTGTTGTAGGAACATTTTGATGTCATGGTACTAAGGCTTTTCATCATGTGTACCTTCAATTGCTAGATAGAAAGTGGGTTTTCCTCAACTTCAATTGTAAGTAGCTAAATTTCGACCCCATTGGATATTTGGATCATGGATGTTAGAGTTGCTAATGCATTAGCAAATTGATTTTGAGCCCTTGGTACATGAATAAACATAGTCTCTTCAA
The DNA here is from genome assembly GCA_024138015.1 of Lumnitzera littorea. NCBI lineage: Eukaryota > Viridiplantae > Streptophyta > Magnoliopsida > Myrtales > Combretaceae > Lumnitzera > Lumnitzera littorea. The sequence goes on from JAMXBB010000010.1 coordinate 97,310,099, forward strand.
ATTTCTCCATTAATTAAGTAGGGTAAACTAGTGCAAGGATCGATTCCAAACTGTGAACAGGCCTCGCTCAAAAATGGTTGGGCCCTAAGCTCCCAAGCGGTTTAAGGGAGCAGAACTACCTGAACTAGTGGGTTGTGAACTGTCGAGCTGACTTGCCATTAAACCAGCAGGTCGGCTTGGCCGGTTCACCCCCTAAAGAAAAGAGAGAGAGAGAGAGAGAGAGAGAAAGGAGGTCCATAAGTCGGAAAAAGATAATTGGATGATATCCATTAGGTTATGACATGTCAAAACTACCTTTTTTGCGATGGTGAAAGATAATTTTTTAAAAATAATATCATCAAACTAATGATAGATGACTAATCATAAGTTAATTATGTGTTAAAAATAGATTGAAAATTCAATTTAAGTTAATGTAAGTCTTTTTGAATTTTGGGCCCTTAATTGAATTTTGGTTTACATACGTGATGTTAAACTCTGACAGTAGCATTTTCCACTTTAAGATTCTACCAATTAAGATCGGCTTTTCTACCAAGTATTTTAAGAGATCATGCTAAGTCAGTAATTTAGTCTGGTAATAGAGTGTATATTATCTAAGTTGATGCATGACCTGGACTAAAGCACAATACGTTCTTTCAATTTCAAGATATTTCTATTCCTCTTTTGTAAACTTCTTACTCAAGTAATATATGGCCTGCTCCTTTCCTTCTTCATCTTTTTGATCGAGCATACACCCTATGGACTCTGGTAATATGGTTGGGTACAAAAATAATGGCTTCTTAGGTTTAAGAGCTACCAAAATTATAGGGTTCATTAGGTAGTCTTTAATTGTTGTGAAGGCTTCCTCGCATTCTTCGTACCAATTTATCTCGGGATTCTTCTTTAGCAATTTAAATAGGGGACGACATCTATTTGTAAGCTAGGATATAAACCAAGCTATGTATTTCAAATGGCCCAATAAGCCTTCAACCTCTTTAAGTGTGTATGGAGAGGGTTAACTCGAGTATTGTTTTAATTTTATCAGGATCCACTTTAATGCTCCTTTGGCTGATTATGAAATCTAATAATTTCCTTAATGTTACCCCAAAAGCGCACTTCTCTGGTTTTAGTTTTAATTGGAACTTTTTCAACCTATCAAACAATCTTCTCAGATTATCCACTTAGTTTTCTCTCTCTTTAGATTTCGTAATCATCAACATATACTTCAACATCTTTATGCATCATGTCATGAAAGATTACAACCATTGCTCTTCGGTAAGGTATCTTGACATTTTTGAGTTCAAAAGGCATTACTTTGTAGCAAAATATGCCCCAAGTTGTAATGAAGGTTGTCTTGGCCTTTTCTTCTTCGAACATTTGGATCTGATTATATCTAGAGAATCCATCTATAAAGGAAAAGAGATGATTCCCAGCCGTACTATCTACCAAAAAGTTAATATGAGGCAAAGGGAAGTTATCTTTAGGTGTTGCTTGATTAAGGTTTCGAGAATCCATGTACACTTTAACTTTTTTATTCTTCTTCATCATTGACACAATGTTGGATACCTACTTAAGATAATTAGACACTTTGATGAAACTGACCTCTATCAACTTCTTGACTTCTTCTTTAATCTTCTACAAGATATCTAATCAGAATCTCCTTAGCTTCTGCTTTTTAGGTTCGATATCTTCTTGTGTGGGTAAGTGATGGACCACAATCACTGGATCTAACCCGAGCATATCTTCATAAGATCTTGCAAACACATCTTGATACTCAAATAGCAGTGCGATTCTTTCTACTTTTTGTTGTTCTTTCAAGTTCCCTCTAATCTTCAAATTCTTGCGGTTATTGTCAATCACAACATTAACTGTCTTAGTTGGCTCCTTAATGGATATTCTACCTATTTCATGTCTTTGCCAGCTCTCTTATATATCACTATGGTCATTCACATCATCCTCGATGACTAACCGAGTAGGGCCGAAAGTTATATCAATATTTTTGTCATTTATCTATGCGAGGTATCCCTAGCTTTTACTTAAAGTATTGGATATGGGCTAAAAGTGTGTAAAGGAAAGAGCGTAAGTAAAGAAGGAGTAAAGTATAATAAAGAGAATGGAAACTGAACTTTTTATTAGAAAGATCTCTTAAGTACATTAGAACAATGATAATTATTACAAGACTTGAGAAAATACTAAACTGTGATTCATCCTTTACCTTAGAGCAAGTTTATCACCATTCATAGGGACAGAGAACTAGCTATTTAGTCGATGGAGCTTGTGGGATAGGCCCATTAATTCATCTTTGCTGGGGGTATCCTCCTTAGTAGATTCCGGAGTCTGAACATTAACCTAGATGAATGTCTCTAATAGCGGTGGAAAGGTCATTGGAGCATAATACAACTTGCCACCTCTTTTGCGCCTTACTTGCTTGTTTTACAACTCTTCCATTAGAGTTGGAATGTAGCTAAACTCATAAGTACCAATCTACCCCTCCTTGAATCTTAGCCTCTCATCCTTCCATTGATTGGTAATCATGTACACTTCCTCTAACATATGGAGACCAAATTCCTCTTACTCCTCAAAGCCAATGTAGGGAATGGCCATTTCTTTATATATTCCATAATCTTGGTCACCTAGAATTGTTATGCTTTAGTCATTTGAGATGAACTTGACCTTCTGATGTAAACTTGAAGGAATAACCCTTACTGTGTAAATCCAGTATCTTCCCAGTAAGAGGTTAAAGGATCTCGAGATGTCTAGAACTTGGAATTGAACTTTGAAAGTTTGTGGGTCGATGTTAACTGGCAAGTCAATCTCCCCTATGATCTCTTTCTTAGACTAGTCAAAAGCCCTACTTGTTGCAAAACTTAGCTTAATTGTGGTCATGTCAATACCCAATCTGTCCAGGGTGGTAAGATAGCAAACATTTAATGACGATCTATTGTTGATGAGGACTCTAGCTATGATTTTATTGTTGACTCTCACCACTATGAAGAGGGTCTTAGTGTATTGATTACCTTCTTCACCTAATTCTTCAGTAGGAAAAGAAATCTAATCAATGGTGAGGATAAAGTTGGTAGCTAATCCCATCTTTTTAGCTGATATTTCATGAGGGACCTTAAACTCCCTCAAAGTTTAGAATAGAGCTTTTGATGTGGTTCAGATGCCATCAATAAACCCATAAGAGATATCTGTCCTGGAGTTATAGTAACCTAATCCATTATTTTATACTCACTTGATTTGATCATCTTGGTGAAGGCAGATAATCCTTCTTCATATTCAGTTGGTTGGTTGCTTGATTCCTTCAGTACATTTTTCTTTTGAAGGTCTTCTTTTAGATTATAAACTCTACTAGAGTAGGTAATCCCTCCTATGAGTGAATTCGATTGCCTATGATTAACTACTTAGTAGTTGAATGGGGTAGCTTTATAATTTTTCAAAGTTACTGGTACGTAGAAGGTGTACCTCTTTGTCTTTAGAGCTTATTTCTCCAATTTGTAGAACTCATAAACCTTGGGTTTTCTGGTAGAACCAATCATATTGACAACAAAATTTGCATCATCAAAGATCATGTTAATGATAGGGCCACGGTTGGGCAAAGGATTAATGTTAACATTTGGGACTAAGGCTTCCATAAAGTTAAGTTGGATCGAGCCTTCATCATTTAGGTCTTGAATCTTATTTTTTAATCTCCACCATGAGTCAGTTGAATGACTTACCTACTCCAAATGATATTGACATTTTGCGTTAGGATAAAAAACCCTTGTCTTGTATCTTTCGTAAAGAAGCTCAAAATGGATCAGATTGTCTTTCCTCAACTTTTCAAGGACTTGACTAAGAGGAACTAGTATCTTAGTGAACTATCTTAGGGCCTTGTTAACTTGAGGCTAGCTTCATAATTGTTGTTGAACTAGTGGAGGATTTGTTTTAAAGGAGACTTGGGTATTAGGCCTATTGTTTTAATTCACCATATTGATAGTGGCTTCTTTAGGCTTGTTGGTAGTAGACTTCGCAGAGGGTAGTCTTCATTTTGATGGCTCTTGTAGTTCACACAAAGCTACAGTACTTTTGATTCGACATCCCGTAGTGATAGGACTCAACCCTCTAGACCAATCACAAGAAGCTGAGTTAGAGGACTCCAAGGATACTAACTCTAAGCCATAGTCGAGACGAGAATTCTTACCCCGAGCTGGCCTCCTACTGACCTATCTGTTAGATTCTCACTTGTATCCAACATGCTCCCGCCTAACAGTGAACTCCTAATTTGGAAGACAGCTCAGGATTAGCCGAGCCGAGCCAAACTCCCTAACCGACCACTAGCGTCTAACTCTAATGCAGCTGACTTCCTTACCTAATTGATTGCCCCCCGACTTGATTCATATTGAGTCAGCCCTTGACTGCAACACCTCCCTGTTTTCACTTACCTTGTATTATGTTCCTAATGTGTAGCCACCAAGTGATACATATCTCTTAACACAACGTTCCAAAATGATCCTTTCTTTTTCCGTATTGAATATTCTTTGTCCCTTTTACCTCTTTTAGTATGTTTCATGTAACCTAATTGTAGACTACCTTTTTTTCTTTTCATACATCTAAAGTAACCCTAGTTGATGAGTATATAAACCCTTACTTTCTTGTATGCAGACAACAAGTATATTTTTCATTATAGAATTACTCACCTTGAGCAACCTTAGTGTTCTTGTTATCATTTAACTCTTATCTATTTCCTTTAGTAAAGAGTAGTGGCGAGTGACCCTTCAGTTTGGACCGGTGTATCATATCCAATGGATTGTGGGCTAAGTAGGATTGATTGATGCGTCATATCCATTTGGTAGTTGCTCGAGCTTTTGTTAGCTTTTCTTTTGTTTCTTTTTGGTTTATCCTATTGTGGTACCTCTCCATGTGTTCAACCTTGGAGATGCATCACATAACCACCACTTCTATTAATTGGAGGAGGCCTAACCACTAAGGTAGGAGAAGTGGGCCTTTCCAAAGTATTAATAAACATAGAAGTCAGCTCTTTCTTTATCATAGGGGTAGATACCTTACAGTTAGGGATCTCTATCTTTGGGCGTACTCCTTGAATGATTCATTATTTCTTTTTCGTAGGGTAACTAAGTCCATCATGGTTGGTGCCCCTTTAACATTAAATTTGTATTGTTCGTAGAATGCCCTAGCCGGCTTCTCCCATGTATTCACCTTATTTAGATCTAGTTAGGCATATCAGGTCAAAGCGAGGCTCGCCAAGTTGTCCTAAAAAGTTTGTATCGTTAGCTTGTTGTATTGTACATGCTTGTCCATCTTTCATACATATAATCTAGTGTGTAGTTTAGGGCAGTCAATCCTATTGTATTTCTCAAAATTTGGTACCTTAAACATTTTAAGGAAATTTCCATAATCATAAATAGAGAAGTTTGTAATAGCAGCCCGCTCAAAACCATCATAACCTTTGATCATTTTCATTTTTTTAGTAATCTGCTAGGTCAATCGCCTCTCTAATTCTTTTAGTCTGTCTTAGTCGATTTCTGGCTTTGTATTGATCGAGAATGTGTGAGTGTTGTGTTCAAAAGTCAAGTTGACCTTAGATAAACCCCTTTATTTCAAAAGTTTCAAAGGCCGAGTTAACTTTAAGATAAGCCTCTTTCGCTTCAAGGGGTAGAACTTCGACGTTCTTTCCACATAGCGAGCTTTGGAGCTTTCCTTGTTTGATGGTGCCGTAGATTTGAGTAAAGTAATGCTATTAGCGAGGAAGCTCGATTGGTTTAAAATTTTCCCCACTGTTCGTTCTAGGGAGTGGAACCTTAGCTCAATAAGATCAATGAATTCAGGGTTGGCACCATTGTTATTGTTCTTGGTGTTGATGTTGTCATTTCCTTAGTTGGCCATCCTAGTTTAAGAGCGAGTTTGGATAGGACTTCTCTGAAAGTTTTAATGCTTGTAAGCTATCTTTGTGACCTAGTTTAAGATCACTTCTTAACAAGTTAGCACATATATATTTTAAAGAAATGAGATGAATAAATAAATAAATGAATAGATAAGTAAAGGTATAAGTAAAATGCAAAGATGTATGGCATACAGATGCAAAATAGTAGAACCAACAATTAATTAGCAAGATGGTAACTTTATTCATTATTTTGCAGCTTTCGAAGTTCCCTTTTACATTTATTTAAAAGAAAAACACATTGCTAAAACAAAACACTCCTATTCCTAAATCCTCTTATCTTCCCTTTGGCGCATGGTTAGTGCTCTTCTCTGCTGTTTGCTAAGTCCCATTGGTGCTTCCTTTCTCTTTCTTAGGCTAGGCTTAACTGTTTCTTCAAATTCTTTAAGCCTTTTTTGGATCATCTTCAACTAATGTTCTATGGCTTAGGAATGCTATTTAGATTCCCGAAAGAGGTCTTCCTACATGTTTCACTATTCATATATAACTTCTCTACAGGCTTGTACTCAATCCATGTAGGTTTTGATTTCAGAGTTTGGTTCTACTAGTATGAGCTGTATGACCTCTAGTGCTTGAGATCTCCCCTACCTTATGGAGTTGATTACATAGATATTCTTTCATGACCTTGTGCTTGATCACTTCTCCTAGCCATTCTCCCAGATTAATGTTAAGGCTAACAATCCTTGTTTCCCATAGTTGCTCGATTGCTTAGAGTTTGGATATCTTTTGTGGTAATGGTAGATGGAGATTTTCATAATCAAGGGTCATGATATTTAGTGGAGGCATGTAAACTATGTCTTGAATCCCCCTCGAACTACCTGATCATGTTGTTAGGGTAATATCCTGTACACTATTTCATCCCAATTAAGGGGACTGTTTGATAATTTTTACAAACTTAGATTAACCTTTTGAAATTACTCCACTTGGTTATGCATAAGATATCAATAACATGGAAGTTTTGTAGGACTTCAACCTAATAGTAGGTGGACTTCTCTTTTAACAAATGGACTTTGTCAACAAAGGAATCAATTAAATCAATCCTATAGGTGAATTCTCCTCGAATTAAGTCAATCCCAAAACACTTCATGTGGCTTACGATCTAAACATTTAGTAATGCCATGCTCATCTTTAATATGCCATCATTTTTCTTTTTCAAAATGTTTAGGCTTCTAATTTATTCTGCAAGGAGGGTCGAGACATAAGACCTGCCTTTGAGAAATTAACTTACTAATTTTGTGACCTTAAAGTCGATGAGGAACTTTCCATTTAAGAATAGGATAGTCTTAAATGCGGCCAGGATAAAAGCCTTAATTTTGTTCTTTCTCCAGTTTTTAGGATCACCACAAAAGATGGCGTGTTTTTAGAATTGGGCTTCGTTGTGAACTAGGCTTTTAAGTCTTCTAACATGATGCAGTTCCCATTGCAGCTTTTCAGGGCCTTGTTTATTTTAGCTTTTCTAACCCCCAAGAATCTTGAAAATGCATTTACGGGATCGACTTTCAAGTTTAGAGTATATATGTCTTCCAAGGGAAGGGCTTGTAGTAATAGACTGTACTCTTTAAGTATTGGGCCGATTAGGTGAGGTCTAACTCGAAAAGGTACTTCTTCGAGTTCCCATAAATTAGTTAAGGCCTTGATTAAGTTTATCTCGATTTTTACCCTGGGAAGTGATAGTATGGGCCTGATTTCATTAATGATGATCTCTTGTTCCCTTAGGTTGAAGTGTTAAAGCTATTGGTCTAGAGTGGGCTTGGGGTTGATGGGCTTGTTAACAAACTTTTCTTTAAAGTGGACGGAGTTGGATGAATAGATCATTTTTGGTATAATTTACCAAGAAAATGTTGTTACAAGGCTTGAAAAGCACTATTTACAATAAAGTTATAAAACAAAATTGATGCTTATTTACATCAAATCTATGTTTACAACTGATAAAATTACAAGGGAAACTAAAGAAACTCCGAGTTGTCATTTCTTTTTTCTTTTTCTTTTTCATCTCACTTGATTATTTGTTGATTCTTGAATGGGGTATATGCATAAAGGGTGGGTTTTAAAGGTTCTTAAGCTTTTGTGATCTCACTTGTTTTTAAAAACACCTTCATTAATTACATTAAGCTTAAGTGAGGGTAGCTTAATCAACCTCGAGTGGTGCTTACACCACAGTACCTAGAGCCTATACAATGCCACCCCCTTATCTTGCAAAATCAAAAGTTAGTACATAAAAACATACAAAACAATAAACAAACAAATAAATATATTACATTTACTAAGGTGATTTCAAAAATTAATTCTAAATTTGAAAGATTAGGTGGCTAGTTTTCTTGACATCCTTAGTGTAGTCGCTAAGCTGCCGAGCTTGATTTTTTTTAGTTTTCTAATATTTTCCTTAATTTGATTATTACTAAACCCTAACTCGTTTAATATTAACTTTTGACTAAGAGTTAAGAAAAACTTGCTTTTTATTTTAAAAAATGTTTTGAAGTCGCCACTCGATTAGAGTCGGGAAAAAAGAGGATTAAGTTAAATAGATTGGGTGGATTGATTTAATCTAGCCATTAGTTTACTTAAAAAACCAATTTTAAGAAAAAAGGCTTTGAAAACGATTGAGTCTGGGGGCTAATCTTTTTAAACCCTTATGGGTACTGTAAGACCCATAATCAACTACTTGGGGTTTGGTTCGTAAAATTTGGGGTGATCGACTAAATCTTCCAATTCAGCCTAAATTTTATGACAAAGCTAGGAATATTAGATTTAAGAAAATTAATAATAAAATAATTAATTATTATAATATTGAATTATATGTAAATTTCTCGTTATTTATCGGAAACTCGTAAAATAGGTTCTGATAACTAACGAATCGATAGAGATAAATTATATAAACGCAAAAAATTATAAAATAACTTAAAAAATATATTGGAGTATTTATTTATACCATATATGCATTTATATGTAGGTAGAAATATGCGTAATTACTTAAAATATACGAAATATGCCAAAATAATGCTAATTAATTAAAGAAAATTCATAAAAAGTTAAGGAAAAATCAGAAAAAATGTGGAAAGGTCTAGATTGTGGTCGTGGCAAACTGGAATTAAAGAAATAAAAGAAACTAATTAAATTGAAACAAATAGAATGTAAAATAGAAGAAGATAAGGGATAAATGTTAATTAAAAATTGGAAGAAATAAATTAAAGCAACCCTATAAATACCCCAAACTTCAACGAAAACTCATTTGGTTAGTTATGAAGCAAAGAAAAATAGAGAGAGACTAGAAGGTGTGAGTTGAATAATTTTACAAAAAAAAAAAAAAAAAAACAAAATCTAATGCAAATAGGAGCTATAAGGTCAACTAACACCTGATGGCAACCTGGGAGTAGATGGCTACCACTACGACATGGTGGTGGCAGCGCCTAAGCTGGTCAATAAGGCCTTGGTGGTCGGAGTTACCAATTTTAGTGAGTCTAATCTTTCTCTTAATTTTACATATTTTGTTAAAAATACTAAATATGCTTAGAGAATTGTGAAATTTGGTATTCTGAGGTTTTTAAGTATGTAGATTTAAGGGAAATTTTTAGTTCGATGAATTTATGTTTAGAAATATACCATCCTTAAGAAATCTCACAAACCCAAGCTTTATTCGAATTAAAAATAAATGACTTTAGGAGTGTAGTTTTAGACTCAAAATTTTTGTGTAGACTACTTAGGAGTTATAGAGTAGTGTTATCAAGCATTTTTTCAAAAATAAATTTTCAAAATTTTTAAAAAATTTTTAGGCCTTAAAATGATGCATAAAATGGGTAACCTAGGGTTAATTAATTAATTAAATGGGTAATTACTGATTTAGTACGTAATTATATGTTTTAGAGTGTTGAAATTTGATGAAGTATGATATTTGTAGCATTTAGGATGTTAGATATAATTATTAAGGTATTATGTAGTAAATACGTAATAGATAAAAATGGTAAATTTTAAGTTAATTTGGTTATTTAGGGTAATTAGATGTAAATTCTAATTTGGGAGAAATTTAGATATCTTGAGATGTTAGTTGATGTTGGGAGATGATATTTAAAGTGATAGAAATATTAGATGTGTATATTATGTGCATATTAGGCGATAATATATAATATGTAAGTAAAAAAAATTAATGAGTAAGAAAATGTTAGGTTAAAATTGATATTATAATAACAAAATAAATATATAATAAATTTGGTAGAAAACTTAAATTTAGGTATTTATATGAAATATGTAAAATTTTTTCATATTGGGAGTAAATTCGGTAGTTAAGTAAGATAAGGGATATATCGTACGAATTAAAATACTAGTTAAGGGTAAATATGATATTTAAGATATCTGAAAATAATGTGATTAATTTCACATTAGGAGTCGAAGTGAGTTTCTAGGGTTTGTATATAAAATCGTATTTAAAAATAGAACTAAAATCTAATTTAGAAATCGATGTGGAAACTGAACCTGAACTTAGCCCAAATCAAGAATAATTGTAAGACTTAAGAAGCTACATAATTAGGTATATCAAACCTTAAACCAAAGATAATAATAAGTGTCATAGAATAAAACTAATATATGATAATTATATGAAAATTGAAACAACGTTGGTGTTATATAGATTATTGGCGGTGGATTGAGCGAGTCCCATCTTGAACGAGCAAGGAAGGAGTTTAGGTAAGTTAGGATTAATATGTTACTGTATTTTGGAGTACTAATTTGTAATACTTGGAGGCTTGAAATTGTACTTAATTATACTTGTTAGATAGTTGGTTGTGCGCATGTGTTTATTTTAATGATTCTGATTTGCTGCTTTAGATTGCATTTAAATGATTTGCTTGAAATGACTGAACACCTTAAATTGGATCTAACTAGATATATGACTTTAAACATGAATTAGATCTGTATAGCAACCCATTAGGGGAAACTTAAGGCTCTTTAGCCAAATACCAACCTCTTCGAAAGGGATAGCATTGGATAACATAATTGATCTCTTCTTCATCTTTAGTTGAACTAAGTGACAAGTGAGGAGGTCATGGCAAGGATAAAGTCAACGGTTCGAAGGTAGTCGCGGGAGGAGTAGTGTCTCTATTGCACAAGTTTGGGTTTGGTCATGAGCTGTTGTATTAATGGAAACTCCTCAACCTAGATTAGAGCGGGTGTGATTTCTCTAATTTCACGATGAGTCAGACAATATTGTGTGATGGCATTCGCTTGAACATACATTGCATTTAATTAATTTAGTTGATAACCCTGTTTGTGTTTACTGTATAGTTTTAAGTCTCCGTCCCAACTTATTGAGTTGTGATTGCTCACATCCTTATAGATGTTGTTGTAGGTACTAGTTAAGAAGCGGTTTACATTTACCTTAAAGGCAATAACTACGGGATCTTGGGGAGTGAGGATATAAATTGAAAATCGGATACATTCTTAAGTTTAGATTTATCTTTAAAGCTTTTAGTATTAATTTACGAATTACTTAAGTAGATTATAATTAGGTGGCTAAATCTTGTATATATTTTCAGATTATTTTAATACAGGTATGTATTTTTATTAGGTTCATAAGTAAACAAAATGTTAAATTTATGAACTGTTTGTTTTAAAGCGGGTTAGTCATGGATGCCTTATGTAAATCAAGTCTAAAATAGTGACTATATGGTCAGTTTCTATTTTATAATGATTTGTACGGTTGGACTGTTACGACTCTACTACTTTGGGGTGTAACATGTACCATTACTAGCTTTCTAAAATTAGATTTAATTTTCAATATGCCCTTATAATTTAAAATTACAATTTCTATTTTTCAAAAATAATAAATCATGTCTATTTACGAAAAAGCTAAAAGAACTAATTATTTACAAAAGGTGGGAAAATATTTTTTTTTTTCAAATTTTAAGTCATCTTGTATTTGCGTATGAGTGCGTACTCAATATTTGGGATTAAACTTTCATAGTTCGTTTATAAAACTTTAGTTTGTTGGATTCATTTTAATTAAAAAAAAAGTCAAGTTTATGTTTTAATTCAATTTGGATTTATTTAAGAAAAATTCTAAAAAGTCCTAACTTGTTTTATTTTGAAAAGTTCTAAAAATGTCCTAATTTAGAAAATGGATCATTTTATTTTCATTTATTTGGAAAATTGATTTTCTATGTAATAAAATGGTTTTTATTTTCTTTATTTTATTATTTTCCATTTTCTTAATAAAACATAAAAAACCAATAAATAAAAACTAGACTTCCTACTCTTTTTTCTTCTCTTTTTTTTCTTTTTCTATTTTTTTCCACTTTTTTTAACAATTATAAGAATGAATAAATAAATAAAATATACAAATTCGAAACACAAAATGAAAAAAAGAAGCAAGTTAGACTAAAACTTGCATATGGGTTGGACTTTTAGTGATCTTTCGGTTCAGATTAGGTTGGACTTGGAGCTTCAACAGGTCACAGGTCAGGTCGTTGAGAGGAAGGAACAACAGTTGCGTAAAGGGTCATTCCAACTCAATTTAAGGGTTTTTTTTTGTAGGGGTGAAGGTAGTTTGTGAGTTTTGTATTGGCTTTAGTGGGGTAGGCAAAGCGCCATAGTGTTTAGTCACCGTTTAGGTGGTTTTTAAAGTTAGGGAGGTGGTAGAGGCATTGGTTCAGCTACAGTGGTAGCTACTGGGTGTGGTTGGAGAGTTAGGTTGGGGGTTTTGAGGAGTAGAGAGGTATGTGGTGTGGTTAGTTTGGCTTGAAGTGGTGGCTAGAGTGGTGGGGAAGCATGGTGGTTAGGGTTCGGTGGTAGCGGATTAGGGTTGGTTCAGTAGGGGCTTCAGAGGTTACTGTAGTGGTTGGGTTTAGTCACGTTGGGAAGCTAGGGTCTAAGGGGGTTTAATTGTAATGGTGGCATAACTTGAAAGTGGCTGGAGAGAGAAAGTTGTAGAGAGAGAGAGAGAGAGAGAGAGAGAGAGAGAGTTTGAGAGCTTCAAGATTCTTTGAGCGATTCGAGGCAATTGTGAATTATGATTCTTAATCCCCTTTTGTTTTGATCTGAGCTTGAGAAATTAAGGAAAGGATTAAAAACCCATTATTTTGAAGAATCGAATTAAATTGGGTTTTGAATGATTTGACCCTCGAATAAATGAAAATTGTTGCAATTTGGGTGTAAATGGTGATCTATAGGTGTTTAACTTACCCCTAATATCCAGTAAGAGCTTCGATTTTCAACAAGGAGCTAGAATCAAGCTTAGTTAACCTTGGTGCTTAAAAGAGTGAATCCAATTTTTTCCATTCTTTTCTTTCAATTTTCATCATCTTATCACTTGAATTTATACTACTTCTTAGACTCCAATCGAAGTAGGCTATATGGAGAATAGGGACCATTTATTAATTGGTGCATTCACACATAGAAATTGTGCGAAAAAGGAGGCAAAAGGAAAGAAAGGGAAGGAAAGAGAGAGAAAGAGTACTGATATGGCATTAACGTGGGACCACGTCAGCTACACGACCCAGTAACGTCATGCCATGAGACATGTGGTTGATCACATGGCTTGATGAGACATGTGGTTGATCACATGGCAGGGGCTGACGTATCATGTGCCATGTGTCAAGATACGTAGCACGATACGTATCATGTGGGGGTAGGTGCTGACGTGGCACCACATGGTTGATGTGTCCTTACAACTTCACATGGGGGTAGGTTTGGCTGTCATGGTGGCATGGCTTGAAAGTGGCTCCACATTTCAAAACTTTATTGTAACTTTACATACTCCTTTTTAGAATTATGCTCTAATACCAGCGAAGCTGAAGCGTCTTTAAGGTCATACCCATGAAGACTGCATTATAACGAAGGGAACGGAAAAGGAAAACAAAAGGTTAGCAATTCTAGGTAGCTACCTAGTTGGATATGATACACCAACTAAATCCTACTCAACCTATAATTCGCAGGATATAACTTACCAGTTTGAACTATAGAGTCACTCGCTATTACTCCTTGCTAAAAGGAATAGATAAGAGTTAAGGGTAAGTGAAAACACTAGAGTAGCTTAGGAAAGGAAACTTATAATAATCAATAATGCAAATCATTGTTTGCATACAAGTAAATGTGGCCCGGAAAGGGGGGTGTGTGTTATAAACTAGCCCCCAATGGGGTTACAATACATACATGAAAAGACAAAAGGATAGTTTACAAATGAAATACATAAAACATGCTAAAAAAGATAAAAAAAGATAAAGAATATTATGTATGGAAAAAGTAAGGAACCATTCTAGAATAATGTACCAGAAGACACGTGTAAGCAGGTGATTGGCGTTATGTACAAAAGCTGTTCTTGTTGATGTGGGGTTTAGAGGAGTCTTGCGGTTGTAGAAATAAGCTTAAGGGACATCAGGAAAAAGGCTTGAGAAGTAGGTAAATTTGGTTTTGTTCGGATCAAAGCTCAAATATTGAGTGCTATTTAGAGGTTGGGGTAGCTCTTCAGGTCGACTATCTTGGTAGTTTAGCATGTATGCTTAGTAGATCGACATGACTGCTTGGCAGCTCGAAAATTGTGTTGGCACTTATGAGTGTAAAAGATGGAGATTGGAATAGGAATTGTCGCCCTGAATGGGGTCTTGAGCTAGTATTCTCTGCATGAGTCCTTGCAGTTCTCTAGCTTGACTATAAGTGACTGGTTAGAGGAGTTGAATCTTATCACACCACAAACTAAATTGAATTGGGATTTTTGGTTTAATCAAATCGATATGCCAATGGACACCGTGATTTGACAAAACAAAATGGGTTTGATTACTTTCACAATGATATTACACATCAAGCAAAATTAATCGTGGAAAAGAGTTATTGCCATAATCTGAGCATAGATTGGTAAGACATGATAAATTATGAGAAATCCATCTCATACACAAAGGGTTTTATTATCACAAGCAAGAGTATTTATACTAATCCCTTAACAAACTAAGGGGCATCAGTGTAATTTGTCCTACTTAAAATACTAATAATGTTTATTAAAAGTAAAAATACTCAAAAATTAAATTAAGTAATGGGAAGTAAGTCTAATAAAGGGTTAATGGTTGAGGAACACGAGCATGAACCTAATCATGCTTCTCTCGACTTTGCAATTCCTTCATGCTCAACTTCAAGCCTTGGGTTCATGGACATGAAACCTTCTATTGCTTAAATTCTCTTGGTTTTTGTCCACCCATTAGAATTATGACTTCAAATCATGATTGCATGGGCTAATGTCCTCATCAAAGGAATATGGCATTGTTCATCAAATTATTGCATTATATACACTACAACTAGATGGATTAGCGTAAAGGAAAAATTTATTTTTAATATATATACATGGTGAATCCTTTACTCTAAAATGAAAAATTGCCTTTTACTCTATTGGAAGAAGCATTAATTAAGCTTATCATATTTTAAATTGGCTTTCATCTAAGATGTAGGGATTTACTTTATATAAAGTTTAGAAATGAAGGAAACTTGATTTGATTTATTTCAAAATGTAGGGGTTTCTTGCCCATTATAGGATCATGGACCTTAAGCAAACTAAACCAGGGCTTAGAGGACAAAAGGGTCTTTCAATGTAAGACATGTTCTAAACATTAAGTCATTTTTTATAAGGAGTAGGTAACTGAAGTCTTAGTGAGTTGCTTTAGATTTTTGTAATTATTGTTCAGTTCTAAAGAGAAGGAAGAGATGTTTGGATGAATTGAAAGGCAATCGGAGAATGTATAGACATCTAATAGGAATTAGTTATTTTGCACTACCTAATACTTTAATCATAAAAAAATTGGAAGCAATTGTGTTGTGGTTGGTTTATTTTCTTGAATATGGTGTTAAACACCAACATAATGTAGTTAAAAATGCTTTTACACTCAATTTCAAAGGATAGATTGGTTCTTATATTCCATATTACTTATTATGAGCTTTGAACTTTTGATAAGATCAACATTAGTCTTTGTTAAGTCTCCTAATTGGTTTTAATGATGACAAAACATGTGATAAGTTATTATTGATATATTTAACAAGTGTGCAAGTCAATTTAGAATAAAATCAGTTCAAGAAAGAAAATGAGGTTTGAAAATTGTTTAGTCAGAATGTAATGTATATTAGCAAAAGAATAGATTAGTGATGATAGAGTTCAGAATCATGATCAAAATGTTCTCCTAAGCTAATTCCTAAATAATTTGGATCAATTAAGTTGGAAAAATCTAGAAGAAGGCTTAGCTCTACTTTTATTTGGTATATTTGAGAAATATGCTCAATTTCATTCCACTAAGATGGTTTAAGTCCATGGGGATTTTAAGAGGAATTTACATTTGGTTAGATATTTCTAAGAGGATCATAGTAATTAGATTAATGAATAAATTTGAACAACTATGAAACCTATTTAAGTTGATGTTAAGGCAAAGCTAAGAGTGACTGTATAATTATAGCAACAAGTTCAATTTTTTCGAAGCTTAAGAAGATTGAGTATAAGCTAATGACGTGAATTTGCTCACATGGAAGTTTAAAGATCTTGTTCATTTTTTAAGATGAGATGTTTCAGGAATTTAAATCTAAAAAGAGGATAAGGAAGATTTACTTTTGAAAATAGATTAAGTTGCAACTTCAAGATAAGGCTCATCAATTCAAAAAATTTGCAGCTTGAATGGATAAGGATGATTCAAATTTCAAAATAACTCTTATATGTTCCAAGGATTTAGTCATGGATATATTTGATAAACATAAGCAAAAGCTACGGGAGATTTTTAAATTGATGAGGAAAGAAGTCAGCAAGTTACGAATATTTGAAGATGTGTTACATAAGATCCATCAAGCTCAATTTCAGAAATATCTTATTTGTGCTTATCCAAAGCACAAGAAAATTGGATTTCAAGTTTTAAACAACATTGAGGAGTTCTTGGATCAAATAACATAAATTGCTACATTCAAAAAGGAAGATCAAGCTCGGCTCATAACATATCAAGAGATAACAAATTTTAAATTTCAATTTCAAATGTTCAAGCTTCTATTTTCTTAGGATTTTTCTTCAATAGCAAAACAACATTTGTTTGGATCAAGATCTTTTGAAGAAAAACTAAAACTAGTCATTTTCTAGTTGTTCCTCAAGGGATCACTCAATATAAGTCAAGTTGTAAAAGAAACAAGATACATACACTCATAATAAAACAAAATACTTTGATATTTATTGTGTAGACTATTAGAAACTTAGTTAGAAATTATGCTAAAATAAAGTTTTCACTCTATTGTTCTACATTTGTGCAAATGTTTTGGAGATATTTCTTTTACTGTATTATCTCATTCCTTGTAATCTTTGTTGAGAAAGCATAATTAAGTGAGTGTGAAGTTAGGGAGTTCTTTGTAGGCTTGTGATTAGCTTAGGGAGAAGCTAGTGAGATAGGGTAGAGAGTGACTCGTATTCTTGTAACCTCAAAGTTTCATTTTTGATTATTGAAGAATTAGACTAGTGGAATGGCATTGGTAAGGAAGATTGGGTACCTAGTAGTGGAGTTAAAAGAGAGCAATAGGCATAAGGTCGAAGCTCTTTAAATTACTGCATCATCTTCTTTCTTACTCTCTCTTATTTACTTTTTTGCATTTTATTATTTTTGTTGTTGTTTTTGTGCTTCAAAATTAACATCAATTAATAACTACTTCTTATACCATTTATGTTATTAAGAGGAATTTTGTTTCAAAAATTGAAAAAGTTTTATTTTTTTGCGAAAGATATCAATTTACTCCTATCTTGATATCTTATACGGGAACTATAGTCTCATGGAATTGAGTTTTAAAATATTGTGTAGTTTTCCTCTGGTAATTATCTATATCTTTTGTTGATCAATATGTAGTGCTTCTCTTTTTTGTTAATAGACATCTTCATGAAATTGACAGGTATGTTCTATCTTCTACTATAATCATAAAAAAAAAAAAAATGTCTTGGAGACTTAAGATTGGATGGTTTTAGGCATGAGTCGCATAGCAAATGCCTTAAGATACTATGTGTGTATTTTTTTTTTAGCGTTAATAAGACCTAATTAGTCCTAAATTGAGAAAATTCTATTGTTAATTGGGTCCATAAAGACCTAATTAGTCATCAATTGAGAAAGTTTTACTATAAATTGGGTCACAAGGACCTAATCTAGAAAGATTGGATCTACACAAAGTACTTTCATATTTGAAATGCCTTAAGGCATATTTAACACATGAGAAAACCAAAATTCCGTGAAGCTCTTGTATTGCTAAAATCCTCATACAATTATCATCAGGGAATATTGTTCTTAGTTTGTCCTTACATATTTTTATATTTTATTTACAAAACCTTATACAACAATTAGAGAGAAGTATTGGATGCATAATTGGGTTTATTGAGTTCAAATTTGTATTTTTAACTTATTATGTCGATGAATTCAAAATCGGATTTTTGTTATCTTTCTCTCTTAACATGATGTTAGATATTTCATATAAAATCTTGATGAGTGATGGAGTAATTGTGTTTCCAATTTTTCTGTCAATGAGTTGAGAATAATATAATTACCTAACATGCAATTAAATTTAATGGCCTCAATAAAAGAAGTATGTTTAGAAAAAAAAAAAAAAAGGAAAAACATCCGCTACAAAATCATTTTCTAGGATAACTCTTGAAGAACTTCGAAAAGAGCCATTATGTAAATAAGCTTGGAACATTGGTTGATGAAATAGTCATTCAAAATTTTAATTATATCAATAAGAAAGAACATTTTTTCCTTTTTTATTATCATCATCTATAAGGTTGTTGTATTACTTAAAATAAAGTTCTTGATACATTATTTCTCAATAAGCATTGCAAAAGACTGTAAGTGAAATGAAAATATCACCTAATAGTCTTCATACAAACTTATCGCATGAGATATATTACAACTTAAGTGATCAACAGTGTTAAGTTATAACATCATGCTCAAAAACAAATTAAGTGCAGTGGCATTAAGGCTATATGTCCTTGAAGTAATTGTACTACGGGCTAACCTAAAGACACCAATCTCACTGAGGTACCAACAATTGCCATTTCATGATAAGGCTCTAATGTTAGATTCCAATCTACTACCATTATACTTCCCGATAGTGAAGTATAAAGACATGTCGAGTAGCATAGTCAATGCTTCCAACCCAACACCTACATATAACCCTTGGGTTTAGCCAATAGGTGTTGATGTCAGTTCAGGTCCTTCAGTTAATAAATCATCAATCACATTGATGAGACTAAAAAGGGTTGAAGATTGGATGGTAATTGATGCTTGGGCTATCTTATATGCGGTAGGGTTCTTACCTAAAAACATGTTATGGAAGTAGAAGGGCATTCTGGGGGGTTTTATGCATGGAAAAATTTTAATCATACCATGCATCTAATTGTTTGATTAGATCAACCTTAGATTGTGCTATTGGCATTTTCATGACCATAGCAATAAAGAGAACTAGAATTACCTTCTCCATATGTTGGTATTACTTAATTTCTCTACTTTATGTGTTTTGTCACAAGTAGGAAGGTCTTGAGAGCTTTTATAAGAGGAAAGGAATATGAAAGAGGCTAAAAGGTCTCTTTCAAAGTTAGCTGTCATGAGCCTTTACGAGGAAATACTTAGTCAATTGGTCACTTTAGACAAATAATGTATGATTAATGAAGCCCTAACATTATTACATTCTAGTACGGATGAAATATTTGGTTATTTCCTTACGAATGCATGGTTATCTACTTTGCTACTATTTGAGGTTAACTCTAACGTTACTCATATTTTAGTATGGAACGTAAAAAAAAAAAAAATCAAAAGAATAATATAGTAAATGAAATTATGGCCTATGTCCATGGGAAATTACTCATCATCTTTTTCTTGACAATTTTAATTTTCCATATCAAAACAGTAGTCATTTCATAACAAACAGTTATAAAAATTGCAACCATAGTGTTAATTGAATAAATGTATAATATTAATATGTGATGCTATTCGTAGAACTATTTAAGTCTAGAACTGACATTGAGATAATTCCTCTATTATGAGCTATCATGGAAAGAAAAAAATGAATTCATCATCTATTTACAAGTCCTCTAGTATTATTTATATCATATCTAAATGCTAAAACTAACATAATTGACTAACCTATCATCTTAGTAAGCATCCTAATCATCTTAACTAAATTAACTAATCTAACATATATACTAGCTCGTAAAGTAATAAATACAACTTAATCTCTACATCCCATAACCCCACCCCAAGTAGGGCTTTGATAAAGACCTAACTTGGTATTGGGGAAAGATAATCAATCAATTGGAAAATGTTTAGTAAAAATGTCAACAAGTAGCTATTGAGAAGAAATATATTCAATCTGAACAAAGCCATATGAAATGTGATGATGAATGAAGTGAATGTTGACATCTATGTGTTTGGTTTGGCTATGTTGACATTGATTAGATGCAATTAGCTTGGTAGACTTGTTATCATAAAATAAAGTAATAGGCAAGGATATAGAAATATGCAAATGACAAAGGATGTATGATAACTAGAGCAACTTCTTGATGGTAGTAGTAGCATTGTGGTATTCGGCTTCCATAGAAGAAATACTTATAGTTGGTTGTTTTTTACACTTCCAACAAACTAGAGAATGATACAGTAAAATACAGAATCCTGTAATCGATTTGTGATCATTGGTAGCACAACCCCAATCAACATTTGAAAACACTTTCAATTATGAAGGATTATCAATAGGAAAAAATATGCCAATATCAATGGTGCCTTTAAGGAAACAGAGCAGATGTAAAGTAACTTGAAGATGAGGTGAACGTGGCTGTGAAATAAATCAACTTAGTTTGTGAACAATGAAGGAAACATTTGGACGAGTAATGGAAAGGTATAATAGCTGTCCAACTAATCTTCCATTGACAAGTGGATTGGGTAAAAAATCTCTAAACTCCTTAGAAAGAACCAAACTAGTAGGCAGAGGTGTACTGTAGGTTTTGCAATTGTGAGCCCTAAGTCAAACAGAATATCAAAGATAAATTTCCATTGCATGTGTTTGTTTTTGAGTTGATAATGAGATTTGGTTTACCATTTTGGCTCGTAATGTGTGATTTGTATGAAGTGATTAAATGCTCTAAATTGGGCCTAACCAAATATATGACTTGTAATCATAAATCGGACCTACATAGCAACTTATTAGGAGAAACTTAGGGTTTTCCAACCAAATATCGATCCCTTCGAAAGAAATAGCGCTAAATAGCATAATTGGTCCCATCTTCATCCTTAGTTAAACTAAGTGATAGGAGAAGAAGTCGCGGCAAGGATAAAGTCAATAGTTAGAGGGTAGTCGTAGGAGGAGCGATGTCTTTATTACACATACTTGGGTTTGGTTGTGAGCTATTGTATTAATGGAAACTCCTCAACCTAAATTAGAGTGGGTATAATTTCTTTAATCTTATGATGGACCAGATAACATCGTACAATAGCATTTGCTTAAATATGCATTTCATCTAATTAATTTAGTTGATAATTCTATTTTTATTTGCAATATAGTTTTAATTCTCTGTCCCAATTTACTGAGCTGTGGTTGCTCATATCCCTATAGACGTTGTTATAGGTACTAACTAGAAAGCGGCCTATATCTATCTTGAAGGTAATAACTGTTGGATCTTAAAGAGTGAAGATATAAACTAAAGACCGGATACTTTCTCAAGTTTAGATTTATTTTTAAAGCTTTTAGTATTAATTTACGAATTATTCAAGTAGATTATGTTAGATTGTTAAATCTTATAAATATATTCGGATATGTAAGTATGTATTTTCCTTAAGGTCATAAGTAAATAACACATTTAATTTATGAATTGTTTACTTCAAAATGAGTTAGTCGTGGACGTTTTATATAAATCAAGTCTAAAATAGCGGCTGTACAGTTAGTTTTTATCTTAGATTAGTTTGTATGGTATGACTGTTACGATTCCACCACTTTGAGGCGTAACATCAGGATTATCCGATCCTGAAATATATGTTGGATTAGATGGTCTTTGATCCATTTGATTGTTCATATTTCAACAGTAGAATTAAGAAGGAAGCAATTCGCAGACAAACACAATCAAATAACTAGCAATGAAACAAAATAGAGATGTGATCGTAAAATCAAGATTCAGATTTGAAGCATCAACATACCGTGATGTAAAAGTTTCGAAAAAAAACTCGGATTTGATGGATCGTCACACTGCTCTGATAAAAGCTGGAACTAAGATTGATAGAATTCCTCTTTTATGAGCTGTAACGGAAAGCAAAAAATGAATTCATCTTCTATTTACAAGTCCTCTGGTAGTATTTATATCAGATCCAAATGCTAAAACTAACATAACCGACTGACCTACTGTCCTACTTAGCACCCTAATCAGCTTAACTAATTTAACTAATCTGACGTGTACACTAGCATTTAGAGTAATAAATACAACTTAAACTCTATACTATTCGTTAAATCGTAAAACTTTTCATGGGTGGTTGATATTTAACCGAATCTATTTCAAATCGCATGCTATATCTTGGAACAGATTGATTAATGTTTATACTTGCATGTTAGCAGATCCCTGACAATTGCTATCGGAAATGCGACTGACGTTGCTTTGTGGCCGTTTTGAAGCCTCACCAGCCCTTTTATTTTGGACTCTTCTGACATGTACAACATGCTTTATGGAACAGTGAGAAAATTATCATAGAAGCGGTCTCTTAAGATGCTTTTGACTCCAATTTGACGGCTACTTTGGAGTGCGTCACTTTCCAACTACCTTAGTTGCACCAACTCTAGGGGTGGCGGCTGCTAGAGGGCAATATTTTGAGGTTTCGATATTTACACTGGAATACTGGCAAAAAAAAAAAAAAAAAAATTTTCTTTACACTGGAATAATTTTAGGGATAAATAATATAATAAAATATATCTAAAAAATAATATAATAAAATATACAAAAATTAAATAAAATTGTAGAAAATATAACAAAGCAAAGTTCCAAAACAACAAAACTCCGGCAAATTAAAAAGAATGGGGAGGTGGCGCAAATACATCTATAGTGGTCGGTTTTCCCTATTGTGGACGTTATCTTTTCGTGAAGCCTCAACAACCCTAGTATTTTGGGCTCTTTTGACAATTTAAAAAGAGGAAAATATCATAATAGCAGTCTCTTAAGATGCTTTTGACTCGAAAGTGTTGGCTAGTTAAAGGACATTACTTCTCACCTACCTTAATTGCACTAACTCGATGGCAAAGCTAATGGGGTAGTTTTGGAAGAATGTGATTTATAATTTTACCCATGTTTATAAAGAGGTTTTCGGTATAGATACTTATGTTGAATATCTATCTCCCTTTATAATTTATATTTGTAAATATGTGCTTAATTTAAAAAAAGGCATTTCACGAAGAATTGGTTCTCCAATTTATTTCGTAAGACCTGCAAAATAATTAAATAAAAACAAAAAAAAAACCTTTATTTAAAATATCCCTTTATAAAATAAATTAATGCCTAGATGAAGATATACTTAGAATGCTAACATAGCATATTAAGCACCCCTCTTTAAGGGCTCTTAGAATCCTTTTTATAATTACTAATGGGATCATGTACCCATAATGCGTATGCCTAATAAAAGGTATAATTTAAAATTTTTTTTTTTATATATAATGGACGTAGTTTAGAAAACAGGTAGGAGAGAAAAAATGGCTAGTGGATCAGTGAATTTACTAGGTTAGTTTTTTTTTTTGTTGACAATGATTGAATTATTAATTTACCCTCAATGAATTAGGTAATTGTTAGAGGAAAGAGTTAAATAATCAATTTTAAAGAATATAATCAAAGGATAATAATGAAATAATATGACAAAAAATTATGGAAGACACCAATAGTGGTTCAAAAAGCCTCATCCACTTTAATATTATATATAGATATTAGTATAGATATAGATATACCAGTAATCTATCCTCATGTACCATGTTGATATTATTAAATATTTTTTCACACTAATGAATATTTTCAAATTTCCGTTAATCATAATATTACACATCCACTGAGAGTATATATTTTTTCTTCTTTTCTAACTTTAATGTCCTAACTTTTTAGCTCAAACAAGAAAAGTCCTTATATATAAACTAGCAAGCATGTATTTATGTTGCATGTGCAAAATATCAATATAGGGTATATTTAAAAAAAGAATAATTATAGAATAAAGTCTTAATTAGTATGGGTGGTTTTTCTCTGTTTTCCAAGGGCATCTCGCTAGGATTGAAAGGTTGTATTTCAATTTTCGAGTTGAAGTAATTGTCAAGTTTGTGGAGATAGAACTATTGAAAAATGTGAAAGAGTAGTGAGTATTGACATAACAGTTAATTTTCTAGATAAAACAATGTGTAAATTGTAATATATAATTGAATTGACAAATATACCTTTGCTAAATTATATGATGCTTGATATAAAATTAAAAAAAAATCACTTGGTTAAGAGGATTTAACTGTAATTACAATGTGGGCAATTACTTAAGCCTTTTTGTACTTTAATAATATAGATGTATAGATATGTATATTCTTCAAACTTTTATAACTTTTTATTTGAGCACTTATCTTTTAGTCCTTCAAGTTTCTAATATGATCCAAATATGTCCTTTCATAATTGTCATCACATTAATTATTATTTTTTCTTTGATATAAAGTAAACATCTTCCATAATTTCTATTTGTTAGTGATTTGTCTAAATTAAATATAAATGTCTTATTATTTTCAATAGATAATTAAATTAATTATAGTTTCAACAAAGTCAATATTGATTTTTAAAAAGTTGAGATGAATATCTCCATCTATCTTCCATGCCTAGAAACCTCTGTCATGCCCCGAAGTGGTAGAGTCGCAACAGCTCCGCCGTGTAAATCATCCTAAGATAGAAGTTGGCCTTACAACCGCTATCTTAGAACTGATCTACACAAAGCGTCCATGACTAACCCGTTTTAAAGTAAACAGTTTGTAATTTAAATAAATCATTTACCTATAAAAGTGAGGAATTATATATATATGCTATAATTCAGTTATTGCAATTAAAGTTTACAATATTTTTTTGTAATATATTTCTTAATTATTACATCATTCAGAAATGAAAAATAATTCTAAAATAAAAACTTAGACCTTAAAAAAATGTGTTTATTCTTCAATGTTTTTCCCCACTCCCCAAGATCCAATAGTTACTAGCTTTAGAGTAGTTGTTTGCCGCTTCTTAGCCAGCACCTGTACGATGTTTATAGGGATGTGAGCAACCACAACTTAGTAAGTTAGGATGGAGGACTTAAAACTATATCATAAACACAACAAGGTTTTCAATCAACTTATTAGGTGCAATGCATATGCAAGTAAATGCCATCGCACGACGTTGTCTGGCCCGTCGTGAGATTAAAGAAATTGCGCCCGCTCTAATCCGGGTTAAGGAGTTGCCATTAATGCAACTGCTCACGACCAAACTCAAGCTTATGCAATGGAGACCTCGCTCTTCCCGTGACTACCTTCGAACCACTGACTTCACCCTCACCGCGATCTCCTCTCTTGTAACTTAGTTTGGCTAAGAATAAAGAAGGGACCATTATGCAATCCTGTGCTATCCTTTTCGAAGAGGTCGGTATTTAGCCAGAGAGTCCTAAGTTTCCCTAACGGGTTGCCATGCATGTCCGATTATGATTACTGGTCGTATATTTGATTAAGTCTAGTTTAGGATGATTAATCATTTCATACAAATCATACGATACATGCTAGAGCAACAAACAGAATCATAGCATCACCCATAATTAAGCACATGCACACATCCAATTATCTAACAAGCACAACCAAGTATAATCTTAAGCCTTCAAAATACAACATCGTATTAATCCCAGCTTACCTCGACTCCTCGCTTACTCACTCGAGGTCCGACTTGTTCAGGTCATCACCAATCATCCCTATAACACAAACGTGGTTTCAGTTTTTCATATAACTATTATAGGTCCATTTTATCCTATAATGTTTATTGTTATGTTTTGTTTAGGATTTAATATGCTTAATTATTTAGGTCTTAAGTCTTTTATAATTATTCTAGGTTTAGAGTTAGGTTCGAGTTCGGTTTTCGCATTGATTTTTGAATTAGGTTCTAGTTCGATTTCTAAGTATTGTTTTATACTCGAACCCTAAAAATTTGTTTCAACTCATAATGTGAAATAAATCACATTACTTCTCGATCTCCTAAATACCATCATTACCTCTAATTAGTATTTTATTCCACTCGGTACACTTAAATCCTTATTAGTGTACCGATTTTACTCTTGATGTGAGAAATTTTTACATTTTTCATATAATTACATAAATTCAAGTCTTCTATTGGTTTTATTATATATCCCTATTATTTATATAATAACAATTTTTATCTTAATATTTTCTATTTATTATATTTCTAATAATTACATATTATGTATTATCACCTATTATATATATAATACACTTCTAATATTTCTATCACCCTAATTACCATCTCTAAGCATCAATTATCATTTCAAAATGTCTAAATTCGTCCTAAATCAAATTTTACACCTAATTACCCAAATTTACAAAATTAACTTAAAATGTACTATTTTTCCACATTACTTATTTACTACATAATTAACCTAATAATTACATCTAATGCCCTAAATGCTACAAGTATCATACTCCGTCAGATTTCAACATCCTAAAACATATACTTATTCGCCAAATCAGTAATTAACCATTTAATTACTTTATTAACCATGAATTACCTATTTTATGCCTCATTTTAAGGCCTAAAAATTATCTAAAAATTTCAAAAATTAATTTTTGAAAATGGGATTCATAGCACTGTTCTATATCATCTAAGTAGCCTATACAAAAATTTTGGGTTCAAAACTACACTCCTGAGGTCATTTATTTCTAAACCAAAACATGCTCGATTTTGCACGATTTCTTAAGGACTCTATATCACGAGACATATTTTTATCAAAATAATATTTTTCCTAAAAACTTCATGCAAAAATATTCCAAAATAACAAAATTCATAATTTTCTAAGCATATTTACTATTTTTAACAAAATTACATAAAATCGGGCGAGAAATTGGACTCACCGATTTGGGTGGCTCCAACCACCACCGGCCGCTGTGGCCTTGTCGGCTGGTCTGGGCGCTGCCACCACTGTGTGGTGGTGGTGGCCGTCCACTCCTAGTTGCTCATCTAGTGTGACTTCCCTTTAAAGGCCCTAATTGTATAGTTTTTTTTTTTATTTTTTTTTCTAACTCGAATTTTTCTCTCAATTTTCACCTCTCCCTAATTTTCTCTGATTTCTAACTATCCAAATGAGCTTCTGAATTTTTTTCCCTATTTATAGAGCTTTAGGGAATTTATTGTGCATTAAATTGGACAAGACAATTGCTTTATCCCTTAATTTTTTGCTTTTGTGTTGTCTTAATTTAATTGGCAGATTTTTTTCTTATTTTTCCCAGCTGCCACGACCCAATTCTGGATCATTCCTGATTTTTCCTGATTTTTCTTGATTTTTCCTTAATTAATTATGAATTTTTTTTAAGTATTTAGTATTATTTTAGCACATTTCGCGTATTTTAAGTAATTACGCATATTTATACCTACATGTATATTTATATATAGTACAAATAAATATTCCTAATTATTATTTAGGTCATTTTATGATTTTTAGCATATATCTAATTTATCTCTAGCGATTCATTAATTATCGAAATGCATTTTATGCATTTTCGATAAATAACGAGTTATATACTTAAAATTTGGAATTTTTATAGTCTTTTATTTTATTGCTTATTTTCTTAAATTCAAACTTACGGAGTCATTTTTTTTTTAAATATTTCTAACTTTACTTTATAATTTAGGCTTGATTGGATCTTTCAATCGATCGAAACCTTGAGGGACTAGTTGTGGGGCTTACAACCTCCATTTAAGCACCTCCAATGGAAGATACATCATTGTTTTCTCTTAAGAGGAATTGTTTTTAATTTTTAGCTCCTTAAATCATCATGCTAACACGGATATTTAATTGCTACCTTCCTGGAGTTCAAAGAATTTGAAATATTGTTAAAGAGAAAACTTTCTTTCATAATTATGGTAACACTAAAAAAAAAAAAATTTTGGTACATTTAATGAAATATGAACTTTATTTTTTCTTAATTAAAGTACAAAGAACAAAGAAATTTCAACTCCATGTATGAAAAGCATCCTCAAATGAGAAAGACTTTTAGAAGTTGACACGATGATGAAAACTGGCGAATGAGTTTGAGAAAACCTTCTTAAAGGGAGAGAAAAAGGAGAAAAAAAGAAGAAGATATAATTGGATATTATTCACTATGTGTATATATAAGTAGTATATAATTTAAATACCAATAAAATTTAGATTCATAGTAATGTTTCTTTACATGGATGGTAGTTGGAGTCCAAATTTGATGGTATTTACTCATCATTTATAAATACACGTATTACCTAAAAGCTTTTCCTAAGAAAAAGAGGATAAGGAAACAAGTCCAATTTGATTGTTGCTTGGGGATAGATTAGTCATTACATTTGGGATAGCTAGCGATCAAGGTTAATATAGTTGATTAGGACATTTATTGCATGTTCACTTGGGGAATACTATAACTATTTCAATATATCGGATAGCTATTCTTAATGAATTAATCTCTTCAACTCATAAATTGCTATTTAATTGACCATTTATTATCTTTGTTGTAAATATCCTATCCTCTTAAGTTGTATTGAGTATATATTATTTTAAGGTTTATTAGGCAATTTATCTTTTATAGCTTTAAATCAAATTATATGATTCAAGCTAGAAACTTTTCATACCATAAAATTTCAATTTGTTTCAATTTGATTTATAAATTGAACCATATTTTATAATTTAAGAAAGTATATTTGCATAGTATGTTACCTCATAGGAAAAGTACTAAATTCATTTAAGAATAATAAGTATTGATACCATATAAGATGTTAATGAAGTTAATATTCATGCAACTCAAATGTCTATTAACAATTAATATTATTCATAAAACTAACATATAATATAAATTTTTAATCAAACTATATATATAATTTATAGATTATAGTAATTAACGTTAAATACATATATTACAATATATATAGATTAAAAATTCTTTCAAGTACTATGTTTTAAGGGTTTAATAAAGGCGGATAAATGGTGATATTTTAGAATTTGATGTTGATTTGACTATAGGCAGCTTCATAAATTGATACTACCATCAAAGTTGATCCAAGGGTTAGTATTCCTCATATAGTTGCAGGTGTGCAAGCATAATGATTATAGACATGACAGTTGTCATGCACATTTTGAGAAAATCGAAAAACAAAAAGACACAAGCCTTGAAGACTAAAATTTGAGTCTTTTAGAAGCTTAACTCGACACAAATAGATAGAGAAAAACCATAGGAGTATTGAACTGCTTAGCAATTGTTTTTAGAAATAGCACAAGTTTTAGTTACTTGCCTACTTTAGTTGATGTTGCTAGTAGGTTACACATTACTCCCATACTTGAGTAATCGATTATGACAGTCGAGGGACAAATATTGATAGAGAATTTTAACTAGATGCTTAGGCAAATTGCCGATCTATTTAAGGAGGGGGATCACTTAGAGGCATGTAGTCACATTTGAACTCACTCTTATAATGACTTCTAAATAGTCAATAGCAATAGCTCAACATTCAACTTATTATCGAACTATCATGGAAGCTTGAGTTAGTCATGCTGACCAAGAGTTTTAGGGCTAAAATATCAAAGCCTAACCCATAAAGTTCTAATGTTTAAACATTATGATAGGGGCACAAATAGTTTGATAATTACTCTTGTTGATA
Source organism: Lumnitzera littorea (assembly GCA_024138015.1). Taxonomy (NCBI): domain Eukaryota; kingdom Viridiplantae; phylum Streptophyta; class Magnoliopsida; order Myrtales; family Combretaceae; genus Lumnitzera; species Lumnitzera littorea. The sequence goes on from JAMXBB010000010.1 coordinate 97,339,891, forward strand.
ATTGCTTAACTACTTGCTTATCCCCATGAGTAATATAAGGTTAAATTTACGGAGTGCCATGTATCTAACGCAATTCAAATGCCCACATTTAGTTGTCAGACCATTGCCTTATAGATACGTAAGGACCATCATTGTGTGACTCTCTAGCCTCTTTCACTACTATCATTGTACAATTCTCTAACCTCTTTCACTACTCCCTTTCTTTTTTAAACTTAACACTAAAACACTTTAATGACTTAAGTATCGAAGTAGTAATGCCAAATAGCCCTAGCACACCCCATAACCTGATGTTTGCTCTTCTTGCAAATCTTAAACACCAATCCAGATTTGATTAACAAGAAGTTTAACTACAGAATTGGGGAAGATTCGAGCAATTCTACTAAGGTGAAGTTATCTAATTCTATGTTGAGTATAGTACATGTTACAATTGGGACAGTTGAAACATGAAACTTCCAGCATCAAGTTGAGCTTTCTAAGCATCCTAACGATTAGCTATTCATCTAAGAAGAACTAAGCCAATTCTTGAAGATGTTCATCCATTTTGGACCAATTTGAGCATTAGCTCGCAATAAGAGCTCTCCTAATGAGTAAGTCTTTAATAGGAATCAAGCTACCAAACTTTTAACTCAAGCCTGAGCATAGGGACTTGAAGGAATAGAGGAGTGGATCCTATTATTCAAGCCAACTCCCATCGAAGCCAAGCTGATTCTCACTGCCGACCAACTCCTTATGCTGAGTCGAGTAACTACACATCTTTTTGGGAAGATCATCTTCTCGACCATGATTGAGCTAACCTTTAGCTTGGAAGTATTGGTGTTGAGAACCCCAGCATACTTATACACCTACATCTTTTTGGGAAGATCTTAAGTCTACTTGGTACCTTTACTTGGCAAATACCCAGCCTGACCATACAACTTGCTGTTTCTACCAGAAGTACCTCCATGACAAGGCTTCTTCTAATCAAAGTTCGTGCATAATAGAACTACCCAAGTAATTGCATAGGCACGATGGAATCGAACTAAGCAATTGATTAGATTGAGCTAATTGGAGCTGCAATTCATGGAAAGGTCAAGTAGTCTAATAGCTCCAAGTCATAGCAAATGTAAACAAGTGAGCTAAGTGTCTTTGTTAATGATCAAAATAGTAGCTTAACCTCATTGGATGAGAACAAGAAAGGCTGATCTATTGAACTTATTTGCAATTGAGAAGAGCCAAATCACATAGTGTTGAGCAAGCTGTAAGGTACCTATTCAAGCACTTTATTACTTAGATGTATAAGTCATCATTAATATAAGCAAGAAGTCGACATCAATCATCTGTCCTTATTACCCACATTGTGCTCTCATAATCTAAATAGCCAAAGCACTCCAATGCATTAAGTAAGCTCTATAAGTTGAACCAAGCAGACTAACATATGAAACAAGACTTTTGAGTAAGGTCCCTCTATTTTAACACATGCAGCCAAAACAAGCCTTAAGCCACTAAGACATTAATTGGAAAAGACATTTAGGGCTCACTTTTTGTTAATTTGCTTTGTCTTTATTATCATCAGTCCTCTTATTATTTACGTGGTAAGACTAAGAATTCTTTTGAGTCTTCTCAAGTATAGGTCTTAGGGGAGAAGAGATAAAGGGCATATTTTTGGGGGTATAAATAGGGGGAAAAGCGTATAGAGACATTGCATTATATATCTTAAACTTTGGATAGTTTTTTTACAAACTAGAAAGCTTCCTTTTCATTTCTTTATTATGTATTTCTCAGTTAAAGGGAACTAAAAGCCCTATGTTCTAGCACATTTTGAGATTGTTTTTGGAGTTAAGGCAATCAACTAAGCTAATATGTCAAGTAATGGAAGGAAGACTCTATGGAAGGCTTTTATTTAGGTGTTCTCTTGCACTTATTCTTGTAATGTTTATTACTTAGTTGTACTTAAAAGTATTATTTGATGTACCGAGATATCATTTCTGAGTTGTGTAAGAATGGATTTGATGAGTAGATATGTTCCATGATTTTTATTGATATTGGCATTGAATATTTGTGTTGTTTTACTATTATGCTTATTGTTTAGGTGCATTTGTGCCTAATCAACACCTTGTGTTTAGATAGAGTTAGAGATGCTTGAGAGGGATTTAATAAGTCCTAATAGGTATAACTTGGGTTTTTGTAAAAACTAAGTCATAAGGATATGCAGGTTTTAATTTAATTTATGAACTTATGCACTTAATGTAATTGGAAATATTTTTCGAGTCACGGGATCATGCTTAATAAAACATTACTTAATAAGACATTGGGTCGAAGTCAATTTCACTCTGCATGGGTGCATCATTCGGTATCTACCAGATTTATAAATACGAGAGATATTACAATGTTGATCATCCTTATCAATGTCATTCAAAAATTATTATAGAAATGAATCGAATACATTAGCTAATACATTAATAAATAAACATTCAAGAAATATTTGATTAAGCTCAATGATGTTGTTTGTGACATTGATGTATCGATTCTAAATTTCCCTTCTCAACTTGCATTAGATGCAGCATGTATAAGTATTTCATCAAAAATAATTTCATTGACGTAGAACCAACTAATTGTATGAAATTAGTAATCTTTTTCCCATCAAATTCCATAAAATAATGGCCCGTATAGTAACTTGTTACGATATATAGAATACCGTTTACTCCAATAATTTCTTTAGACCTTCACAAAGTCTTGCATTTCTTAACTGCGAAAGTAATGATAAAATCTGCTAACTTTCAACTGTATGAGAGCATTGAATGCAGAAAAGCAAAAGCTACCATATCTATATATTTAAATATTTAAGTAATTATGTGATTTATTTGTGATAGAAAATTGTAGTAATTCAATGTAAATAAATCAATAAAACTAAAAGGTATTTTGGCTTAATGGAGGATAAAATGACATATTTGTATCAAACAACCTCATAATAAGAATAAAAAAACTCCATGATCATGGTTAATTACCTACCTTACAGAAACAATAATAGTTGCTTGTTTCTCCTCAAAGCTAATCGCTTCAATCATAGCAAACATAAAATAGTTATATGGACATAAATGATTGGTTCTTATCCTTTAAAGCAAAAGATAAAAAGAAAAAAAAAAGGACGGTTGACTATAATTTAGCATGAATTGCACAATGGTAATAAAATCAATCGTAAATGTATTTAATACATGTAATGTAATGAGTCTTTAACTGGAAAAAGGATGCAATTTCTATAATAAAAAACTTACCATCACTATGCTCATAAGTTATAGAAAAAACAACTTTTGCAACTAATACAAATAGTTAGTCAAACTTTCTAAAATTAGATGAAGAGATAATAAAGGCATGTGATAGTAAATGTAAAATAGTTATGTGGTCAATTTACATGCCAAATAAACTGAAAATACAATACAGAATTGCATAATTAAAATAGTTAAATATAGTCATAATCATATTGCAAATCTGGATTTGTGCCTAATATAATAATAAAAAACATATCAATGAAATGTTTACATAAGCGTATAAAAGTTCTATATATAAAGCTGAATTGCCCATTGAGAAGGTTATATAATTTCTTATAGATTGACCATAATTAAAATTTGAGTGTGCAAGCTGATGCGTGATTTCTATTATTAGATTAGTGTATTTTCCATTAAAACCCCAAAAGCCATATATTTACATTCTCTAATTTGAATACTATTATTTTCATATTGTCATGGGATAAGTATAATGAGTTCAATAAATTATAAGGGGAAAATAAAAAATAGCACAAAGGAAAATATAAAAGCACCAACATGGGTGGATCCATTGGTCGATGTGTCACAACTCAATAGATTGAGAAGAAAGAGCCTTATTCAACATGTGCACCAGTTTGGTTGCGTACTAGTAGTCATTGTTAGGAACTGTAACTAAGAGGATATCCTTGATTAACATCTTTTCTATATTATGTGATAGGATTCGGGGTACCGAACTCACCAAATGTCGAAGCCTAGCTTGTTTACTTCTCATGGGGATATCTCATTTGATCGCTTATTTTTACTTATGTTATTTAGACTTCCTATTTCTTGTATTTTTCCTAAATTACTCTCATGTTTATTTTTTATTTACAAGAATGCCACTAAGACATCGTTTTAGTCATTTTATTTATAAGTTTGCCACTATATATAAATATAACACATGTATAGGGTTTTAGTTAGACTTTGACATTGAATGAAAAACCTTAAAACTTTTCTCTTGAAAAACTCTCATTTACTTGCTCTTATTAATCTCTTTAACAAGGATTGTGGCTAGTAACCCTATCACTCAAATTAGTGCGTTACATTTGATGAGTCTTAAGTTGTGTAAGATCTTGTTGGTATGTCATATCCAACTAAATAGCTAATGGACTTGCTAAAACTCCTATTTTATTTTCTTATTTTTGTTTGTTGTGGTGCCTCTCCATATGTACGACTTGGGAGAAGTATCAGTTTTATTGGTATAGAGCACGGTTCCAACGAGGGATTGTGTAACGTTGCTGTAAAGTTCCATTCCCTATTGCTATTAGTAGCTACTGTGTTTTTGACATAGTTGCTATAGTGTTGAAGTTGTTGTACGTAGTTATTGAAGTTATGGGTTACCATGAAGCTACTGTCTTTGTTATCTAGGCATTGAGAATACAAGTACCTGAAAGGAGGAACTTAGTTGCTGCTCCCTTTCCATATAATCATTGGCTTAAGGTTTGGATTAACCTATTTTATACATATATATGTTAGCATTAATCACATGTGTGTATTGTATGCTCATGCTTAAGGGGATTTTTGCAGTGACAAGTTGAAATTAGGGTTTTGTTGGACCTAAAAAGAATTAGAAGAAATTAGTGACATGATTTTCCATACTCTCTATTTTGGATATTTGAATATTAAAAAAAAAAAAAGAAGAAGAGAAGAAAAGAAAATTATCGAGTGATGTTGGAGTTGTACGGGACTGAGGTGCATTTGGGACACCATTGTTTAAGGATTCTATTGTTGTTTGTGTAGTATGTAAGTCGCTAGAATTTGTAAATTGGTGTAGTGGGTATTAGCATCTAGGTCCTAATTTGTATAGTATTGTAATCATGAATTATAGTGTAGTGCGTGTAAGTTGCATAGTAACCACTTTGGTTTTTGATTAGGTTGTATAAATTCAGTTGGTAGCTGTCATAGGAATTATTGGTGAGACTGTAGCATTAGGATATTGTTCATGCAATAGTGTGTAGAGTGGTGGCTATAAGTTGCTGTGTTTAGGTGTGTGTGTTGGCTGCGTGTATTGAGTTGTGATTGAGAAATTGTATTAGTATTAAGTCAGTGTTGAGGGGTTTGGTGCATGATTCTAGATGTAAACCCAAAGTGTAGGGCCTTACTATCGATGATTGTGTAGTAGTGGTCGTAAGCTTATAGTAGGGTTGTATCGTTGGTGGTCGAGATTGTGTGTTAGTGTCATTTACTATCATGAGCAGTAGACAGTGGTGTTGTACGGCTATGTTGGTGCTCAAAATAGTGTTTATCGTAAGTTTATATCAATGAATTTCCGTGCTGCTATGTGTAAGAGCTAAGGGTTTTCGAGTTTGAGTTGCAAGATTATTTGATTGGAGTTATACTATGCAACTGCGATTCAAGCCTGTTTTGGTCTATAAGCCGAGTTGTCCTAACCTAGTGAAGAGAAGTTCGAAACCACTAAGAACAATTGGTCTTGGACAGCTACCGAACTGAAGTGTTAGGAGTGCTAACACGTGTGAACTTGAGAAATTCCTCTATGAGCTATAGATCTGAAACACTTTCATATTGCTGAACTAACTTGGTCAGTGTTGAGCTAAATTGGGTCGTGTAGCCGTTTGATTTCCGAGCTATCGAAAGTGCTTGATTGAGCAAAAATTACTTCAACTTGCTAAGCTAAAATACTAAAGTATCCGAGCTGAGCTGATGAAGTGTATCTGAGCTATTTCGTGAACTACCGAATTGAACTCTACATCCGAGTTGAGTGCACCTTGCCGACTTGAACTAGAGCAGTGATCCTAGCTCCGAATTGTTTCAATCCGAAGTACCGAAGTGAAGTGGAGTACCGAGTTGTCCTAAAGTTGGTTGAGCTGATTTATTTCCGAGCTGTGGAGTGCCTCTTGAAGCTATTGAACTAACTATTGTGTCTAGACTGAGCTGTTGCAATTTTAGGTGCCGAGTTGCTAGTTGTGATGAACTCTTAACTAGGTTCATCTGGCTATAGTGAGCATGTGTACGACTTGGAGTGTGTGAACCAAGCTATTGTTGTGTCCGAGCCAAAGTGATCACCTTACCAAGTTGCTAACACAGTGTTAGCAGACCTAAATTGTTCATGCTATCCCTGGTTTAACGTATCTTATGCAATGAATAGTAGAAGGAAGCTCTGCTGGACTATCCTTGTATTTGCCAAACTGACTTGAAGTAGACTCGTGCTGAATTATTGTTGATTTGTGTCGAACTATCGCGTACTGTGTTGTGTTACTGAAGTGTGTGTGTTGAGAAAGTGTAAGTTTTGCCAAGTTGTTCTATTTAGTGTTTAAGCCATCGCAATTGTTTTGAGCTAAACTTATTACTTCGAGCAACTAAGATACGGTGTGTCGAATTGTTTTGTCAAGTAGCAAACTAAAGTGTTGTGCGTTTCTTAATTACTAAGCTAATTGTTGAGATGTGTATCAAACTAAATAGCATGGATCTGAACTGTTAGCTATTTTCCAAAATTGCCAAGCTATCCTTGTCACATGCTGCAGAAGTGTTGGTCAGACTGACTTAAGTTTGAGCTATTGTATTTCTAGCATTACCGAGCTTTGAACTTAGTATCTTTACAACTACCGAGCTGATTGAAAATTGTTGTTGTACTGAACTGTTAGTCCTAAAGCTGTCGAACTAGTTGCTACCTGATCTTAAAGTTCCGAGCTATGATTGTGTCCAAATTATTAAAAATTGCTGATTGAGCTTATGTAAAAGTACTTTGCTTGCTTGGTGTTAAGCTTGTGTATACCTTCCCGCTGAGCTGAACTAAGCAATTAGCTCTTCAATTCTCAAAGTTGTTATGATTCCTAAGTTTACAGAGTTTCTATCAAGAAAGGCGAATTGCTTAAGGAGCATCTAAGCTGAATACGTCTGTTCAAAGTCTGAGGTCAGCAAAGTAGCATCCATATCCAAGCTGCTGTATTGTATGAAGCGCTATGCTATTGTGTTGGTATGAAGACTTACTATGTTAATTATTAACCACAACTTTGATCTACCGTACCGACTTCTTTAGGAAACTACCAAGCCACTAAGTGCATTACACATAGCAAGTGTATGTATTGAGTTTTAACAATGTAGCCGAACTATTTGAAACTTCTGGTTATGTTGTTCAAAGTAAATTTAAACAACGAATTCTTGAAGTGTTGAAACCATATAAATTCATGAGCCACTACATACGTGTTAGAGTGGATTAGAAACATTTGTTCTTATCCAATTCGTGATTTTATTTCAACATTATTGGATTGAAATTCATTCCATATGGCCACTAGAGCTCAACATAGGTATCATAATGCACAAAGCTTAAGGATGAAATCTTTTTGCTAAGCCATAAATCCTACTTCCCCATATGTGTTGGAACATTACATATTCTACTTGTTGTGCTTAAAGAGATCAAGCATGAAATAAGAAAATAGAAGAAAACTTAACTAAAGAATATTGAAGAGAAGATATTTGGGGGAAAGGAAGTAAGAGTTGAGGATGTGAAAGAGGTTGATAAGGAGGGCCAAGACCAATTGCAACTTAGCACCCATGTTCTTAATGTGATCCCGTTGCCATTGACACTTGGTGTTATTGATTATCGTTGGTACTACTGTATTAGCCATCTACATGTCAGATTCTTTTATTTTGATCCATTGATGAGGTTGTTTGAAGATGATATGCATTGTAGTAGTGTTATGCCTGTGAGATGTTATAGGCTATTTATTGGTATTTTCCGACGTCACGGTGATGGATATTCCTATTTGGGGTGTGCTGTTCTTATCCTTAGTTCTCTTACATTAGAAGAATTTGAAGTATATAGATAAAGGAGAGAAGAATGGAGTTGTGAGGAAGTGAATAAGATGACAACTACTAAAAATGAAGTTAAGGGGGGTGATATTGGGGCAGGATGAAGCTCTAAGAGTTTTTAAGATAAAAGAGCAATTTGAGGTCTTACAAGTTTAGATCACTCGAGCTCATGTCATGTTTGAACTTGAAGTTGTGCTATTCCCTTTGATTGATAGTTGTTGGAACTACTTAAGGGTGATTGATAGGATACATGATGAGTGGAAGGAAGGGTGTCTAATGAAGAGGATGATTGATCATGCTCATAATGAGTGGAAAGAGTGCTAGATTGTGTTTACTTTGATCATTGAGCTCGCTCTTGTAGTTTGCTTTTATTTCGCTCTTGTAGATTTGTCTTTGATTGAGTTAGTAGTTAGAGTAGTCACTTGTTAAGTTTCAAGTGGAAACTTTTTCAAGAGAGGGATGATGATGGGATTCAGGATATCGACCCTACCAAATGCCGAAGCCCAGCTCGTCCACTTCTCTTAAGGATATCTCATTTGATTACTTATTTTTACTTATGTTATTTAAACTTCCTATTTCTTGTATTTTTCCTAAATTATCTTCATGTTTATTTTGTATTTATAGGAATACCATTAGGATATCTTTTTAGTCATTTTATTTACAAGTTTGTCACTATATATAAATAAAACACATGTATAAGGTTTTAACTAGACTTTGACAATGAATGAAAAACCCTTAAAAATTTTTTTTTTTTTGGAAAACTCTCCTCTACCTTCTCGTATCAATCCCTTTAGTAAGGATTGTGGCGAATAACCCTATCACTCAGACTGGTGAGTGTCACATCCGATAAGTCTTAGGGCATGTAGGATTTTGTTGGTACATCATATCTAGTTAGATAACTCACAGATTTGCTAAAATCTCCATTTTATTTTCTTATTGTTGTTCATTGTGAGACCTCTCCATGTGTATAACTCTAGAGACACATCATTATGTGTCTCAAACTTATTGAAAAAGAAAGAGAAATAATGTATGAATGAAAATATAGTAAAAAATAAATGTGAGTAAAGTTACATAATATGGAAAGCTATGCTAGTAGAAGATGTGAAATAGTATCCAAAACAAATTTTTTCTAAAAGGTGATTGATGATATATGGAAATTATTACTTTATGGATTTAATTCGGAGGAAAGAGAAAACTAGAGAAAAAAGCTAGGAGAGTGGGATTAATCTATGGAACCTAAAAGGAAATGCTGTTATAAGATACATGAGAGGGATTATAATTATGTGGCGTAACTTTCCAATGCATGTGAGATGAATAGTCGCATAATGTTATAGTAGTTTTTTGGTTACAGTGTGAGGAAAGTGGGAGATGGAGGGTATGAAGAAAATGAGTTTTGGGATTGGGATAGAGTAGATTGGGATTGGGGTACGAAGAAAGTAAGTATGCCATGATCATCATATCGATTGTCTATTTTGAACATAAATTTTCATGCTTCAACTTCAAGTACCATTTCCGCAAACATATCAAAACTTTATGAATTAAAAACCATCATTTTCATACATAAATAAAAACTTTGCAAATAAACATGCGATTTCTATATAAAAATGAAAACTTTGGCCTTATATATAGGAAATTAAATATTGAAGCTAACTCCCACTTCAATTGGATACACTTCTTGGCAGCCCAACCAACAGCTTAACAACCTTACTACTCCTTCCTTACTACCTTTAGCTATATCTTGAGAGTAGTTTGATGCATCGTTGATTGTAGCCTTGCGACTATCTCACCGTTTGACATGCCGTTACTTCTTTGATATGATATGCATGTGTATCTTGATGTGAAATAGGATTAAAAGATTGGATTTTTAATATGACTTGTGTAAGCTCTGCAATCTAGTGTTTAGGGTTCGATTTATAAAGTTTAGGATGATTGAGTAAATTGTCCGATCAAACTTAAATTTTACAATGATACTAGGAATATTAGTAAAAGTGATCCTATGAATTTGGATTTAGGAAAATAAATAATAAAATAATTAATTAATATAATATTGAATTATATATATATTACCTGTTATTTATCAGAAATATATAAAACGAGTTTCAATAATTAATAAATTGATAGAGATAAATTATATGCATACTAAAAATCATAAAATAACAAAAATAATATTTAGGACTATTTATTTGTACCATATACATATTTACGTGTAGATAAAAATATATGAAATTACTTAAAATACTCGAAATATGCTAAAATAATGCTAAAAAAATCAAAGAAAATTCATAAATAATTAAAAAAATCAAGAAAAATATGAAAAAGTGAACAAAATTCCAGAAATGAGGCATGGGAAGTTGGAATTGAAGAAGAAAAAGTTAACCAATAAAAAGAAGCCAAATAGAAAGTGAAAAGGTAAGATAAGGGACACTTGGCAAGAAAAAAATGAAAGAAAAATCTGAAACCCAATTGTAAATTGAACAACCACACATCAAAACTCATTTTGGTCAGTTTAGAATCAGGAAAAATTTAGGGAAAGGACAAAAGAGAAGAAAAACCAAATTTACTAAAAATTAGAAAAAAAAGTGTATAATTAAGGCTTATAAAGTAAAGCCACACTCGATAAGCACTTGGGAGTAGATGGCCACCACTATCAGACGGTGGTGGCAGCGTCCAAGTTGGCTGACAAGGCAATGGTGGTTAGAGCAACCAATACTAGTGAGTCTAATATTTCCCTAAATAATTTTGGAAAATTATGAAATTTAGTATTTTTAGATATTTTTGTATGTAATTTTTAGGAAAAATATTATTTTGATAACATTAGGACTCGTGATATATTGTGCTTAAGAAACCCCTTAACTTGAGCTTATTTTCGATTTAGAAATAAATTACCTTAATATTATAGTTTTGAGCTCAAAAATTTTTTCTAGGTTATTTAAAGTATTTAAAACAGTACTATAAAGAGATGTTTATAGAAATCTATTTTCAAAATTTTTAGATTATTTTTAGGCCTTAAAATGATGTATAAAATGAGTAATTTTGGGCTAACTTAGTAATTAAATGGATAACTATTAATTTAGTGTATAATTAGATATTTTAAGATGTTAATATCCAATGTAAATTGATGTTTGTAGCATTTAGGGTACTAGATATAATTATTAGGTGTGTTATGTAGTAGATATATATATTAGGTAAAATGGTATATTTTAAGTTAAGTTTGTAATTTAGGATAATTAGGCACAAAATTCTGATTTAAGATATAATTAGACATTTGATATATTATTGGATGATGAAGGATGATATATGTAGTGTTTGAAGTGTTAGATAAGTGATTTAGGAGTTAATTATGTAAGAACACATAATATGTATATATAAGAAATCAATGAGTAGGAAATATCATTTCAAAAATTGATAATATTATAGTGATAAAAATATAAAAGAAATTTGATATGAAACTTAAATTTAGGTAATCATATAAAAAATGCAAATTTTTGTCACATCGGGAGCAAATTCAATAGCTAAATTAAGATTATGGTGTATCGTATATACTAGAATACTAATTAAAGACCAAATATAATATTTAGGATACCCGATTATAATGTGATTAATTTCACATTATGATTTGGAACAAGTTCTTAGGGTTCCTGTATAACTCGTAATTAGAAACCTAATTTAGAAACCAATTTGGAAATTGAATCAGAACCTAGTTTAAATTAAGAATAATTATAAAAGATTTAAAAACCTAAATAATTAGGTATAATAAAACTTTAAACTGGAGATAATAATAAGAATTTTAGAATAAACCTATCTATGGTAGTTATGTGGAAACTAAAACAATATTTATATTATAGGGATTATCAGTAATGATTTGTACAAGTCGCACTTTGAGTGAGCAAACGGGGAGACCAGGTAAGTTATGTTCATTAAATTACTGTATTTCGGAGTACTATTTTATAGTACTTGGAGACTTGAGATTATACATAGTTGTGTTTGTTAGATAGTTAATTGCGCACATGCCTATGTATGTTTGTTTCTAAATTTGATTTATGATTCTGGTTTACTACTCTAGTCTATATTGGTGTGATTTATTTGAATTGATTGAATACCTTAAAGTAGACCTAATTGAGTATATGACCTGTAAATCTATAATGGACCTACATAATAAGCCATTAGGGGAGATGTTTAGGACACTCCGGTCAAATATCGACTCTTTGGAAAGGAATAGCATTGGATAGCATAATGAGTCCCTTCTTCATCCTTAGTTGAACTAAGTAACAAAAGAGGAAGTCGTTACAAGGGTAAAGCAGTTGTAAGAAAAGCAGTGTCTCCATTATACAAGCTTGGGTTTAGTCGTGAACTATTACATAAACATAGAAGCTTTTTAACCCAGATTAGAGTAAGTGTAATTTCTTTAATCTCACGATAAACCGAACAATATCGTGAGATGGCATTTACTTGTACATATATTGTGTCTCATTAATTTAGTTGATAACCCTATTTATGTTTAATGTATAATTTTAAGTATTCGTCCCGACTTACAGAGTGGTTAATTGCTTACATCCTTATAAATGTTATTGCAAGTGCTAGGTAGAAAGCGACCTATGCTTACCTTGAAGCTAGCAATTGCTAGATCTTAGAGAGTGAGGATAAAAACCTGAGAATCAATTATACTCTTAAGTTTGGATTTTATTTTTAAAGTTTTTAGTATCAATTTATGTATTACTTAAGTAGATTATGATTAAGTTATTAAATCTTGTAAGTATACTCGAGTTATTTTAGTGTAAATATGAACTTTTCATAATTTCATAAGGAAATAATACATTTAATTTATGATCTATTTACTTCAAAGTTAATTAGTCATGGACACCTTGTGTAAATTAGGTTTAAGATAGTAGCACTTAGAATGGCTTGCATGACGAAATTGTTATGACTTTACTGCTTTGAGGCATGACAACTTGGATGTGGTGTTGGTTTTTTGTTTTTGAAGTAAAGAAACTATAGGGGATAATGAGACACAAAGGGAGAAGAGAGATCGAAGAGGCTTTACTTGTTGGATTAGGTGACTGGATATGACATTGGCAATTTCTTCATGTTGGAAAAGTGTGAGAGAAAACCGCCATTAGTTTTGTAAACAAATTTTGAAAATAACACACATGGATAGTTTATAAAAGCAAAGCAGTTATCAAGTAAGTATATAAAAAGGAGAAAGGAAGAGAGAATGGAATGATAAGGTAGAGAATTCAATGAACTGACAAATATATCCACATTTATATTTTTAAGAATTTAGTTTATTGTTGGTTTTATGGTTATATATTATTACATTGAGGATTAAATAATAATTCGAGGAGAGATGGTTACTTAAGGTTCAATTGTCTTTAATAATATAGATAAATAATATTTGAACATCTAATAGCGGTTATGAGGTTTGTATGTTTTTGCTGACTATGGTAATATGTGGCAAAGTTATTGCAAACTTGTTCTAGATGCATCACAAAGTTGTAAAACCTTTGTGAAAAGCTTGTCTATGTACCTTTAAATTCATTGACTTTCCCGATTTTCTGACTGTAGTATCTAATGAAGTGGCATCAAGTCGGAACCAAAATTAAGTGGGTTTCATTGTTCTAATGGATAAAGATGTGAATTTAAAGCATGTTGGCGCGGCATGTCTAATAGGAATTAGACGATAAATAGTAATTCATAAGGTAATTATTAATAAAATGAATGTTAGATCTCTCTCTCTAAATCTTAAATTTCTTCTTTATTCTATAATTTGCCTTCTACATATGAAACCTAGCTGTGAGGTCTAGAGAGAAGAATTTGATGCATTTGATCACGTTCACCCAATCCACTTCTGTTCTTTCGCTTATCATGTTGATTGAAACCGTCATTGATGTCATATTTTGTATTTCATGTAAGATCTTGGTGATGGGTTATGTGTGTAGAGTTAAGAGTAATGGACATGATGGTTATCTTATAAGTCTCAATAAAATAATAATGTGATAATCAAAAATAATTTTATATGAACTTATTTTTTAGTATAATTCATGAAAGAACACGTGATTAAAAATAATTAGATAATCCAAAACTCATGTAGAAAAATTAGTAATTGAAAGCATATATGATTTAATTCAACATTTTGTTCAATTTTGATTGAGCTGTAACACCATGATTTATAATTTTATTTATTTTTTATTGAGCGACATTGTAGATATTAACACCAAAAGAGAAAATGTAAAGATAACTTATCCATGAAGGACAAAACCACCACACGGTAAAAGTTGGATAAATTTGATCTATGGTCAATTCATCATATTTATCATGATCTTCTAAGGGGCGGTTGATGACGACACTATTTTATGTAAATAAATGATTTTAGGGAAAGTAACTTAAGTAGATATAAGAAAAAATGATAGAAATTTATTGAACCAAAGGGAAAAAAAAGAAAGAATCTAGTAAAGATTATAATATCCTCTGTTGATGAATTAGCAATAGAATGCAATTTTATGAATAAAGTTGTTTATATGAACAAGCCATAGACAACTAAAGATTATAGAATAACCTTTCACCATTATGGATAAGTGTATGATTCAATTGTGTAAGTAGATCATGACGTATTATATATTAAAATGCGATCCATTTTAGCTTGGTAAGTATTTTTACTGAAATAAATAATTCTCATTCAAATGTTATATTTTATCTTCTAGTGCATTTTGTTTTGTTTTTGTTTTTGTGTTTTCTTTTTTTCCTTTTTGAGAGGATTAGTTGAGAATAATAGCACTGAAGGGTAAGGACATGAATATTATACCTTATCTTTTCTTAAAATGAAGTGTCATAACATGGTGCTTCATACATTATTTCTGGAACGAAAGCATTTCAAAATATTGTAGGGGAAATGGAAATTCAAAATATCGAAGACAAAATGGAAATACCAACTGGCAATCTCCATGTAAACAAACCGTACAAGACAGCCCTTAAAAGGCACATGACTTCGGCGATCAGTAGTGTAGAACTACAACGTCGTACTCAACAACAGCATTAAGAGTTGCGGCATCAAAGCTGTATGTCCTTAAAGTGACCGTACCACGGGCCAACCGGAAAATGCCGGTCCCACCAATGATCGGCATTTCACGATAATGCTCCATTGCAGGGTTCCGGCCAACTACGGTGAGAGTGCTACCATTATACTTCCCAGTAGTGAAGTACAAGGACATGTCCATTAGCACACATACTGATTCCAATCCAGCAGTTGCATAGAACCCTTGGGCTCGGCCGACCGGCTTCGATGTTGATTGAGGTCCTTCGGTTAATAAATCATCAATCACATTGACAAGGCCAAAAAAGGTTGGAGATTGGTTGGTTATTGATGCTTGTGCTACCTTATACGCAGTGATGTTTTTACCTGAAATTGTGTCATGGAAGTAGAAGTGCATTCGGGTGGTTTTAGGCCTCGGGAAATTTTTATAGTACCACAAGTTTACTTGTTTAATCAGATCTATCTCGGATTGTGCTATCGGCATGATTGTGACCATAGCAACAAACAGAACTAGGATTAACTTATCCATGTCTAGATGTTACTCTGTATGTCTACTTTATGTGTTTTGTCATAAGTTGGAAGGGACTTGAGGAGCTTTTTATAGGAGGAAAGGATAAGAAAGAGGCCATAAGGTCACTTTCAAAGTCAGCATCCATGAGGGTTGTTGATCGGAAAATTCTTCTCAATCAGTCTCTTTAGACAAAATAGTAGCAGCATGAATAAAAGTTGCAGCCATACTGCTAACCAGGGGAAAGCATATAATTCAAAAAGAGGTGGAGTTGTCCATGTAATAATAAAAACTCGTTATAATTTACCTTGAATTTATTTTAAAATGGATGCTCTAATATTGAAGAAAGTTTCAATATTATTTATATTTGCATGTGAAATATACCGATAATTGCAATTAAGAGCAACTACAGGGCCTTGGCAATTACTGGAAATGCTACTGATGATTTGGGTTTGTGGATGTTATCTTATTCTGAAGCCTCAACAACCCTATTATTTTGGACTCTTTCGAAAAGATATAGAGCATGTGTTTTATGAAAGTGAGAAAAATGTCATAATAGCAGTCTCTCAAGATGGTTTTGACTGAAAGTGTAGGCTACAATTAGCGAGCATCACTTTCCACCTATTTTAATTGCACCAACTCGATGGCAAAGCCAGTGGGTAGTTTTATGAGAATGCATACATACTTTCACGTATTAGGGTATTTTTTTATTCTTATCACATTATTAATCAATCATACAATCATACATAGCACATTTAGTATCGTTGATTTCTTTTTGTTTTGTTTTTTTTTTTATTTTTTTTGCACTAAAGACCAATTTTATCAAATTTCTGTTTATCATTACATTGAAATAATTATAAATGGATTTTCTAACTTTCTAACGTAAATAAGACAAGTCCTTCTAGTATGTGTGTGTATATATATATATATATATATTTATATATTCGTTAAACTTTTATAACTTTTTATTTGAGAGCATACATCCACCAAGTTTTTAATGTGATCCAAATATATTCTTTCATTATTATCGTTACATTATTTTGTCTCTCTTTTTTTTTTTTTTTGGAAAAAAGTAAAGTCGTCCCACATTTTCTATTTGTGCGTGATTTATTTGAATTAAATATAATCGTTTTATTATTTTCAGTAAGCAATTATTTCAATTATAATTTCAACAAAGTCAATAATAAACTAAAAACCTAAGATGAATATCGCTGTTTATCTTCCATGCCTAGAAACCTCTATTTAAGCACCTCTAATGGAAGAACATCGCTGCTTTCTCTCAAGAAAGAATTTAAAAAAAAAAAAAATTTCTAGCTCTTCAAATCACCAAGTTGACACGGATATTTCAATCACTACCTTTCTATCTTTCAATGCATTTGAAATACTGTTATAGAGAAAACTTTCTTGCATAATTATGGTAATAACAAAAAAAGAAAGGTTTGTTTTCGTACATATGATGAAATGGGAACTTTATTTTTTCTTAGTTAGAGTAAAAATGAAATAAAAAAAAGTCTTAAATCCATGTATATAAAGCATCCTTAAATCAGCATGATTTTTAGATTTTGATGCGAGTGATCAAGCAGAACTACGAGTTTGAGAATACTGTTCAAAGAGAGAGAGAGAGAAAAAGAAAAATGTATTATTAGTTACACATTGCATATTAGTAATAGAAAAATACTAATAAAATTTGGATAAATAATAATAGCGGTTTATATTAGAGTAGTTTTAAAAACCATCCACTATCATTATCATTATCATGTATTCAAATTCTTTTTAGTATTCACCTACTATTTGGTTTTGGGGGTTTGGAATCTATTAGAAGATGATTTATACCAAACTCTTTGGCCTCTGTCTAAATAAGCAACATCTATGGTGATGACTATCCTATGGTGAGTGGATAAAAATTTAAGAGAGTAGGCAGTGGTGAATTAGTGATATAAAAGGTATGTACGTAAAAACAACAATAATGACACATTATAGTTACTAGAAATCTCCTACATAAAGCGCGTGTTGTACATTTTAATATATAATGCAACATATATTGAAGAATTAAGCCAAAGGGCATACATCACAGAGTCTATACCATTGTTGATTTATTGTTGTTTGAGATTTGCAGGCAATTATTACAACTATAATACAAAATAGATTTATTTCATTAATTAACTAGAGAGATTATAATAATTGCGATGAAAAATATTGGAGTTACCATTAGACAGGAACTTTTGGTTTATTGCTCTGAACATAGAAACTCTTTTATGTATTAAGGATTAGTTCTCTAAAGAAAATAATGAACTAACCAGTTTTTATAAATATTACAACATATTTTATTTATTACTAATTTTTTATATGTATATTATTATCTCTCTTGAAGAATTGACAAAAGATGTGATTAATTTGGAAATTACCATTACTAGTAGGAAAAATTACACTTTTAATATTCAAACTTTGTCATATTTTCTAATTAAGTTATTGAACTTTATTCATTCTATTTAAGTCTAGAAAGTTTCCCAAAGTTTACAAAGGAATTATTTTTTAGTGAATCATTAGTTTTTTTATTAATAAATGACACTTTTGTAAACATTTAGAAACTTTGAGAATTAAAATAGGAGGGAAAAAAGTTAAAAGACTCAACTAAAAAAAGTGACAACAATTTAATTGTATAAGAATGCATTCATATTTTTATGAGTAAATTTTATTCTTACATACTATTAATCAATTCATACATAACGGATTAATTTCATTAAATTTTTTTTCACACTAAAGAGCCACTTTTTCAAATTTCTGTTTATCATTGTGAAATAATTATATATGGATTTTCTAACATTCTGACGTAAACAAGAAAAGTCCTTCTGGTACGTACATATGCATGTATGTGTAAATATATATATATATATATATATATTCCTTAATATGATCTTGGTATTACTTAATTTCTCTGCTCTCTGTGTTTTGTTACAAGTAGGAAGATCTTGGAAGCTTTCATAGCAGTTTGGAGCAAACCGTGACAATTATTATGGGAAAAGCCACTGATGTTGATTTGTGGACATTTTGAAGCCTCGCCTCGCCAACCCTTTTATTTTGGACTCTTTTGACAACATAAACAGCATGCTTTTTAGGACGATGAGAAAGTTATTATAATATAACAGTCTCCTAAGATGCTTTTGACTCAAATTTCATGGCTAATTTGGAGTACATCACTTTCCAACTACCTTAATTGCACCAACAACTCCGGGGGCAGCGGCTGCTAGAGGGCCTCGCACTGGTTTAGTATTTTTATCTAATAAATAATATAATAAAATATAAAAATAAATAAGTAAAATTATAGAAAGTAATTCGTCACAAAGTGGACTAGGTATCTCAACATCTAAACTGGAGATCTTTTGCAGCAGAAAATACATCGATTACTGCCGGTTTTCCTTCCTTTTCTCGGACAATTGCGGACAGGTGAATCTTTAAGTTTGTATTTTTTCTATTCAATTAAGTTAATCATTTAGATTACGGTCAAATGGGTTTGCTTTTTTTTTTTTCAAACAAAAAAAAGTTCTCATAATAATTTTTTATGTTGGTAATGTTCTTTATATGAAAATTTTATGAGTTTTGAATAAAGATTCTTCTTTTATATGAAATAAATATATAGGTTTGAATAGACATTTTTATGATAAAAATTTATATTGAAGTAGTTTAATTAAATTGATTATGTAAGAATGCGCAGTAGCATTTTCTTAAAATGATTATTACCCAATGTGATGAATTGCTTGTTGAAGGCCGATGGTGCTTGACAATGTCCTCAATAAGATTTCAATTTGTTCAATATTATTATTGAATGTTTCAGAATTACTTGAGTGCATGCTCAACGACAAGTACATTTAAATTGTCGAACATTGGTTTATTAATGTCTGTTGGATCAGTTGAAAGGAAAAAGATTTCAATGGTATTACTATATTATATGAATCAATGAATAATATTAATTAAAATTTTACAGGTGAAAATATAA
This sequence comes from Lumnitzera littorea, assembly GCA_024138015.1. Lineage (NCBI taxonomy): Eukaryota > Viridiplantae > Streptophyta > Magnoliopsida > Myrtales > Combretaceae > Lumnitzera > Lumnitzera littorea. The sequence goes on from JAMXBB010000010.1 coordinate 97,359,468, forward strand.
TTGGTATTTTTTAAAAAATTATATTGTTTTGCTGTTATGTGTAAATATATTTTAGTATTTATATATTATTTATTGATTTATGTAACGTATTAATATTATTAAATTTTTTTTTCTAACAGAAGAGTTCCTCATGTTTTATCTTCGGTTCATCCACCGTACGAAAACTTCCATATATCTTCTAGTGTTAGGAAAAAAACCCAAGCTTATAGAAACACGGAAAATAAATAAATAAATGTGCACGGTAGATTCCAGCAATGGGCAGTGGCCATGAGAGAGAAAATATAGAAGCCTAAAGGACAATAGTTCTCCCACAGAGTAAAAACATCAATTACAAAATCCAGCTAAAAATGACCACTTGCTATACTTATCATAGTTCACCATATAATCTTTGAGCCTATTGCAACAAATTTTTTTTTTTTTTTCACTTAATGGACTTTCAAATATGTGGAATTCCCTAAAATATTTTAAATTTGTGGACATAGTTTATATCATCATTACCATCTCTCTTTTGTCAAAAATGCATAGATATTCCGTTTTAAAAATTTTAAGGTTAGATAATAGATATTTAATAAACATCTAAAATACTAAATGTCATCTCGATGTTCTATTTTTCTTTTCCAACTGTTTGGTTTGGACTTTGGCTCTGCATGCTGTTTGTTTTCTATTTGAATAACACAGTTTGTTTTCATCTCAACAAACCCCAATCCCCATCCCCCACCCCCCATCACAGCCCCCCC
>JAMXBB010000010.1:97369692-97500253 GCA_024138015.1 Lumnitzera littorea
TATATATATAATTGGTATTTTCATTTTATAAAAATTCAATATGTATATGTATATATGTATGCTAGACGTGATATGTATGTATAATATTATTAATTGTATTTCTTATTTTAGCACATATATATATAATACAACCGGATTATACATATGTATATAAAGTACAAGTATGTGTATATTATACTTATACATATAGTATATAATATATAATTAAGGTTAAAATAATTTAATACATAAAGTGTATTATATGTATAAATATATGTATATGAATAATATCGTATATGTAAAAATACGAGTATATTTAAATAGTACATATATAATATACTATGATATTAATTTAATAAATATATATATAAATGTTTAAGTGCATCGTAATTTAGGAGAAAATATAATAAATAATTAATTTAGAAAATTTAATAAAATATAGTAATAAGTATTAATATATAAATATGCCAGAAAATATAAGAAATAAGAAATAATAGGAAAAAGTATAAAAGGGATATGTGGCACTTCCATATGCTGCCACATCACCACTTAAGTATAAATTTAGTAATTTTCGTAATTAATAATAATAATAATTAATTAGAAAATTGATAAAGTAGAAAAAAAATTGAATTAATAAATCATAAACCACAAACATAAGTTAAAATAAGTAATTATAGTAAAATAGACCCAAAATAAGAAAATTACAAAAATATAAGATTCAAATAATTATTAAATCATAATTATACAAAGAAAAGTTTAAATTGATATTTTATAACTATTTAAGTCAAAATAATGAAATTTGTGATATCTTTACATATCACAGTTAAAATTGTGAGTTACGACGTTCAAAATAGATCCTACTATGAGAAAGTATGTCCAAAAATGATCAAAATGAACTATAAGTTCATGGGAATTCAAACTAGAATGAGAAATTTATACGTAAATGAAAATTTAAGATAGTTGAGAAAAGTAAGTAAAATATTTAAGTAAAATTACGTTTACACTATACTTAAGTTATAGTAGGAAATTAGGTAAATAATGATGGATATTTAGTTAATGAGGAAACCTACTTTTTCAAAACACTTATAAGTTTTTTTATTTTTTAGGTATTCGATTATCGAGTCTTGGAATTCTCAAAGGTCGAGAAACTGAGCATTAACCCAGATGAGGGAGTTCTTATGATCTACTATTTGCTTGTTGTTTGTTACTTGTATGTTGTTTGTTGGTTGATATTGATTGTTTGATTGAACGAATGATTGTTTTGTGTGCTATTATTCGTGTGATTATTCTCTTAAACTGGTAAATATAACTATTAGACTAAGATAACTAGTTATATCTGTTGCATGTCTGTGATTTCAATTTGTATATTGATGGAGAGTGTTAGCTTTGTAGATTTTTGAAAAAAGTATATTTTTTTTTAAAACATTTTTTCAATCTTAAATATATTTTGTATGATTTCTATGAGGGTTCGTAGTGCCTGTGAATAATATTTATAACCTTAAGGCAAACCTAGCATAGTATCTCAAATTGATTGTAAGAGGACTCGCATATTTATGCTTATAAGGCCTTAGATATTTGTTGATAGCGAGATAGACTCACTATTTGTGCCCATGGAGCCTTTGATATGTTTGGTGGGCATCTCTAGTTGGGGTCCACCTATATTGATTGTTAATTCTCAGACTAAGGTAATAGTTAAGTAACGTCTGGTGGAACCATACCCCCCAAGCAGCCTCACGCGATTAAGGTGAGGTGCTCTATGCAAATAAGTATGAAGGAAAAATTGACATGTAGACGACGTAACTCTATACTTTCCATAGTTTTGGACTCTTATGGATGTGTTACTTATATTCATCGTGCTTGTATTCATTTTATATGTAAATAGCTTACATGTGTGCTAATAATATTTGTTTGATAACTCGCTTGAATAGTAGCGGTGAGAAACGAACTCACTAAGCCGTGATTTGCTCATTCCTCTATAGTTTCTTTTATAGGTTTCTTGTAAGCAGGGATTAAGATAAGCTTGAGATTAGAGTACAAATTGGAGATAGGTTTGGCAATGTTAAAGTTGATTAAAAAGTGTATAGTGATGTAGAAATAATTTATGTAGAGTATATTCATATGATATGATTATATAATAATTCTTGTAAATTAGTAAGTTGTTTTACCTAATCTTAACATTTGGTAGGAGATATCGATTCTCTACGATTTTAATGGACTGTGGTCTATCAGATATCCATAACTATAGTCACTTATATTTTATAGTAAGTTAATTCATTAAAATTGAAAACCTTAATGACTAATTATTTAGAGTCTTGCAATCTCTAACTTGTAAGGTGGTTCTCATATTATGAGTATATACATGATATGAAAATTTTAGACAATTTTACTAAGCCCCTTTTAGAGTCATGACATATGAAGTTAGAAATTTTACAAACTATGGTAATTCACAATCTCTACCTATCCCCAAAGCGAAGAATCTAAGATATGTCCTTAATCAAAGTGTAGTACCTTACCTCCTAGGGCCTATTCGTTTGATATACCAGTGCTTGGAGATGGATTGCTACGTCATCCTCGAGTCGAGAATAAGGCTAACTAGAAACTAAGTGTGGTTTAAAACTTATAAATATTATATATTCATATAAAAGATTAGAAGTGTCCTTTAAGATACATAACATAAGGGCTTCACATTACTTGGGTCAACTAGAATAGTATAATTAACATAATAGTTCCTCACTCTTAAGTTGTCCCAATCTCGAAACTAGGCTCCAGTGTTATCTCCAGCTTTATATCTTAAGGTTAGAACAAAGCTACCTCGTGAGCATTAAGCCAAATGAGCAAAAGTAAATAATAAATAATAAACAGCAATATAAGCATATCCAATTACAATTTACTACCAACATCACAACAGTTATAGCAAATAGTTGTATCAATAGTAACCGAGCTTAACATAATTTAACAATCAATAAATGCTTATACATGACATCTGCATGCAATGATATGCCATGCTAATGCACATGACATGTACTAGCCAGTATCATAACAAAGCAAATAATGAGAGGCATTTAGTGGCTCTCGAGCAAAATTATTTGAGCGACACTTGGTGGCTCCCGACGAAAATATTCGAGCGGTACTTAGCACTCCCAAGAAAAATATATTAGTAGCAATTGGTGGCTTAGAAACCAAGCATGTAAATCAATATGCTAAAAACCAAGTTATATAAATTGAACTTTACAAAATCCAGGACTTATAGGTCACTTTATGCAAACTGAACTTTCAATACGACCCTTAGGTAATTTTTTTTCCCTTTAAACTGAGTTTTAAAACATGACCCTTAGGTCATTTAATCAAATCGAGCTTTTAAACATGACCTACGAGTCCTTTAATTAAAACTAAGCTCCATAAAAATATGACTTTTAAGCTATTTTCATGCTATGTTATGAATGCACATGATGCAATGAATTGCATTTAGTAATAGTCGAGTACATATCTTAGGCATGAACAATAATCCAATGTTTTTTATACATCAATCATCACATCGAACATATTATTGATTCATTCATAACCAAGCATAATTTCATGAAACACGATCAATATATTTCAACTAAAACCAAGCATAAGGTCACAACACTACTTTTGACAATCCATGTTTATAGCTTAAGGGAGCATGTTAACTAATTCTTAAATTATGATTTTGTGATATTTTCACTTCTGATCACCAATTCTAATAGTACAACTCATAACAAGATATATGATTCTAGGTTGAAGTCATTTTATTTAAGCATGATCAATATGTATCTAAATCAATCATCTCATATCAAAATACACATCAGTAAAATCAAAATAGCAATCAATTATCAAATAATTAAGTCTTATGATTCACTTAGTGAAGTCATAATGACGTATTCAAGCAATGAGTAATTATTCAATTTACAGCCACATCGTATTACAACAAGGAAGAAAGGGATGCTTATAGTATACTCTTAGTGTTCTCCGTTATGGTCCTTGAGGTAGTCTACCATATCTTCGATATCACCAAGGTATATGTATATTTTGAGTGATGAAGTAAGATTTTAGAAATAAATCGTTTAATTGAATTTTATTTAAATCTTCTTATCTCATTATTTAATTATTATTATAAGTCTCCATTAAATAATAAGTATATTCCACTATTAAAGCTTACTGAAAAATTATTTTTTGTTTACAATATTATATATATATATATTCACATAGATACACACATAGTGTTTCTATACATATACTTATTCACATACCATAAAAAAAAATATTCTTCAAAATATTATCCATATGCCCTTTTTTTTGTTTTTTTTGTTTTAAATAGATCTTATTTGGATATATATATATATGTACAAGTATTTGAAGAAGTTATAAAATAAAAATTTTCTATTTTTTTTTATTAAGCCATAGCCATGAAGGATAGTATTTTCTTACTTCAAAAGTTAGAAAATAATTTTTTTTTTCAAAAACCAGCAATCCATACTAAGTCGAAAGTGTCGAGTCTGATTTTTTGGTTTTTGTTTATTTAAAATTAATTTCCTATTTCCAATTAATACTAAACCCTAACCCATTTAATATTAATTCTCGACTAAAGAAATTGAGAAATTTCGGTTTTTTTATTGAAAATAATTTTTGGAATCGCCACCCAACTAAAGTCGGGAAAAGAAAAAAAACCGTAACCAATTGGGTGGATTAATTACGATTTGGCTACCGATCTTTGATTTCAATTTGAATGAAAAACTAGAGGGTTCCGAGTTTAGGGGTTAACCTATTAAACCCTAACGGGTACTACTATTTATTTACCAAAATTAGGATTATTTTTTCTAATTATAATATTTAAAATAAATAAATAAATGAAATCAAAAGAAAAAAAGAACCTAAGTTTCTATATATTTTATCATCACCCCGAAGGTGTTTACGTATTCGCTAGTCGGGATCAGACGATCGTAATTCTTTAAAAAAAATCTTTAATGTGTTGATTGATTTTAATTTTGAAAACCAATCGAATTTACGTTATTATCAATTTAATTTTTCAAAGAAAACTCTAAAAGAGTCCTAATTCACTAAGTCTTTTATTTTATTTTATAAAAACTCTCTAAAAGTCTATTTTTTTAACGGGGTTTTTTATTTTATTTATTTACAAAATAAATTTTTCTAAGTGAGAAAATCCTAAAGTCATAATATTAAAAATATACCTAAGCATATAAATACATACACATATATCTATTTACCTATCATGTCATAAACTTAACTAAATAACTAATGGAATTATAATGATAAATAAAATAAAATAATCAAAACCGAACTTGACTTGGGTTGTTCGGTGAAGTGTTGGTGTTGGTTCGTCGAGTGTGAAGACGTGACGGTCAGTGCTGAATCGTGTGTTGTGATGCTGTTGTAAAGAACGTACTGCTGTTCGCCTGGTGTTGCTGCTACCTATTTAGTGTCGTTGCTGTCCGTCTGGTGTCGCTGTTCTGTTCGCTGCTATCCGTTGTGCTGTTGTCTTTGCTACCGTTTGCTGCGCTACTGTTTCTGCTGTGCTGCTGTCTTCGCTCCCGTTCGCTGCGCTGCTGTCTTCGCTACCGTCCGCTGCACTACTGTTTTGTTTGCTGCTGTCCGCTACATTGCAGGACTGCGCTTGCTATAAAGATAGAAAAATAAAAACGTAGGTACCTGCTGAGACTCAAACCCGTGACCTCCAATTAAATCCACCCAAATACTCCGTTGCTTATCCATTAGATTGTTGACCTGTATCTTGATATTCATTACCATTAAATTATATTTAAACTATTCGATTCCTTAAAATAAAATTTTTAACTAAACTAACACTAAAACTAATTATTCCTAATATAAATTACTTCCTAAAAATCTACGAAATCTTTATGATTTTTCCTTTTCTTATTTTTTTGGTATTTTCATTATTTGTTAATTTTTATTATCTTTTTATCTTTTATTAATTTTTTTTTATTTTTTTTAATTAGGACCCTTTTTGTAAAAATAAAAATTAGGACTTTAGAAGAGCAAAAATTAGGTGTCTATAGAAAGGAATTTGCATGAGAGCTAAAAAATCAAAACAATCTAACAAATGCATGTGCTCACCCACAGCTAACACCGTTAAGTTAAACTCACTCTATTACCCACTTTTTTCCATTAACTAATATATACAAGTAAATTGCTTGCCAATTAAACCATGTGAGATTACCTCAATTTACATACACCACACCAATGTTAGTGATCTTTTCGAAAATGTGGTATAAGAGTGTTAGACTACTCTTTACGTTTTGCTACATTATTTTCTTCCATAATAGCTAACCCACATCTTCTTATATAAAAAATCCAAAATAGTTGGATACTCTATGTGGGACTAAGTTCTAAAATGCTTCTATAATCATATTTTATTATAAAAGGTGAGATGCATGCAAATGAGACATGTGGGATAAGCCATTATAGTATTTATCAAGCATGTAAGTTACATATTTTCTCTACAAAAGTCAATTTTTTACTCAAATTTTCTTCAATGAATTGTTTTTCAAATCATCTAAAGTTATCATATCTTGAATGTACTTTATGCGTACTTTCATATCGTTCAAAATTTTATCCAAAAGCTTACCAATGACATGCTTGGAACTTGGATTAAATTAGCCCTTACAGCTATCACAAATTGTAAAATAATAAGAAGGTTTGATCTTTTTAACTTGATTATCTTATTGCTCGATAGATGACAAGTGGTGTAATCACCCAATATTGAAATTATTCCATGCCTATTGTCTAGTGGTCATAATAGTTTATCAAGAGGTAGCTACATGAGCAAGAAATTGAGGCTTGAAATAGGTAGGCTGGCTTAAGTTAAAATTTGGAAATCTTAACTAGGTTTTAAATATCTACTTAGAAGGTCCACTTTGATGGTATTTTCTAACCAAGTAGGCTGTGGCTTGGTCATTGAGTGGTGGTGGAGTGGAAGTATGTTTAGAGTAGAGTTTAGATTTGGGTTTGGATCTAATTTTGGTTGAGTGTGGTAAAACAAATGAGAGAGAAAATGACTTTCTAGGGGCGTTTTTGTTGAGGGAGGAAGAAAAAAAAAATGAATTTCCCACATAGCTTAAAGGTGAGGTTAAGGACCTGAATATATTGTTGGTTGAAAAATTTAAAGTGCAAAAGTGAGGTGAAATTAAGGATTCTTAATGGGCTTAGGTTAAATTTGAAATGTGTAGGATTGTGTAGAATTTAAGGGTTTTGAATGCATGATTTTGTATGTCAATAGTTGGGCTTCTAACTCCAAAGTTTTTCAAAATTCACCTAACAGTAACAGTAAAGGGTGGTTGAAAAGTTGTTTTTAAATCGTCTTATACGCGTGTTAGTTATACATGTGATAAAATTATTTTTACATCGTATTATTGTTACTGTGTATTTTTATAAATTGACATTTATTTTGATGTCAATTATTGGTTTAGAAACAAAATTCAATATTTTTGAGATCAGATTTTGCCACGAGACCTCTTATCATATTTGAACTATAAATTATTGATTTTGAAATTTTCTAACATTTTATTCTACATTATTTTTTCCTTTTTTTTTTTTTGCTTTATTATAAAAACAATAAAACTATTATCATAAATGTTGTTACTACTACTATTATTATTTTCTTATCAAATTTAATTCATTAACCTTTATTTACTTACACTTCAAACTTCAAATCTGTATTTTATTTTATCTTTTTTTTTTTAAAGCAAACTTGATGATTTTTCTTGAAATTTATTTGATTAATATTTGTAAAAATTTAAGGTTTGAAACCTCAATATCCACCCAACATATCTCCAATCATATTTGAGTGCATATATTTATAATTGGGGTATTATACAAATGACATCGTTTCTCATTACTAATTAGTTTCCAAAGATTAGGGTAAGGCCCATAAAAATTTATATCATATTGCCTTTATGGTCATCGCATAGTACTAATGACCTTCCTTAATACAAATATATGTTATGCATGTCCATTTGCTTATCAATTATGTAATTTATTAATTCCAAATTACAAGTGAGAATGCAATTATATATATGTATACACACATACACTCCAAAAATATGAAATGAGTTCTAAAAAGTAAGGGGTTCTTTATAATTTAAATGTGTTTTCATCCAAAGATTGAAAGCAATGTATCATATACAAGAATATTACCCAATATTCCAAAATACACACTCCATTTCATTGTTAAATCTTCAATAGTTCTACTAACTACAAGTACAAGTAATATAACCTTAATTAAGAGTTACTTACCTAAACATGCTTCCTAACTAATCAAAATAGTCTTCAAGGAAATCAAAGGAAAGTATGAGATCTCTTAGACAAATAAATCATGGAAATAAGCTCAAATAAGAAAAAAGGATCATGGAAGGAAAGAAAAATTCATTGTAGAATTTTAGAGGTAATTTGTTAACTTTATTTGGTCAAACTCACTCGTTTTAAATTGAAATTGTGCGTATAAGTAATTGATTCAAAGCTACAAAAGTCTATTTTCATTTTTTGAATTTTAAATTAACTTTCAGACTCAAATAGGTGACAAAATCAAGGGAAACGACATGTTGTGTTTTGTAAAAATCTATAGCTAAGTGTATTAAAAAACTTTTTGGGATGTATAACTTCATTAATTGATCTTATTGGGTCATGGTGTCTTGCTATTAATAAAATTTAATATCCTTACTGATTAAAATAAAAAAGAAATATGGTAGTCAACAGCTAAGCTTTGTAACATGCTCAAATAATCAAATAGTCATCTTTCATAAGTAGAGATCATTTAGAATATAAACTTATGAATAGTTTGCTTTAGGAACTTTGTTAAATTCTATTATAAATATATTTTAAGACCTATCATTAGAGGATTTCATAGTTGAAATCTTATATACTAATCACAACGCAATAGTATTTATATAATAATAAGATGTAATTATAAGTTTAGAGAAACCTTTGCATTCTTACTTTTAAATATGGCATCTTGTTAGAAGTTGCTATAGTTACAATAGTAAAGCTATTGTTTAATTTAAGATGGTTGAACTATGAAATTTCAAATAGCAGAGTTTATTAAGAGCTAAGATTCTAACGGAAGAATAAGAAATTTGTCAATAGAATGATTCTAAAAGTACTTATACTTGTTCTTGGCATACTTGCTCTTAAGGCTTGCCATTTTCTATCTCTCAACTTAGTCCTGTTGGTAGGTTAAGCAAGTCTTCGTATAAGTCATCACATGCTCCTTCATATCTGGTCAGTAATAGCCTTGCTTTAATAAGCTCAATGTCTTTTGCCAGCCGGGATGTCCAACCCGCAGAGTATCATGGCACTCTCTCATGAGTGCCCTTCTCAAGTTGCCCACCTTCAGGATATACAACTGGTACCCCTTTGTGTAAATAAGGTTGCCTTCTACCTAAAATCTGCATATCTTCCCTTCCTCAACCAACTACTTGAGATTTTTGGTCGACAGGTCTTGACCTATATGTTGCTTGATCTACTCTTGAATTGAAGTCGAGATTTGACTCACCAATCGATGTACAATCTAGGCTAAGGATGCTAAATCGACTTACTTGCTTAAAGCATTTATCACCTGATTAGTCTACCCACTATGGTACTCAATCTCCATATCAAACTCTACAAGAAACTCTTGTCATCTTACTTATTTGGCTGAAAGCTTCGGTTGAGTCAATATATGGCTGGTAGGAGAATTATCTGTCTTCACTAGAAACTTGGATCCTAGCAAATAGTGTTTCCAAGTCCTCAAATAGTGAACAATTGCAAGTAACTCCTCCTCTTGGGTTGAGTACCTGCGTTTTGTTTGATTTAGCTTCCTACTTTCATATGCCACTAGATGATCCTCTTGCATCAACACTCCATCCAATGTAATGTATGAGGCATTTGTGTAGACTTTAAAAGGCTTGGAAATGTCAGGAAGTACGAAGACTGGCTCCTCCGTCACTATACGCTTTAACTCCTCGAAGGCACTCTAAGTTATCTCATCCCATGACCATGCTTAGTCCTTCTTCAATAGATCTGTGAGGGGCGCGACTCAATGGGAATATCCATCAACAAATCTTCTGTAGTAATTTATGAGTCCAAGGAAGGACTACAAATTCGTTACACTCTTAGGCACTGGCCATTGCTTGATTGCTTCCAGCTTTGTCGTATCCATTTGGATCCACCCTTCTTCAACAACATGACCCAAGAAGTTGATGCGCTTTTGGGAAAAGGCACACTTCTCACGCTTTACGTACAAATGATTCTCCTATAGCTTCTTGAAAACCATTCGTAAGTGCTTCACATGGTCCTATAATGTCTTGCTATACATAACAATGTCGTCTAGATAGACGATTACAAATTTTTCGAGATATTCACGAAATACATCATTCATTAAGGTACAAAATGTTGCAGGAGCATTAGTGAGATCGAAGGGCATCACCAAGAACTCATAAGCGCCATACCGGGTTACACACGTCATTTTGGGCTCATCCCCCTCAGCAATGGGAACCTGATGATAGCCTAAGCGAAGATCCAATTTTGTAAAATACTTAGCCTTGCTCAGTTGATCAAATAGATCAACAATTGGAGGAATTGGATAATGATTCTTCATCGTCAGCTTGTTTAGAGCCCGATAGTCAATACATAATCTCAAACTCCCATCCTACTTCTTCTGATGTAGAATAAGAGCCTCATATGGTGCTTTTGAGGGTCGAATGAAGCTTACCTCTAACAACTCATCCAATTGCTTCTTTAATTTAGCAAGTTTGGGAGGCGACATTCTATAAGGAGCTTTGGCGAGTGGTTTGGCACCAGGAATCAACTCAATCTCACAGCCCACTGACCTTCTAGGAGGTAATTCCTTTGTGAGCTTGTCAAGCATCACATAATCGTACTCCTTTAGGACACTCTCTATTACCTCCGGTATCTCCGTCTTTTCTGCTTCCTCTTTCTCTATAAGGATATCCAGGAAAGTTGGCTCTTGATGTTTGAGCCCTCTCTTAAATTAAAGCGTTGATAACATCATAGCCCCAATATTCTTCCCTTACTCGTCATTGTTGTTTGACCTATTCCTTTGAACTGTCACACAGCAAGACTTTTCACCCATAAATAACAAGCAATCTGCTACGGGCATGGGAGCAACTCTGGCTTGTCTTAAGAAATCTATTCCAAGTATTATGCTGAAGTCATCTAATGGAATAGTTGTGAAGTTGAGATTTCCGTTCTAATCTCCAACCCTCACTTTCACTCCTCTTGTAACTCCTTGGATAGGGCGAGCCTTGGAGTTAACTGCTTTAATCTAGCTAATGTCCTCAGCAAGCATCAGCCCCAATCTTTCCACCTCAGGCACATCAATGAAGTTGTGTGTAGTACCGGAGTCTACCATTACACTAGCACATCAATGGAACAGTTGTGAAGTTGAGATTTCCATTCTAATCTCCAACCCTCACTTTCACTCCTCTTGTAACTCCTCAGACAGGGCGGGCCTTGGAGTTAACTGCTTTAATCTAGCTAATGTCTTTAGCAAGCACCGGCCCCAATCTTTCTGCTCAGGCACATCAATGAAGTTGTGTGTAGCACCGGAGTCTACCATTACACTGGTACTCTTGCTGTTGATGTTCAACTAGACATACATTAACTCATTGTCGGTCTTAGGCTTTCATCGCATTGAGGAACTCTATCCAATAACCGACAACATGTGTAATGTGCCCATTCTGGGTTGATCCTCTCCATCACTCCATGACTCATCATCTTGGCAAACACTCTCTGCTTTTTATGCCATAGCATCAAGTGTTGCCCTATGTGGACACTAAGCTACTTTGTGTAGGCCATTACACAAGAAACATGAGAATGAGGGCTTCTTACCTCCATTGGTTGCCGTACTCTTTCTAAACTGGTGAGAGTTATAGGATTTCCTTTGACTCCCTCCAGTATTACTACTGTTGCTACTTGAATTTGGGGCTCCCCCACTCTTCGGTTTGCCCAACTTAAATGACTTTCCACCCTCGTGTCCTGTCGACACATTATTCCATTTATTGTCATGAGTGTAGTTAGTCAAGCGCTTAGCTGCTGCCTGTGCTGTAGCTAAGTTAATAACTCGTTGCCTTTGTAACTCATTTCTAGCATAGGGCTTCAATCCTTCCAGGAAATAGAATAGCTTATCATCTTCGGCTATGCTCTTGATGTCCAACATCAATGTCGAGAGCTAATAGACATACTTTCTAATGTCATTACCCTGTCGAAGTTCCTTCAGCTTCTTTCGGGCTTGTACTCAACATTCTCAGGGAAAAACTGAGTCTGCAACTGAACCTTCAACTCGACCCATGTATCTATACGAGCATTGCCATTTTGGACATCCTTATATTTGGTGTGCTACCATAGTTTGGCACCATTAGTTAAGTACAATGTAGCCATAGTAACCTTTGATCTCTCATCATTTGTCCCCACAGCAGCAAAGTACTGCTCCATATCAAATAGAAAGCTCTCTAACAACTTAGCATCCCTCACACCAGTGAATGCCTTAGGCTCAGGCATTTGTAGATATCCTGTATGAGCAGGAACATGTACAGGGGCAGGGATAGGAGCATTTCCTACAACCCAAGTCAAAATAGCTACTTGTACCTGCAACTCCTCAACAGTTTCGATTGAGACACAAGTAATAACTTGTCTTCTCAAGTCTTCCACTTGAGTCTCTAAGTGTTGTCTTACCTCATCGGTCATTACATGCATTTCCCCTCTAAGGGTTTACACCGTAATATTGAAATTCTCAGCCATCTTGGTCATCTTAGCATTCATCTCCTAATGATTGGCCTCAACTTTAGCCACTCTTACCGACAATGTGACCAAATCATTCATCCACTTAGACAATCCCTTGAAGATTTCCTCTAAACTATCTAGCCTCTTGCTCACTTCCTCTTGTCGTGTCATGGTCGTTCCCATTGGAATAACCTAGGCTCTGATACTAATTGTTACGATCCAAGGCTTTCTCTAACACATAAACAGACTGTGTGGTGCTTACTATCCTACCTCTACAGTAGTAAATAAGCCTAACTCGTACGCAACGCTAGTTGATAGAGCTTAAACCTGTGAGCAACACAACCAAGGAAGAAAGCCAATAGAATATAAGGGACATAAGTATGAATGGAAAAATGAATAGCATACTTTTATTAATTCTGGTAGTAATACAAGGCTGTAATGTGTGTGCATGGGAGAAAAGTGTATATAACAAGTACCATTGGTCGTGATCAACCAACTTGGTGAGTAAGAACTTCAATGTAGAAGAGTACTCACACTCTCGTAAAAAGCTTTATGGATATTATTGAGCCTAGTAGGAGGAGACATTCAAACTAGTAAAATGGCACCACTTTTTAAAAGTGGAAATTTATAATAATAATAAGGCTCTAATTATACAAAAATAAAGTCCCTTCTTATGTTATAATATATACAAAAGAATGGCCCCTTACTAGTATAAGTATGTTACAAAAAGAAACCTTGACACTAGGCAACTGTTTAAGTTGTCTACTAATAAACATGCCTTAGTAGCAAAAAAGTTTTTGCTTTTGCTTAATTGTTGACTTTGCAATATTTTGCATGCAAAATTGGGATATTTAAATTTCAAATCAATTATCAGTATGCGAAAAAATGAGTATATCTCTATGAATCAAAGTAGATAAAAACCAAATGTTAAATCTATTCGCAGGCTAAGATTGTAAAGAAATCATTTCCATAAATAAAGAGCGAATCAAAATTGCTTGCCTAATTGTGTATGTGGGTTGAATATTGTTTAATCTAGAGGATAAAAAATATAAATTTTATAGCTTTTGTGGATTATTACTCTATACTTACTTAAGTTTGGTTATTGAAAACAAGGATGAAGCATTTAGTACATTTAAAGTTTATAAAGCCAAAAGTAGAAAAATATACCTGATAAAATATCCTTTACGTGAGTTTAATTCTTTTTTGTGAGGATGATATGATTAGGATTAGCTAATAAAGATCTGAACTTTTTATATAGGAATCAGGATTGAAACAAGTGAAAAGAAATATTCTTACGGTTTTCTTGTTTATAGAATAATTGAAAATAAAGGATGTGATCAATTTATACTTATGGATATTTCGCACCACAAACTAAACTAAACTAGGACTTTATTTACTCAAATCAATACATTATTGGACGCCATGGTTTGATAAAATAAAAGCAGGTTAATTAATATCACAATGATATTACACATGAAGCAAAACTAATTACGAAAAGGGGTGTTGCCACAATCTAAGCATAGATTGATAAGACATGATAAATTACGAGAAATCTATCTCATGCATAAAAGATTTCATTATTACAAAAAGACTAAACTAAACTAACTAAAGGTGTTAACAAGAATATACGAATCCCTGACAATTTTGGGAGCATAGGTGTGATTAATTTACATAAAATACTATTAATGTCTATTAAAAGTAAAAATACTAAAAAATTAAATAAATTAAAGAGAAAGAAGACTAATGAAGGGTTCACAATTGAGGAATACGGGCATGAACTCAACTGTACTTCTCTTGACTTTGCAAATCCTTCATACTTAGCTTCAAGCCTTAGGTTTATGGGTGTTATTCTAGTGCGTGAACCTCTTTGATGCTCGAATTCTCTTTATTTTCATCTACCCATTAGAATTAAAATTTCAAGTCTTGATTGCATGGGCTTATATCTTCATCGTAGCCTCCTCTTAAAAGAAGTTTTGACTTAGAATCTTGGTATTAAACAACTCTTCCTCTAGGATAAAAAACTAACCTATAGAAACCAACAGCAAATAAAACAGGACAATTGAAAGCAACATGGGGCGCCATCTTCTAAACACAATCTTTCCATTCATTGTGCATTTGATCAACTAAGATTGGATGACTCCTTAAGTTGTTTTCAAGCTATATACTTAGAATTGTTGGAGTGCATCTCATAATATGTATTAACATACTTGACTTTGTCTTGATATTTAAATAATAAAAAATAAAACATCCTTAGGATGGAATGACATTGAATGCTTTAGCTAGTTCTTCTATGCATGAAATCTCAAGAACCCTTCAATGATTACTTTCTACTACCTTTTTCTTGAGTATCTATCATAGTTGATTTCACATACTCTTTTCATTCCCTAACTTATGCTGATCAGATTTAATCTGCATCTCCATCTCTTTGGCCCTTTTCTCTATTGATCGCCTTTGAACCTTCTCTCTGATTTAGGCTAAATCTAATGTCATATGATCCTAAGAAATTGGTAACAATATAATATTGTTGTCCTTGGTGAAGCAATATTGATTACTTTAGGAATCACATGACATCACAATATGCTTAACACAACTTCCCTAAACATAAGCGATAATCATCTATGATGGCGATATCACATAAAATTTCATCTTGATCATTACCAATAGAAAAAATAATTTGTGCTTGTTTCATTACTTAGATAACCTCATTGTAACAAATCAAATCATAAGGGCAAGGATGATCAATAGTAGATGTACCTAGTTTGTCTAAAACAAATTTTGAGATCAAATTACATAGGCCATTATTAATGAGCACATGGCATATATTTCCTTAGATCCAACAATAAGTATGAAAATCACTACTCTTCATTCTTCCACTCAAGATATCAAAATAATCAACAAGATTTCAAATTTTCCCCTAAACAACAACACCATGATAGGTCTTTAAACATCTACCATTAAATCTATAACCTATTTCCACCAATAACAAGAACTACGGTACACTTTTTTTTTATTAATCAAACCTTAATTTCCCAACACTAAAATCCAATGAAGGATTGGAATCAACTCTTACTAATAAAGTGCATCATGTCGTAGCTTTAGTACTAGGATGATATGATCAAGGGTTACACAACTAATAAAGATCTAAACCTTTTTGGAATTAAGGTTTAAAATAAGAGAAAAGAAATATTTTTAGGGCTGTCTTGTTTATAGAATAATTGAAAATAAAGGATATGATCATTTTATGTTTATAGATATTATGCACCACAAACTAAATTGAATTAAGATTGTTTTCTAATCAAATAGATACATCAATGGATAGGATGATTTGACAAAACAAAAGGGGTTTGATTAATTTCACAATGATATTACGTATAAAGCAAAATTAATCATAGAGAAGAGGTATTGCCACAATTTGAGCGTAAATTGGTAAGACATGATAAATTATGAGAATTCCATCTCATACACAATAGGTTTCATTATCACAAAAAGGTTGAACTAACTAATGAAAGGTGTTAACAAGAGTATTTATACTAATCCCCTAACAATCATAGAGGCATGGGTGTAATTTGATCTACTTAAAATACTAATAATGTCTATTAAAAGTAAAAAATACTCAAAAATTAAATAAAGTAATGAGAAAGAAGACTAATAAGAGGTTAATGGTTGAGGAACACAAGCATGAACCTAGTTGTGCTTGTTATGCTTTGAAGCGGTAAAGTCATAATAGCCTTGCCGTATAAACCATTATAAGATATAAGTTAGCCTTACAACCGCTATCCTAAACCTGATTTATACAAGGTATCTACGACTAACTCACTTTGAAGTAAACGGTTCATAATTTAAATAAATCATTTACCTAAGAAAGTAAGAAAATATATATATACATTAGAATTTAGTTATTACAATTAACGTTTAAAATGTTTCACCATAATCTATTTCTTAGTTAATACATTATTTAGAAATGAAAAATTCTAAGATAAGAGCTTAGACCTTAAAAATATATGTCTGTTCTTCAAATGTTTTTCCTCACTCCCTAGGATCCAATAGTTGTTAGCTTCAGAGTAGTTGTAAGCCGCTTCTTGGCTAGTACTTACAATGACGTTTATAGGGATGTGAGCAACCACAGCTTAGTAAGTTAGGATGGAGGATTTAAAACTATACCATAAACACAAATAAGGTTATCAACCAACTTATTAGGTGCAATACATATTCAAGCAAATGCCATCGCACGACGTTGTCCGGCCCATAGTGAGATTAGAGAAATTGTGTCTGCTCTAATCCAAGTTGAGGAGTTGCCGTTAATGCAATAGCTCATAACCAAACCCAAGCTTGTACAATGGAGACACCGCTCCTCCTACGATTACCTTTGAACCATTGACTTCACCCTTGCCACGATCTCCTCATATATCACTTAGTTCGACTAAGGATGAAGAAGAGACCCTTTATGCTATCCAGCGCTATCCCTTTCAAAGGGGTTGGTATTTGGCCGAAGAAACCTAAATTTCCCCTATTAGGTTGCCATGCAGGTCCGATTATGATTACAGGTTGTATATTTGATTAGGTTCAGTTTAAGATGATCAATCATTTCATACAAATCATACAACATAAGCTAAGCAGCAAATCAAAAATCATATCATCAGCTCAAAACAAGTACAATTTCAAGCCTCTAAAATACAATACTGTATTAATCCCAACTTACCTCAACTCCTCATTCACTCACTTGAGGTCTGACTCGCTTAGGCCATCTCCGATTATCATTATAACACAAACATGGTTTCAGTTTTTCATATAACTATTATAAGTTGGTTTTATCTTATAACATTTATTGTTATCTTTTGTTTACGATTTAATATGTCCAATTATCTAGGTTCTCAAATCTTTTACAATTATTTTAGGTTTGGGGCTAGGTTCGAGTTCAGTTTCCGTATCGATTTCTAAATTAGGTTCTAGTTCAATTTCTAAGTACTGTTTTATACCCGAAACTTAGAAATTCGTTTCAACTCATAATGTGAAATTAATCACATTACGTCCAAATACCCTAAATATCATAATTACCCTTAATCAGTATTTTATTCCACCTAATATACTTAAATCTTTATTAATATACCGAATTTACTCTTGATGTAAGAAATTTTTACATTTTTTATATAATTACATAAATTTAAGTTTTCTATCAAATTTATTATATATCCCTATTATTATCATAATATCAATTCTAACCAATATTTTCCAAATATTAATTTCTCATAATTACATATTACATATTTTCACCTAATGTGTACAAAATGTACACATCTAATATTCCCATCACTTCAAATATCATCTCCCAACATCAAGTAACATTCCAAATATCTAAATTCATCCCAAATCAGATTTTGAACCTAATTATCCTAAATTGCCAAATTAACTCAAAATTCCTCATTTTTACCTATAACATATTTACTACATAATATGCTAATAATTACATCTAACACTTCAAATGCTAAATAGCATACTCCATCAGATTTCAACATCCTAAAATATATAATGATTTACTAAATCAGTAATTATCTATTTAATTATCTAATTAACCAAAAATTACTCATTTTATGCCTCATTTTAAGGCTTAAAAATTATCTAAAATTTTTGAAAATTCATTTTTGAAAAAGGGCTTCATGGAACTATTCTATATCACCTAAGTAGTCTACAAAAAAAATTTGGGCTCAAAACTATATTCCTAAGGTCATTTATTTCTAAACCGAAATATGTTCAGTTTTGCATTATTTCTTAAGAACTATACATCACGGGATATATTTTCATCAAAATAATATTTTTCCTAAAAAATAAATACTAAAATATTCTAGAATAAAAAAATTCATAATTTTCTAAGAATATTTACTATTTTTATTCTTAGAAAATTACATAAAATCGGACTGAAAATCGAACTCATCGGTTTGGGTGGCTCCAGGCACCGTCGGTGGCTATGGGTGTGTTGGCCCACTTGGGCGCTACCACCACCGTGTGGTGGTGGTGGTGGTGGTGGCCGTCTACTTCCAGTTGTTCGTCGGGTCTAGGTTCTCCCTAGAAGCTCTAATTGCACAAATTTTTGCTAAATTTTTGTAAAACCCTAATTTACTCTCAATTTTGCCTCTCTTTAATTTTCTAAGCTTTCTATCATCCAAAATGAGCTTCTAAATTTTTTTTGCTATTTATAGAGGTGTTAGAGAATTATTGTACATTAATTAGATAAGACAATTGCCTTATCTCTTCTTTTTTTCACTTTTTATTTGTTGCATTTTAATTGGTTGATTTCCTTCTTTAATTTTTAGATTGCCATGCCTCACTTCTGGACTTACCTATATTTTAAGTAATTATATGTATTTCTACCTACATGTAAATTCATATATAGTATAAATAAATATTCCTAAATACCATTTAGGTCATTTTATGATTTTTAGTATACATATAATTTATCTTTAGCAATTCGTTAATTATTGGAATGTATTTTTATGTATTTTCCATAAATAACGAGTTATATACTTAAAATTTGGAAATTTTATATTCTTTTATTTTATTGCTTATTATTTTCTTAAATTCAAACTTACGGGATCACTTTTACTAATATTTCTAACTTTATTTGATAATTTAGGCTTAATCGGGTCCTTTAACTAATCATCCTAAATTCTATGAGTCAAACTTTGGATAACTGATTATGAGTCTTATAGTGCTTCTCCTGGTTTTGCAATTTCTTCATGCTTAACTTCAATCCTTGGGCTCATGGGCATGATTCTAGGGCAAGAACCCATCTAATGCTCAAATTCTCTTGGTTTCCATTCACCCGTTGGAATTACAACTTCAAGTCTTGATTGCATAGGCTGATGTCCTCACTAGAGGAACATGGCGTTGTTCATCACATTACTACACTATATACACCACAACTAGATGGATTAGCATAATGGAAAATTTTATTTTTAATATACATGGTGAATCCTTTAGTTTTTAAATTGTGAACCATAGATCAAATCGTAAGCTAAGTCGAAAAAACGGTTTTTTTTTTTTAGACTGAACTGAAAAAAAGAATTTTTAACGAATCGTTTGGTTACGATTCGGTTTGGTCATATATAAACATTTGGGGAAATAAAGCAAATCATTTAGTAAAACAAAAATAATTTTATTCAATTGTTTTATTATTATTTTTTATTTTTTTCATCAATCTTTATGAATTTTATCAATTTTTTTTATATCTTCTTCTTATTTATTTCATTTTTGTGTAAATTATTAAGATTAAGTTGAGTTAGTTCTATCTAAAATTTCACATTTGCAAATTTTTCTTTTCTAAATTGTCATTTTCTTATATGTTCTTAAATTAAGGGTTTTACCTTCATCCTTTTTACGTATTTCTTATTCTTTCTAGTCTTTAGTGTCTCTTTTATTTTTTTTGTGTTGTTTTTTTGATGAGTAGCTTTACTTCTCCCTTCTCATTGTTTATTCATTAGATAGAGTCTCTTATTTTTGTCTAATCAAATCGAGTTGTTAAGATCTTATGCAACTTTTTACTAAGTATCATTATATATGATAAATATATAAGAAATTAATTAGAAACATATGAAAGTTTAATGGAAAAAAAAAAATATGTTATTCAAGATAAAAATGTTTAGCAAAAATTTAACATAAATGGTTTGGACCGTAGTTCGAACATAATTGAACCGGTTTTAATTAGGTTAAAAAAATCTACAAACCAAACTGTATGGTTAGGTTCGATTTCAAAACAAAACTGAACTGTTATATTAAGTTCGATTCGGTAAGAAGGGGTTAATCATGCTAAACCGAATTGCACCTATCCCTAATTATAGGTTCATGCACTCTAAGCAAACTAAACTAAGACCTAAAGGACAAAAAGGTGTTTCAACGTAGGATATGCTCTAAACATTAAGTCATTTTTTATAAGTATCAAGTAACTCAAGTCTTAGTGAGTTGCTTTTAGATTGTTGTAATTATTATTCAATTCTATAAAGAAGAAAGAGATGTTCAAAGAATGTATAGACATCTTATAGGAATTAGTTATTTTACACTACCTAGTACTTTAATCATAAAAAAATTGGAAGCAATTGTGTCTTGGTTGGTTTATCTGGTTGAATATAATATCTAACACCAACATAATGTAGTTAAAAATGCTTTTAAACTCAATTTCAAAGAGTAGATAGGTTCTTATATCCCATATTACTTATTATGAGCTTGGAACTTTTGATAAAATCAACATTTGTCTCATTAAATTGAGTTTTAAAATATTATATAATTTTCCCTTTGGTATTTATCTATATCTTTTGTTGATTAATATGTAGCGCTTTCTCTTTTTTGGTTAATGGATATCTTCATGGAATTGAGAAGCACGTTCTATCTTTTGCTATAATCATAAAAAAAGTCCCGAAGACTTAAGATTGGATGGTTTTAGGCACTGGTCACATGGCAAATGCCTGAAGATACTATGTGTGTATTTGTCTTGCTTGAGCATCCATAAGACTAAGTAGGTCCTAAATTGAAAAGATTCTATTGTTAATTGGGTCCACAAGGCCTAATCATTCATGAACTAAGAAAGTTTTACTATAAATTGGGTTCATGAGGACCTAATCTAAAAAGATTAGACCTACACAAAGCATTTTCATATTTAAAATGCCTCAAGGAAAATTTAACACATGAGAAAACCAAAATTCTACAAAGTTCTTGTATTATTAAAATCCTCATACAATTATCATTAAGGAATATTATTCCTTAATTTGTTCTTACATATTTTTATATTTTATTTACGAAACCTATACAACAATTAGAGAGAAGTATTGGATTTGGGTTTATTGAATCCAAATCTATATTTTAACTTATTATGTTGGTGAATTCAAAATTGGATTTTTGTTATCTTCCTCTCTTAACATGGTGTTTTATATTTCACATAAAATCTTGATGAGTGATGGAGTAATTGTATCTCCAATTTTTCCATCAATGAGTTGAGAATAGTATAATTACCTAACATTGTCAAATTTAATGGACTCAATAAAAGAAGTATGTCATTTTGTAGGATAACTCATGAAGAACTTCGAGAGCCATTGTGTAAATAAGCGTGGAACATAAGTTAGTGAAATAGTCATTCAACATTTTAATTATATTGATAGGAAAGAACATTTATTCCTTTTATTTTTTATAATTATCACCTTTAAGATTATTGTATTACTTAAAATAAAGTTCTTGATACATTATTCCTTGAATGAAGCATTACAAAAGACTGTAACTGAAATGATCATTTCACTTAATTGTCTTCATACAAACTGATGGCATAAGACATACTATGACTTAAGTGATTAATAGTGTTAAGCTATGACATCGTACTCAAAAACAGAATTAAGAGCAGTGGCATTAAGGCTATATGTCCTTGAAGTAATCGTACCACGGGCTAATCGAAAGACACCAGTCTCACCAACAATTGCCATTTCACGATAAGGCTCTAGTGTTAGATTCCGATCAATTACAACAAGACTGCTACCATTATACTTCCTAGTAGTGAAGTATAAAGACATGTGAAGTAGCACAGTAAATGCTTCTAACCCAACACCTACATATAATCCTTAGGCTCGACCAATGGGCTTTGATGTTGGTTCAGGTCCTTCGGTTAATAAATCATCAATCACATTAACGAGAACACAAAGGGTTGAAGATTGGTTAGTAATTGATGCTTGGGCTACCTTATATGCTGTAGGACTCTTACTTGAAAACATGTCATGGAAGTAGAAGTGCATTCAAGTGGTTTTTGGCATGATAGAATGTTTTTTATACCATGCATCTACTTGTTTAATTAAATCAACCTCAGATTGTGCTATCGATATGGTCATAACCATAGCAACAAAGAGAACTAGAATTGCCTTCTCCATATCTTGGTATTACTTAATTTCTCTACTCTATGTGTTTTGTCACAAATAGGAAGGTCTTGAGAGCTTTTACAGGAGGAAAGGAATAAGAAGGAGGCTAAAAGGTCTCTTTCAAATTAGTAGCCATGAGCCTTGTCATTGGGAAATACTTAGTCAATTGGTCACTTTTAGACAAATTATGTATGACTAATGAAGCCCCAACATTATTACTTTTTAGTACGGATGACATATTTGGTTATTTCATTAAGAGTGGGTAGTTATCTCTTGGGGGCATTATTTGAGGTTAGATCTAATGTTACTCATATCTTGGAGGGAAACACATAAAAAATCGAAACATTAGAAATGGAACATCAAATAAATATCAAAAAGTCATTCAAGATCATCGTATTTTTTTTTTTTTTGACAATTTTATAGCAAACAGTTAGAAAAATTGCAGTTGAACTGTTAATCGGATAAATGTATAATTTTAAAACTTTACATGGGTGGTTGATGTTTAACTGAATTTATTTCAAATCGGATGCTACATCTTGGAAAAGCCACTGATGTTGATTTGTGGACGTTTTGAGCCCTCACCAATCCTTTTATTTTTGGACTCTTCTCACAACACGTACAGCATGCTTTTGGAACCATGAGAAAATTATTGTACTAGCAGTCTCTTAAGACGCATTTGACTCAAATTTTATGGCTGCTTGGGAGTACATCACTTTCCAACCACCTTAATTGCACCAACTCTAGGGGTAGCGGCTGCTAGAGGGCATTATTTTGAGGTTTCAATATTTTCACTGGAATACTGGCAAAAAAGAAAAAAAAAAAAAAGAATCTTTACACCGGAATAATTATAGGGATAAATAATATAATAAAATATTTCTAATAAATAATATAATAAAATATACAAAAATTATAGAAAATAAAGCAAAATTTCCAAAACAACAAAACTCCAGCAAATTAAAAGGAAAACAAATTCGGGAGGTTGCACTTTATATTAAAATCGAATGAAGTGTGGAATTTTGTTATATGGTCAAAGGGAAATTTATATAACATCTTGGTGAAAATCAACGACGGAGCAAGTTCTTCTTTATTAATTATTTTTTAAAATCGCAATAAGGTTAATTCAGATGTTTCACTTCAACGTGTTCATGTTTCCAAGCAATCGGAATTAACATAGAGTGGTTGAGTTTTTTTATTTTGTCAATGTGGAGTACATATGGTAGCCTTAGTTTATATTTTGTCGACGTGGCAAAGACTGGATTTGGAGATGCAGTTTTATGTTTTGAGGGTCGGCATCGTAAGGTTTCATTGAATCTTGACGTGGCAGAGTATTTTCTGAAGTACCAGAGTAATGTGTATTTCTTGCGTTTACAAGTTTCGTCAGAAGATATTTTAATTGGCCAACAACTAATCTTTCACGTGGAGCTCTTTAACACGGTCAGGTTCTTCAAGTAGATATCCAATTTTATGTGATCATCTTCAAGAAGATTTATTGGGATATACTTTTGAAGTGATAAGGAAAAAAAGATGTGATTAAGTTGTAGAGATATTTTCAAATTTAAATGAGGTAAGGATAAAGATATGATGCTGTTTTTTTTTTTTTTTTCTTTTAGATAATTTTTCAAATTTGAAATATGAAGATTTGGTGAAGATTTTTAAAGAATTTCGAATTCAAAATAACCGGGAGATATGAATACATCAACAAGGTCTAAAAGGATATTTTTAGTTGTTTGATGGAGTTTATTAAATGAAAAATTGCAGGAATATTTTTGGACGAATTTTATATTATTTATTTCTAGATTTTGAATTTCAAACTTGGATATAAACTTGAAGATATCACATATTTATTTTCATAAGTTTGAGTAGATCAAATATGAATTTCAAGAAGAAAATATCTTGCATGAAGCAAGGAGATAAGGCTAATGGTTATTTCAATCACGATATGCTCTAAGCAAAGAAAAATCCAAGAATAGCCATTACACTTACTATATAAAAAAGAATTATTAAAATCAAAGATATACTTTTGGCAACTTTGAAAAAGCTCATTAACTCATGAAAAAGCATTTAGCTCATGAAATTAGAACCTAAGTTAGAATTTATGCTAAACAACATCATATATCTTTTCTTCTTAGCTTTTGATCAAATTTGTTTGAGAGTGTTAATTATACATCTCTCTGATTATTTGTATCACCTTTTGAGAGTAAATTTGTTTGAGTGAGTAAGAAGGTTAGATCAGATTTTTGTAAAGTTATAGATAGTTATGTATCAGGTTAAATAGGCAGTACAGGGATTAAGTAAAGCTAAGGGTTGGTAGATACCTTTAATTTCTCTCGTTTCATTTTCAATATAGTGGATTAGTGGAATGACACTAGTAAAGAAGTTTAAAGTCATAACAGTCTTGCCCAAGTGGAAGAGCTGTAACAGCTCATTGCACAAACTATTCTAAGATAGAAGCTGATCTTACAGCCACTATTTTAGACCTGATTTACGTAAAACATCTACGACTAAACCTTTTTAAAGTAAACAGTTCATAAATATAATTATGAAAAATACATATTTATACTAAATAATCTTAGCAAGTTTATAAGATTTTGTAGCCTAATCATAATCTACTTGAGTAGTACATAAATTAATACTAAAAACTTTAAAGATATAATCCAAACTTGAGAAAGTATCAAGTCGTCAGTTTTATATCCTCACTTCCCAAGATTCAATAGTTATTAACTTTAGGATAGTCATATGACCACTTCTTAATTAGCACCTACAATAACATCTATAGCGATGTGAGCAACCAATCATTCAGTAAATTAAGATGGGGACTTAAAACTATATATCAAACACAAATAAGTTTATCAACTAAATTAGTTAGATGTAATGCATATACAAGAAAATACCATCGTATTACGTTATCTGATCCATCGTGAAATTAGAGAAATTTCACCTGCTCTAATCCGGATTGAGAAGTTTCTATTTAATACAACAACTTACGACCAAACTTAAGCTTGTGCAATGAAGACACCGTTCCTCTTGTAACTACTTTCGAACCATTGATTTTACCCTTATTTTGACCTTCTCACCTGTCACTTAGTTCGACTAAGGATGAAGAAAGAACCCATTATACTATTTAGTACTATCCTTTTCGAATAGGTTGATATTTAGCTGGAGAACCCTAATTCTTCCCTTAATTAGTTGATATGCAAGTTTGAGTTAGATTAATAAGTCATATATTTAGTTAGATTCGATTTAAGGTGTTTAATCATTTCAAACAAATCACATAAATACAAGCTAGAGCAACAAATTAGAATCATATTATCAAACTTGGAAACAAGCACATACAGGCATGTGTACAGTCAACTATTTAGCAAACACAACTAAGTATAATTTCAAGCCTCTAAGTACTATAAATTAGTATTTCGAAATACAATAACATATTAATCCCGACTTACCTAGACTCTTCGCTTGCTCATTTGAAGTACGACTCGCATAGACCATCATCAATAATCCCTATAATACAAATATTGTTTTAATTTTCACATAATTGCCGTAAATTGGTTTTAGCCTATAATGCTTATTGTTATGTTTTGTTTAGTGTTTAATATATCTATTTATTCAAGTTTTTAAGTCTTTTATAATTATTTTTAATTTAGAGTTAAGTTCTAATTCAGTTTCCTAATTGGTTTTTAAATTAGGTTTTAAGCTAGTTTTTAATTACAGGTTATATAGGAACCCTAAAAACTTGTTTCGAACCATCATATGAAATTATTCATATTATAATTGGATATCCTAAATATTGTATTTGGTCTCTAACTAGAATTCTAGTCTGTACAGTACGCCCTAATTCTCATTTAACCATTGAATTTACTCTCGATGTAAGAAAAATTTACATTTTTCATATAATTATATAAATTTATATTTAATATCAAATTTATTTTATATTAATATTATTATAATATTATCACTTTTGGCATAATATTTTCTACTCATTAATATCCTATATTTATATATTATGTGTTATTACTTCATTCACTTCTAAATCACCTATTTAACACTTCTAACACTACATATATCATTTTTCATGCTCTAATAATATATCAAATTCTAATCATATCCTAAATTAGAAATTATATCTAATTAACCCTAAATCATAAATTTAACTTAAATATACCCATTTACCTATATATTTAGTACATATTATGCACAAACTCTAGATAAATATATAATAATTAGTATCCAAGCCCTATTAAAGCTACGGAACATATTATACTCAGTAAATTATGGTTGTTATATTATGATTATGAAAAGTACTAAGATGGTTTATTATATATTATTTTCTAGTATATCGATTTTAGGTCTGATTTTGCTAAAATTAGCTTAAATTGGGTAAATGACCAAATAAAATTATAAGATTCAAATTGAATGTTCCCAAAATCATAACTAAGCTTTAGAAGTCATTAAAAATCAGATTCATTAAGGAATTTAATTAAAAACTATTATTTCTTTCATATGAAAAATAAGATAGATTTAACAAAATAATTTTAATAAATACTAAATGTATATTTTATCAAAAATTATTTTTATTTAAATTAAATATATCTTATGAGAAATATATATGCCAAAAATTAGCTCAAAATAACATTATTTACTATTTTTGAAAATTCATACAAAATTCATTAGAATTAGGCTTATTCTTAAGAAACCTATATAAGCACTTATAATTTTAAAAATATGGTTTAATATTATAATTCTAAATGTAAAAATATCTAGGAAAATCAAATTTCATAATTTTTCATACATATTTGATATTTTTACTGAATTAAATAAATTCAGAAGGGAAATTGAAACTCACTAATCGACAAGCTTTTAGCCACCAGTGATGGCTCTACCATTATCTATAGCTCTAGACATAGCATCCACTGTTTGTTGTTGGTGGCTGTTTTTCTCTAGGTGATCGTTGGATGTGGGTTCCCTTTACAAGCCCTAAATGCACACTATTTTGTCTAATTTTTCCCACAAAATTGGTTTTTCCTCTCTTCTCTCTTCTCCCTAATTTTTTTTTTATGCCCGATTGATTAAAATGGTGTTTAATTGGGTTGTACTAAATTTATAGTGTGGTTAGGGTTTTACTTTGAATTTTGTGTTGCCAAGTGTCCCTTATCCCTTATCTTTTTCACTTTCTAAATGGCTTAATCCTATTTGTTGAATTTTCATCTTCCATTTCTAGCTTGCCATGCCTATATTCAGGACAATTCCATGCCTTTTCATATTTTTTTTAATTTTTCTTTGATTATTTATGAATTTTCTTTAATTATTTAGTATTATTTAGCATATTTTTTGGTATTTTAAGTAATTTCATGTATTTTTTACCTATATATAAATACATATATGGTAAAAATAAATACTCATAAATATTATTTAAATTATTTTATGATTTTTAATATGTATATAATTTATCTTTATCAATTTATTAATTATCGTAACTCATTTTATAAGTTTTCAATAAA
This sequence comes from Lumnitzera littorea, assembly GCA_024138015.1. Classification (NCBI taxonomy): domain Eukaryota; kingdom Viridiplantae; phylum Streptophyta; class Magnoliopsida; order Myrtales; family Combretaceae; genus Lumnitzera; species Lumnitzera littorea. Next base: position 97,397,828 of record JAMXBB010000010.1, read on the forward strand.
AAATGAGTAATTTACATATAATTCAATATTATAATAATTAATTATTTTATTATTTATTTTCCTAAATTCAAACTCACGTAATCACTTTTAATAATATTTTTAACTTCATTTTAAAATTTGGTTTAAATTAGACAATTTGCTCAATCGCCTTAAATTTTACAAATCAAATCCTAAATACTTGATTATAGGGCTAACAAGACTAAGCCCCCTAATATTGGAGCTAAAGGAGAATAGTAGGTATAAAGCTAAATTTCTTTAAATCTTGCGACTGATTCTCTTCTCTCTTTACTATTATTTGATATTTGTGCCTAAATTATACAATTAAACCACTAAATTTCTCCTTAACAAGAAATTAAGAGGGGACTTTACTTTTTATGAAAAAAGTTTTAATTTCTCAATATATCAATTCACAACCACCCTCGCCACACCCCCCCAACCCCAACTACAAAAGGAAAAAAAAAAAATACAAGTCCTTTAAAACTAATGACCAATATTACCTCTTGAAGCTTAAAGTTACCATATTAAGGTTTCAATTATTAGTTTTAGGTTTAGAGTTTGTATTGAGCTTGATATGTTTCTTTCTAATGTTACAACATCATTTTTATGCTTTTAGTAATATAGGTTTTTTTTTTTAAATATTAATATATATCATATTATTTTATAAATTTTAATTTGTAGGTATAGGATACCTTAAACCATGTATCTTATATAATTTAAAATATAGGTTTTAGAGTGGGTAAAGGATATGAAGACTTCATACTTATATCCTATCATACAAAAATAGGTTTTGGTAAATTGTTGTCTAGAACTCATTTGATGACTTGATACTTACTTGAAATAAATTACACATCTACTATGGTCATATATTTTTTTTCTTCTTTTTTAACTTTGATCTCCTAACTTTCTGACTCAAACCAAAAAATTCCTTATATATATGTACATATGTATGTATGGATGTATGTATATATATATTCTTCAAACTCTTATAATATTTGAGTGCTTAAACAATATCTTTTGATCCTTCCCATCTTTTAATATGATGTAAATATGTCCTTTCATTACTGTCATCACATTATTATTATTTTTTCTTTGATAAAAAGTAAACATCTCCCCTATTTTCTATTTGTGCGTGATTTGTCTGAATTAAATATAATTGTCTTGTTATTTTTAGTAGATAAATGAATTAATTATAGTTTTAAAAAAGTCAATAATAATTTTAAAAAGCAGAGATGAATATCTCTATTTATCTTCCATGCCTAGAAACCTCGATTTAAGCAACTCCAATGGAAGATGCATCACTGTTATCTCTTAAGAAGAATTGTTTTTAATTTTACCTCTTTAAATCATCATGTTGACACGGATGATTTAGTTGCCAACATTGTGGCTTTCAATGCATTTAAAATATTGTTAACGAGAAAACTTTCTTTCATAATTATGGTAATTCTTTAAAGAAAAAAAAAAACATTGTTTTGGTACATATGATGAAGTAGAAACTTTATTTTTCCTTAATTAGAGTACAAAGACCGAAGAAGTTTCAACTCCATGTATATGAAGCATCCTCAAATCAGAATGGCTTTTAGGTTTTAATGCAATGATGAAAACAAACGAATGAGTTTGAAAAAACCTTCTCAAAGAGAGAGAGAAAAGGGGGAAACAAAAATGATATCATTAGATATTTGTGTGGTAAGGTTATTGTAGCTGGTTGATTGCGTGTAATAGATGTACCAATCAACCTAGAAGACGTCATGAGTTGATGACATGTCGAGGGACCTCATTAAGAAGAAGCATGAGAGGAAGAACGGATAAACTTAGTATCTTGAATGAGTGTGTGTGATAGTGAATCAAACTTGATGTCCTTGATCAAATTACTTATTTGATCATCTCTAAAGTGATTTCAATAAAACTCTAATATTTACCTTAAGTTTGTCAATGTTCTAAATGAGCCAAATGAGAGACAAAGCCTTCTATTTATAGAGTATGGAGATTAATCTTGTTTGTCAAATGGCTTTAAAATGGACAGCTGAGATTAAGCCTCATTATTAAAGTTTATCATTTTCTTTAGCCTTCATAGGCTTCGATAGGGGTCTCAAGTATGTTTAACACTTTTATTAACTAAAGAAGGCCCATTATAATTGTTATTTGGCTTAAAGACCAACTGAGTCTCCTTAAGACCCAATATGACCAAATGAAGCCCAAATAAAGCCTAAATAGGCCTAAAAGCACTGTTTTCAAATCTTCTTTTCACGTACAAGATCATTGAGCAAGGCAAAGAGCGGAATATCTAGTCCGGCAATCTTCGTCTAAGCCTACTAAGTTAGATCTCCCTAAAACATCCCAAATTAAGTCGATTTCATAGACTTTATTACTAGCTTAAGATATTGGCTCATGGTATTAAATTGGGTTAAAAGCCCAACTACCAAAATGACCCTCTACATTTTACTCCTTGACCAAACATCCTTAGTACATATTCAAGGGGATTTGGGGCATTTTTAGAAGTTATTTCTCCAACTGTTGTAGAGACGTATTGACTGCTAATTTTGCTAGCTTGATCACTTTCAATATTAATGGAATTAACATTTCTTTCACATCACTAACAAGCTGAGTATGATATGCTTGTATTCATTTTTGCTACCATGGAACATATACTTTAATATGATTTCGTATCACACTAATGATTTATTGTTCCCATGATATTGATTTGCATCCATTACATAGAATTAACATAGTTGGCTCCTCTCAATATTTCTTCCTCATTTTACGAGTATTGATAGAAAAATAAAGCCATCAAAGCATTCATAGAAAATCTAGAGCTTTGATAATATCCCATCTAGCCATGTTATACACACACACACACATACACACATATATATCTCATTCATACCAGTAAACAGGATAGTGTTTTCTTGTCCCTAAGACATGTGTTTAAGGGTCGACCATACACAACATCCATCCTTGGCCCATGTGTAATTTTGCTCTTCATTTTTTTTCTAATTATTATATATATATATATATATATATTATTCAAAAAAAGTTGTGTCCTCAAGATATGTGGCTCATGTATCTTCTCTTTTAATAGAAGAACGTGAATCTTCAACAACAAATGTATCCATACTGAATCTTTTTCTTTCAAACCTCTTCATTCTTCACTATCCATACATTTTCTAAGACCAAATTTATCGAACAAAGATAATCCAAATAAAGACAAATTCATCCAATCTTTAATCTAAAATCTTTGCTCCTAATCCTTTGATTTTTTTTATGGCAGCTATAAAAGTACACACATGTCCACAACTTTTTCATTACAATCAGCACTTACCCTTAATAGTAAGGCATCTCCTCTTCTTTATTTTTTAAAATTTTTTTCCTTTTTTTTTAATTTTGACTCCTTGCTCTAGTATTCTAACTTGTAACTTTCTTCTAATTGGTTTTCATAAGGACAAAGCAAAACTGTAGTTGTGGTCTCAACCAAGGAATAGTAGTAGTGTCCAATCTTATTGTAACCAATGGAATTGTTGAAGGCGGGAGCAATAAAACATTCTAGGTTACCTTTCATCTCTAACTTTTTTTTTTTTTTTAATTCTTACGATCTTTCTATTTTGCTTCATGTCATGCTTCTACTTCCTTTGCATGAATTTCTAGCCTTAATCCTCATGCTTTTACTTTCATTCCTTACAGGCGAAATAAAACTTCACTTTAAAAACGAAATCGCACTCAATTCTTTCATCATGGTAAGTGTATCAATTATCATTAACTTTCACAATCTTGAACTTCTCTTATCTTGCTAGTCTTGGATTTGACCCTTTTGATGTTTAGCACTAGGATTTTAGCATGCATTGAACCTCTTTCCTCTTTATAATAATGAACATTGCATGCTTGATCACCAGCTCTATCTGAAATTAGCCAAAAAGTTCTGGTCACCATTAACGCCCACTATGGTTTTTATAGTCATTTGATGTCCTCTTGTATTATGCAAGTTTGATTTGTATCCGCTATTCTTCTTGAGAATTTACATGCATGTTAGCCTACTATGTTTATTCTAACTTGTCTTCTAATTATTCTTTTATTAATCAAATTAATCATCAATCTTGAATCCATAAGATAACAACCAAAGGGAATCGTCACAAGTTTGAATTGCATGAACAAAGATCACCTTACGTTGCCCGTAATAGAATAATTATTTTCTCTCTCTCTTTTTTTTTTTTTTAATATTGAATTCTTCCCGCGATTATATTTTTTTTGCTTGATGTATTTTTCTTGATTCTTGATTCTTCGTGCAGCTATATCTTACTATTTACCACCATCATGTTATTCGCGTATGATTTTTTTATTCAAATAATCCTTATAATCATTTTATGTAGATTGATCTTATTTATCTATTTCCACAGACCCTTTTTGCTATTCCTCATATAATATCGTAGGATGGTTATTTTGTCATCTTGTTAATACCAAGACCATATGGCGGCCATCATACAATATCTCTTGTTTTTTTTCTTTTTTGCAGGATAACTCTCTTTAGTATTTCCTTTTAGGGTCAAGCTTTACTACACATATAGGCCTAAGCCGACTTTAAGCATTAGTTCAGATTCCCAAGACTCACTCATTCATTCAGGCACCCGATTAACCTTAAGTGTCACTGTAGATCCCTGACCTCTAATGGACCCTAGCTAGCTTCAAGTGTTAGTCCGAATTCCCATTTCACTAGCCATGGCTAAGTCTAAGAGTAGCTAACCTAGGCCCATTGGAGTCACTCATCAAAGAGAGTTTTTGGCCCATAATGGAGGTTGAATATCGAAGGTCCTATCTCCTCACAACAACTGGACTAATGATGTGATCAAAGGAGACTCTTTTTGGATTCGAGCTACTTCTTGGGAGAAGCATTCAATTACGTATACTAACAGCTCCCTCAAGTTCATCTCTTAAGAAGTGCAGTTACAACTTGAACTATTAGTGAAAAACGAATCTTTACTTCATTTTCGGAATGAGAGGAGAGAGTTGCCTCTTCCTCATACCCAGATCCCTTGCTCAAAGCAAACACTCGATGGATGGTTCACATAGGTGTAGTATGTCACGAGACACAAGCACTATGCTCCCTTATTGCACGAGGCTAGAATTTTCGATGCCATTGCTATGACTTCACACTTCAATTTCACAAAAATAGAAGAAGTGAAGATTTGGCGAGCTATAATGGCTAGATAAAGCATGTAAACACATACATTCATAACTTCATGGGAAGAATTCACACCAGCTTTAGAGGATGTCTTTTTCTTATTGAAACTTCGTGACTTTGGGAAGATAGATGTTATGACTGCTTTAACTTCTCCAACTGATCAGAATGCACATTTAGCTTGTAGCTATAAAGTCAAGTAGGACTCCTTCAAAAAGACCTACATTTATTTCTTGGATTGAATAATTCTTTGCTGGTTCTACTTTCTAAGGCCCTTATCACATAACTAGGTCAGTATTAATTGCTCATTTATTTAGGGCTATGTTTACCTTGTGTGAAGGAGTAGTTTTATTTAGTTACATATGTTTCTTTGATAGGTATGAGCTGGTAGCATTCATTACTTTATGGTTGTCTATATACATCTCTCCAAGAGGTCCTGAAGATGGGGTTATTCCCCATCTATTTCCATTAGCGATTTGTATGTCTTGAGGGGAGTGCTTTGCCTTAGTATGCATTTATCTAGGTTCCTTATATCACCCCTTGGATTTATATCACCATGCCTTTGTCCACTCTATGGGCCACTTTACTGTGTTATGTTACATGGACGTCGTCTTCCTTTAGCTTTTCTTTTTTGAGAGGTTTAGGAGTCATTTTACAACTCCTAATGTGAATACTAAGCCTAACTCAGTTCAACCACGATCATGGGCTTAGCTTGAGAGGCATTATGAATCCTCTTAATTCCACCTTATTGATTCTGCCAGTTTATGTTTCGCCCGTATGTGGAGAAAATTAATGGCTATCAATCATGTAGCGGATATAACCTACCTAACTTGAGAGGCTATATTTCCATAAAGAATCATGAATCATTGTGATGCTCGGAGATTCGTTTTCTCTTATGAAGTGTCCCAAATAGCCTTCCTTCATTGCTTGATGTAAAGGGCTCAAGCCATAACTTCCTTGAGTTAGGTATCGTAGTATATTCTCCACATAAGGTAGTACGATAATTTAGATTTGACCAAGGCATTCCTCATGGGATAGTTTTGGCTATAGATTTTAAGTCTTGTTATCGGCGAATGTCTCCCATAGACATCAAGGCTCTTTACCTTAAGGTTGATCGGTTCTACTTTCCATCCTATTGTCGTCGTAAGGTTGTCTCTCCTAATTAGTCATCATATTGGGTAGCTTATTTGAAGGGGTTTTGAGGCTTATGCTTTTGCTTCCAATGTTGATCTAATTGCAAAGGTAAATGCTTATAGAGACAAGTTATATCTTCGGCTTCCAAGATCGACTAGGTCTAAATGGTCATAGAGTACAAAGAATACTAACCATTCTAGTGAAGAACCAGATTCTTCTAAACAAACCAAGACAAGGGTGAAAGTATCAAAGCAACCTTCTTGATCGCTGCCTAACCATAGTGATGTGAAAAAGCGTGCATCCTGTAAGTAAGGATTATTTTTTTATCTTATGCATTGTTATTTTTTATGAGGATATTGTACAAGACCACTTATAGTCAATCCCTCAAGGTGAAGAAGATGATAACTAGGAATTAATTGATTACAATGGCACTCTTGAGGCTTACAATTACACAAATGATGATGCAAATTCAGAAGACATAGTAGATTGCTATGAGATGGAGAAGGCTGGCAAGGAAATAAACGTAGTCAATGAGATTGACACTAATGTGATTGCTAAGGCTCAAGTTCTATAACTAAATACAAGCATTCAAACTCATACCAATGCTTTACTGCATATTACTACTTGTGACGAGGCCTTTTCATGTTAGGTAATAGCTTCTCCTTATGTTCCTCCTTTTGTTGCTTTAACCTATCAGTCTTCTCCCCCGATTGCTGACATGTATCATCAGGATAGGGATGCAACTCCATTACTCAATGTAGAGTCAAATGAGAAGGCACTTTTTCATGGTTTTGAAGTAGCGTACACCTTATTCTACCCTTAGACCGCTTATATACTTTGGATGGGGAGTTTTAAGCAGACTCAGCATTTGCTCGGTTACGTTTGTGTCGTACTATTCTGGAGATGTTAGGCGAGGAAATGATGCATGTGAGTTGGCCATGGAAAGACTTGTCTATAGTAGACTTAATGTCAATTGTGGATGCATATGAAGGTACGTGACAATTGTTTTTCCGTATATTGAGCTTAGCACTTGTAGCAGAGAAGGTTTGTAAGTTAGTAGATTGCTTTCCACCTTTGCAAGTTCAAGCGAAGGTTGAACAAAAAATCATCGCTTTGAAAGATTAGGTAACAGCATTTGAAATGGAGGCTAAAGTGCTTGATGCTAGCATAGAGAAGATGATTGGCAAAATGAATGTTGAATCCATTGTAGAGGATGATTTTGGCCCTTAAATTTTTTTTACACTATTGCTTCTTCTATTTACTACTATTATTATTATTCTTATTTTTAAGTTCACAAGACAATTGACGAGTGATAACGTTTGATGATTTATTTGACTAATTGCCATAGCTTTATCACTCTCTTGACAATTAAATCTATTTGTTTATTATTTATACTTGAATGATAGCAAACAACTTTATTGTTAAAAAACATATCTTATGAATGATGGCATTTATTACATACGAATTACTCATATCGTATAGTAGCTTTATTATAATGTTAGTGAAAGGTATTACGGTTGCTAGGCTTGCAATGGAATCTCTTTGACCCGTCATAGGTGAGATTGCTTCAATCTCATGATTTATGTGGTGTAGAGAGGGGAATGCGCCCACTGAATACTTAGGAGGTGAAACTCCTCTACTTAAGCAATTGTAGCTAATATGAAAGGGTTGCTTTAACCTTTAATGGATGAGGTTGCTTCAATCCCAGGATTGCATTAAGGTGTTATGGTTACCAAGCCTATTATGGGATTGCTTTAATCTACACGGTTGAGATCGCTTCGATCTCATGATTGCATGTTGTAGAAGTGCATTGTGCCCATTACGTACTTAGGGATATGTCCCATCTAAGCAACTACAACTACTATGAGAAGGTTGCTTTAACCCCTGAGTCTACAATAAGGTGTTACGGTTGCTAAGCTTGCTAAGATCGCTTCAATCCAAATAGCTAAGATTACTCTAATCTTGTAATTAGACAAAACAAGAGTAAATAAAATAAGGGAATAGGAACAACATATAGGAGATTGTGAGATTCTCATTAAGTTCTAAAGAAAGATTACAAGTGGAATTTCATGATGTACTGAAAATTAATGGGAGCAGTGATTGCATCAGTTTTAGGGTTTCATAACTTGCAATATCTTCTATTAAGGACTTCTTCCACTATGAAAGGACCTTCCCATTTCGGTGTAAATTTCGAAGTTGGAGTACCTTTCCTTATGTACTCTACTGCATGGAGAACATCATCTCCCTGCTTAAAGGAGCACCTTCTTACTAGGTGATTGTAGGCAGTTTTGAGCCTTTAGACATAAATAGCTAGATTGTGCTTGGCAATGTTTCACCTCTCATCCAATGCCTTTAAGTCCAACATATGAATTGTGTCAAGCTTTAATTTAGCATTAAGAGACAATAGTGCTAATGGTATAAGGACTTTAACTGGCATTATAGCTTCCATTCCATATACTAATAAGAAAGGTGTTCCTCTTGTAGATGTTCTTTTGGATGTCCAATAGGCTTATAGTACTAAGGGCAACTTATCATGCCACTCTTTCTTATTGTCGTGTACCATTCGATTAAGGACTTTAATCAATGTTTTGTTCGTGGCTTCCGCTTAAGCATTTCCTTTTGGGTAATATGGGGTGGACTTAATGTGGTTGATGCTATAGGATTCCGATAGCTGACGAATGTACAAGTTGATGAATGGTGTCCCATTATCCATCAATATGCGCTTTGGTAATCCAATTCTACAAATTATATTTTCCTTTATGAAAGCAGTTACTACTAGTCCAATCGTCCAATCGTCTTTTTCAAAGGGATGCCTTACACCCACTTTGTGAAACACTTAGTGCCTACTAATATCCATATACATCCCTTAGATGGTAGATGTATAGGCCTAATTAAGTCAAATGCCTTAGTATGAAATGGCTAGGGGGTTGTCAAACTATGAAGCTCTACTATTGGGGCATGGATAATGTTACCATGAAGTTAACATGGAATACACCTTTTTGCAAAATTAGAAGCATCAATTTCCATGTTTAGCCAATAATACCCTTTATCAATGAGCTAGTAGTACAACTTCCTTCTACCTTAATATTCACTATAGGCTCCAGAGTAGAGTTCATTTGAGATTATTTATGTCTCAAGTGATGCTGTACATCTGAGAGGCTATCCTTGATAAGAGATTTGACACAATTCATCACCTTGTAATATATACTTCTTTTCTTTTTGTTTGACCATTATGGCATCTCTATTATCAGTGGAGAGGATATTATTCTTCAAGAAGTTGATGTATAAGCATCACTAGTCTCTAGTAATTGTTGCAAACTTGCATTTTACCTCATCAGGTATTGAATCTATAACAACAACGCATCTTTAGACATTGAAGGATAATAATACCCTACATGCTGTATTCGATAATATAGGTGTAGCCTCTCCTTACTACACCATGTATCATGGAACTCCTAGAGCTTTAACTGTACCTCTTCCATAGAAATACAATGAGCTAAAATGCCCTTAGAGCTCTTATAATACAAGAGCCACGGATGCAAATGAAATTTTTCAACATATTCATGGGGGCTGCTTCAAGTCTAGCCAATTGTGTCTTAATAAGAATGCACCAATCATCTTGCGACTCCTTATCTTCCTTTGTCAATTGCAAAGCGGTGTAAGGAATGGACCTTTTAATGATCTCGACATTCAATTCAGCATATGTATCCCGCATCAAGACTTTAGATGCCAGCTTTGCTAGTGCATCAACATATCTATTTGTAGACCGTTTAGCATGCTTATATCTTACTAATTGGAATTTGGTGAGTAAGGATTGTATTGCTGCTCTATAAGGGGCCAGTATAGGTTCTTTCAACTTGAACTCCACATTAGCTTGTTTAATAATAAGGTTTAAGTCACCCTTGACACATGCAAGATACGCCTACTTGTTAGGTAGAAAGGAGTTTAAGCAGTAGGGCCTCATACTCGGTCTCATTATTCATGCAACCAAAATGGAATTTGTAAGCCAATGGGATCTCTTGGCTATCTAGAGATGTCAACACAACTCCAGCTCATCATCTAATGTGTTAGATGATTCATCAAATTGTAGTGATCATTTTTCGCTCACTTCTACCATGAGGGAGTCCTCATGGAAATCTTCAGGGATGTTTTCTAAAATTTCCTCATTATTAGTGCTAAGGAATCGTGTTAAGACTTCAACCAGTGCTTGTGATTTGATTGCTTTTGGAGGCAATACGATGATGTCAAATTCTCTAAGAAGCAATGCCCACTTAGTGATTTGACCTGACAACATTGGCTAAGACAACAAATACTTAATGGGGTCACATCTTGTCATTAATATGATTTTATGTGCTAAGAAGCAATGCTATAACATTTGAGTGACGAAGACAAATGTAAGATAGTGTTTCTCATATGGCGGGTACTTAACTTCACTACCTTGTAGTTTTCGACTTAAATAATACACCGGGTGTTTAACATTCTCTACTTCTTGTACCAATAAGGCCCCAATGGACTTGTTTGTTGATGTTAAGTATAGAATCATCAGCATTCCTTTAATCGGCATTGTCATGGCTTGTGGAGAACTTAGTATTGCCTTAATTCATTGGAACGCCTCCTCTTACACTAGACCCCATTTAAATGATGCACCCTTCTTCATTGTCTAGTGTAATGGGAAAGAAATCTTAGCAAGTGCAGGGATAAATCTCCATATATAGGAGACCTTGCCTAATGAATCCCTTTAACTCTCTCTAATTTTTAAGGCATTGCATGGATTAGATTGCTTGAACTTTAGATGGATTGACATCGATTCCTTTTTGATGTTCCATGAAACTTAGGAATTCCTTGGATGAAACCCTAAAGATGCACTTCAAAGGGTTCATTCTCAACTTATACATATGACATCATTTGAAAACTCTCCTCAAATCGTATAAATGATTGGATGCTTGTTATGATTTTATGACAATATGATCTACATAATCGTCCATATGGTTGTGCATTATATCATGAAATATTACATTCATTGCCCTTTTGTCGGTGGCTCCTGCGTTCCTTAATCCAAATGGCATCACAGTATAGTAGAAGTTATCAAAGGGCATCCAAAAGGCTATACATTTGGCATTTCCTGTTGCCATCTTGATCTGATTATATCTACCAAAACCATCTGTGAAAGAGAAGAGTTCATGTTTGGTTGTCGCATTAACTAGCATGTCAATGTTTTGGAGTGAGAATTCATCCTTAGAGCAAGCCTTGTTCAAGTCAAGAAAGTCCACATAAACACATATTTGGTTGTTCTTCTTCTTTACTGGTATAATGTTAGCCAGCTAAGTAGGGTGCTCAATTGGCTTGAAAAAGCTAGCTTATACAAGTTTCTCAATTTTAGCTTTAATTTACACTTCAAACTTCGAGTGAAATACGTACTGGTGTTGGTTTACGGGCTTAGCTCCTAATGCGATGTCTAGTCGATGCATCACTAAACCAAGGTCCAGACTTGGCATTTCATTGTATGTCCATTCAAATGCATCTTTAACTTCTTTGATTTGATCTACCAAAGGATCCTTGATTTCTTTCAATAAGCACTTATTGATAAAATGGGCCTTGAGGTTTCTCCTAAAGCTACTAGGTTCAGCTCCTCAATCTCTTCTGCTTGTGATTTCACCTAGTCTTATAGTTGTGGAGAGGCTGGTTGGGCTTCTTGTAGACTCAATGGGCTAGGAGAGGATGCAAATGCTTTCTTGGACCTCGTAGACAGTCATAAACAATATACCGTATGTCCATCTAATTGAGGGTAACTTTCGATCTTCATAGATTTATTACTCCCCCATTTCCTTCCTTTTCTTATCATCCTACTCTTGCACATCTTCCCATCTTGGCAATGGGTTGCCACTTGACCCTCCTAACCATTTCACCTCTGCCCATGTATTTGTCAAAATGCTTTACCTCAGTGAGGTAGGATTCCTCGTATTCAAAGGGACTCCTTGCAGCGGGAATAAATATATCTTTCTCCTTCCAATTTCCTTTGATGAACTAATGTAGTGTCGAATGAACCATTTCCTTCCTATCAATAAATGATAGGAAACTAGAGCATCAAGGACATAAAATTTAGTTGCTCCTTAAGTAGGTCCCACCTTTAAATCCACATTAATGATCCCTAGCATCTTAGTAGGGACATCATTGAAGCTACGGATAACTATTGGTTACTCTACCAATCTCCTCATGTCAAGCCACAAATATCTATTGCTTCACAAATCGTCTCGGATTTGATGAGTTTTTAATTACATATATTTTATTTAGTAATTTTTGATGATTTTCATTGATATTTAAGTTCATTTTTAGATAATAATACTTAATTTAGTAAAATTTTTGTTCTTTAGGTTTTGAAACGATTTATGCAAGAAAACGAGAAAATAGAAACAAATTTCACTCAAATTGAAGCTAAAATAAGTAAGTTATGAAGGTTTGAAGATCGATACAACCGAATGACACAACTATGTTGTTTCTAGGCAAAATTGGAGCTAATTTTTTAATGTTATAGCCTAGGACACGACGAAAAGACACGGTCATATTATCGGTCGTGTTGTTCCAGTTTAAAAAGAGAAAGGAAAAAGAAGACAAGTGTGAAGCACAGTCAAGTACCTGACCAAAAGACACGGTAGTGTCCTTGATTATATCTTTTCCAACCGACCTATTTTTTTTATCTCTTCATATATAAAGCCTTATTACGGTTTATTGAAAAAAAAAACTTTTTGGCACGACTTTTAGGGAGTTTTTGAAGTCAAGAACAATCAAGAAAGCGAGAAGAAGAGAAGATTCCATGATTTAATTTTCATTTGGATTTCATGATGCTTTTTTCTACTATTTTCTATACTTTGTTTTCAAATTCCTATTTTGCAATGTATAAAAAGTAAAGCCTTAGTATCTAAGTTTTGTGGAACTTAGATCTATTCATGTGACATGATTAGTATTTGATTAATTTAATTCGTTATTATTTTCTTAATTCAACTATGTTTACTTCATAATTTAGGTTATTATTTTCATAGGTAGAAATTTAGAGTTTGATATCTTATAAGAGAATCAAGATATTTCTCATAAAATTAGATCTAGGCATAGTTGATGAGGATTATTGCAAGATTAGAGATAATTTGCAAGATTCTTCTAGATTTCAAATTAAAGCGTAGAGAATTCATTATTCAATAATACAGTCTTAAGTCATGCTATTGCGAAGAGATTCTAATAAGTGATTCTAGGGTTAATATTAGAGTTAATTAGCTTGAGAAAGTGGTTAACTTTAGTAGAGAATTCTCTTGGTCAAGTAAGATTAAAGAATAAATTAGATTATTTTAGGAAAATCGCATATTAGATCTAAGGTAAACAAGATTTAGGTATAGCTTTGCATTTTGAATTAATTGAATTGCTTTTTTGTTAATTCTTGACTTACATCTTAATTAATCTTTAATTTAGTTTTAGCAGTAATTTAGCTTTACTTCTTTAAGTTTCTTGAAATTTAATTTATCAATTAGATAATGGAGACCTAGTGAGTACTAGTTGTTAGAGTCTCTAAGGGATTGATATTTGGACTTAATCCGATATATTATAAACTGATAGGTGCACTTGCTTATATTAAGTTTTTAGAGCCATTTCTGGGAACTTTTGATATTGAGAAAGCTAGTAGATCTATTAATCTAACCATTTTTTTTCTTTTTCTCGATCTCTTTTATTTTCCTAGAGTGATCTTTAACTAAATTTTCTATTTTTTTTTTTTTTTTGTATAGTACATGACAAGAAATTGGTTAAGGGATTTGATTAAAATTGATCCTGAGATTGAGAGGACGGCTTTATGCAATTTGAGACAATTATCAGTTAAAGAAACAGTAGAAGTGATAAAACAAGGATCTTCGATTAGATTGAAAGACAAAGTAGAGTTGTTAGAGGGCGAAGTCAAGAATCAAGCGGTAGAACAAGAATCTGATCACGAGAGCTTACCCATCGACATCATAGCTAACAATGGGGAACATAATCGAACCATGTCGGACTACTCTCGACTGTCATTAACTACTACCCAGTCTTGCATCAATCGGCCAATTGTTACAACCAATAACTTTGAGATTAAGTCGAACATTATTCAAATGGTGTAGTAGTTTGTATAATTTGATGGCCTCCAAGACAAAGATCCCAATGCACATATTTCCAATTTTTAGGAAATATGTGATACTTTCAAGATTAACGGGGCAATTGATGATGCTATCTGGCTGCACCTCTTTCCATTTTCTTTGCACAGCTAAGCAAAGCAATAGTTTAATTCCTTGGTAAGGAATTCAATTATAACTTGGAATGAATTCACGAAAAAATTCTTGGAGAAGTATTTTCACCCGCGAAAACTGCAAAGCTCAAAGCGAACATCTCATCTTTTGCCTAGATAGAGGGTGAGACCTTATACAACACATGGGAGTGCTTTAAGGACTTGTTAAGGTGGTGTCCACATCATGACCTGCCTCTTTAGATGGAAATGCAAACATTCTACAATGGTCTCAACCCTTCTACAAGACAAATGATAGACGCAACAACTAGAGATACACTTAATACCAAGACACCCGAGGAAGTCTAAGCTTTGATAAAAGGTATGACTATGAATAATTACCAGTGGGAGAACCTTAAGGAAAAGTAAAAAGTAATTGGCATATTTGAGCTCAATGCTGTATAGTCTCTAGCCACTTAAGTAGAGATGTTGAGCAAGAAGATTAAATCACTCTCAATTGGTTTGCACCAACCACAATTCAACCCCATCAACTTCAACCAAGAGGGGATTATAAGCTACGAGCAGATAGAACAGTTTGATTTTCGAGAAAAATCTACAAAACCTTAGTACAATCCCTATATCAACACCTATAAGCTACGATGGAGAGATCACCTTAATCTTTCATGGCGATATCAAAATCAAGGTCAAGGCTAATAGTGGCAGGTAAAGAATTAGCCATAGCAAAGATCAAATTTGCCTAATGTAGATACCTCATTTTTGTTGATTTTTTTTTTAATTGAGCCAGTTAATAAAAATAAATAATAAAAAATAAAAAAACGAAAATTAAAAGAAAAATGAAAGAAATAAAAAAAAAAAGAAAGAAGAAAATTAAATTAGGTTATAGCAAGTTGAATCATAAGTTAAGTCATGTCAAGTTGAAGTAAGTTGAGTTGTTAGATCAAGTAGCGAGATAGGCTGAATTAATTTGTCTAATTTAAGGACTTAAATCAGATTAAGGAATTATTAAGCTAAATTAGATCGGGTCGGGCCTGGAAAGAAAAGCTCAAGATAATTAGGGTTTCTAGAAACTAAAGTAAATCTTGGAAGAATCGCAATCAAATCTTTCGTATCTTCTTTACTGTCGAGCCTGGTTTTTAACTCTCCTAGTTCTTTTTATAAAATTAGGCCTTCTCTAAACCGATCAATATTAAACCTTACCCATTTAATATTGATCTTTGACTAGGGTTTAAAGAAAACTGTTCCTTTTTTCAAACAATTTTAGAGTTACCACCCGACTAGAGTCGAGAAAAATCGTTAGGTTGTAACTTATTGGATGGATTGGTTATAACTTAGCCACTAATCTAATAATTAAAACTGATTTTACAAAATGGTTTTTGGAAACTAGAGATTCACGTCCGAAGGTTAGGAATTTTACACCCTTGTGAGTACCATTGACTTTCCAAAATTAAAAATAAACTTAAAAATCACCTTTTGATTTTAAAAGACAAGACTTAATTTAATTGGATAAACAAAATAATCTAAACTAAAGAAAAAGAGAAATTAGATTTTTTTCATTTTTTTACCGTTGGCTTATAAGTGCCTATATATTTACTTTTTGGGATTAGACGTACGTAATTCTTTTTATGAAAACTTTAGCGGGTGGTTTTGTTTTAATTTAAAAAAAATGATCGAGTTTACATTTTACTCAATTTTGGTTTATTTAAGAGAATTTCTAAAAAAGAGTCCTAAATTGAATTTTATTTTTTTGAAATTCTAAGCGATCTTAATTTGGAAAATAGTTGATTTATTTTTTATTATTTTTGGAAAATCAACTTTCTAAGTGATGAAAGAAATAATAATCTTTATTCTTTCTATTTAATTTTTTATTTTTATTTTTATTATTTTTTATTTTATTTATTATTTACTTATTTTATCTATTTTTACTTTTTAATAAACTAAAAATAAAAGGTATTCTTTTTCTTTTCTTTTCTACTTTTTTCAGTTTTTCTCTTCTTCTTTTTTTTTTTTCCTTTTTCTCCTTTATTATTATTATTATTATTTTCTATTACATTTAAATAAAACAAATAAATAAACAAAATAAAACAACAAATAAAATATATAAAAACTTTGGATTGATTCAAACGGACGGGTCAAACCTAAGCGGGTTGAACTGGATTGGGTCGAGTTGGATCGAATTCTCCTTCTTCAAGCTCAGTGATAAATGGAGGGTACGATCCTGGTCAATTCAAATAGATTTTCTTGGAGGTGAAGGTAGATTTATGAGTTTTATATTGGACTTAAGTGGGGTGGGCCGAGTGCTGTGGTATTTGGTGGTGGTTTAGAGGGCTATTGGAAGTGGCAGTCAATGGTGGTGGTGGTTTGGCTGTATGGGGGTTGTTGGGTGTGAGAGTGGGGTATGGTGTAAGGTTTCAAGGTGTTGGGAGCTCAGTTATGCGGTTAGTTTGGGCTTCTAGAGTGGCTGGAGTGGTGGCTTAAGGAGAAAGAGAGGTGGCGGTGAGGGTTTGAATTGTGATGGTTCGGCAGGGCTACTGTGGGGTACGGTGGAGGTTGAAAGAGGTCGGGTTAGAGAGCCTAAACTAATGGGAGCTCAGCTATGGTAGTGATTGGACTCGGTTTTGAGTGGAGGGAGAGGATCGAAGAGAGAAAGAGTAGGTTAGAGAGATAAAGTGATCGTAGGGAGAGAGAAAGGTTGTTTCGAGTGATTCTGTTTGTTGTCTATGATCATATCGCCTCCATGATCACCAATTTATGCACGAATTCATCCTAGAAACAAATGAAAGTTAGAATCAGATTTAATGAAAAAAATGCCCGACTTGTTCTTAACACCAATTCAAAGCGTACTATATCTAGTACGAGATTGATGCAAGAAACTATGTGCCTATATATGGAATTTGTGCAGAAATTGTAGTTAAAGTGGAGGGAGTAGGCTGTTCTTGAGAAGGAAAAGGGGAAAATCGGGAGAAAATGGGGGGAAAACTGAGGGAAAGGAAGGGAAAGTGTTGATGTAGCACTGATGTAGTGCCACATCAGTCAATTCAATGAACACCGACCTGTCACGTATCATCACGTGATACGTGGCAACTAACGTGGCATGCTACGTGGCGTCATGTCAACAAGGTCGTCCAATCTAATGATGATACGTGGCATACCAAATCCTGACACATAATTGTATGCTAGCCAAAAAAATAAGAAAAAGGCCTTCCTGCCTTTGCCAAGATTCGAACCCAAGACCTCATGCTCAATGCTAATATTATGTCCATATACTTAATCGTCAGGTTGTTGACCTGTGCTTTGTCCATATGTGTAATCATATGGCCCAAGTCAGCTTAGGCTAGATTTAAATCTAAACCTAGGTCCAACGGTCCTTTGTTCAAATTTATTTAAATTAAAATCCTGTTCTATTTAAATGACCTAAAAAATTTATTATATTCTAAATTCCTTATTTTTTTTTAAATTTTTTGTGATTTTTCAAATTTCTTGTATATTTTCCTAAATTTTTCATTTTCTTGTATTTTTTCTAAATTTCTTATTTTTTGTGTTTTTTCCTTATTATTTTGTATTTTTGCAGAATTCCTATTTTTTCTATGTTTTTTCGTACTTTCCTATTTTTTTGTATTTTTCTAGAATTCCTTTTTTTTTTTTCTAAATTTCTTCATTTTTTGGGATTTTCTTTAATTTCCTATTTTTAAAAATTTTTTCTAATTTAGGCCCAATTGAGAAAAGAAAAAAATAATAAAAATGAAATAAATAAAAAATAAATAAAAGGAGGTAAAAATTAGGTGTCTACAATGAGTAGATCGTAGAGTATAATGCACAAGTGTGGGTTAAAGATTGTTGGGATGTGTAGTGTTCATGTTTATGGAGTTTGGGTGATTTGAAAATAAATGTCCCAAAATGTTACCGTCGCATGCCTATTTATAAGACACTTAATTGAATTTTTCAAATCTTTTGTGATATAGATTTAGTCTCAACATATCCTAGATGCGCAAGATACGATAATCTTTGATCTAGATACAGAAGATACAATGCAAAATATACGATTATACCCGACTTTGATTTATTGAAGATTCATCAAAGATTCTAGAAACCCTATATTAACCTTGCCTTTCTATTTTTGCCCAATATAAGTTAGGTAAAAAATCCACTTTATATCAAACTGAACTAAAATATTTTTTAATGAAGCCTGATTCTTCAACAACTTAAAATTTATTAAATTGAGTACACACCATTATTCGATTCGATTCAACTTAACTTGACTCGATACGATTGGACTCGACTCGACTCGATACTTTATTTTTATTTTTTTTTTCAATTTTTCTTTTTTCTTTTTCTTTTTATTTTTAAACCAGGCCCAAAAATACTAAAATAAAATAGTAAAAATAAGGTGTCTATAGCTGCCCTTTATAAACTTTACTACAAAGACATACTCATTTTTGCCTAATCTTTGCTTGAATTGGCATGATAAGAACTTTGATTGTTAAATAAATTAGGTCCCAACTTGAAAGTTCGAGTATCCTTAAAAGGATAGATCTCTTTAAGGACCTATTACTCAAAAGGATAGATCTTTTGAAGTCAAGATAGAATGACGATTTATTAAAGACAAAATAAGACAACGCTCTCATGAGTAGGCAATTTTTTAAATGATTAGATGATGCTCCTTTAAGTAAGCGATCCAAAAAGGAATAGAGAGGACAATGCTCTTATAAGTAAGTAATCCTAGCAAAGGACTAAATAGGACAACACCCCTTTGAGTAAGCGATCCTAGAAAGGAATAGATAGGGCAACGCTCCTATAAGTAAGCAATCCTAGCAAAGGACTAAATAAGATAGTGCTCCTTTAAGCAAGCGATCTTAGAAAGGAATAGATAGGACAACACTCCTGTGAGCAAGCAATCCTAGCAAAGAACTAAATAGAATAACGCTCCTTTGAGCAAGCGATCTTAAAAAGGAATAGGATAGCACTCCTTTGAGTAAGAATCCTAAAAGGAATAAGATAGCACTCCTTTTGAATAAGTGATTCGACAAAAGATAAAACAGCGCTCATTTGAGCAGGTGATCCTAAAAAAGATTGAATAGGACAGTGCTCTTTTGAGCAAGCGATCTTAAAAGGAATGGATGGTGTTCCTATGAATAGTCAATCTAACTAAGAAATAGGACAACACTCCTTGAAGCAAGCAATCTTAAAAAGGACTGGATTACGCTCCTATGAGCAAGCGACCCAAGATTACTATATGAAATAGACAATGTACTAAAGGGCAAGTGATCTATGAATTTCAAGGACTTTAATGAGTTTTGACAAAATGATCTGAGACTTATGTTTGAGGGATTTTGATAATTCTTTGAAAATATTGACTTTTTTTTTTTTTTTGAGAAATCTCTCTTGACAATTTTTGAAAAAGGTTTTGTCTCTCTTTTGAAAACTTTTTGTTTTCCCTTTTTTCTTCTTTTTCAAGAAATTCAAAAAAAAAAAAAAATCTTTAATGGAAAACTTTGTTGCTAGCAAGTAAGAAAGTCTCGAAGACTTTAAAGATCACAAATATGGGGTTAGCTTGCCCCTTTCCCATTGATAACTCATTCTTTTAGTCTTGTTTCTTAGAGCAAAATTTATTATTTCTAAACTTGTCGGAAATAATGATTTCAAACTTAGGGTTAAGATTATTCATATTCTTGAGAAAGCACTCAACTATTCTTTAATTTTCCACTAAGGGCATAGATATCATTACTTTAAATGTTTAGTCCAGTTGGACTTCCTTGCACTCTCATAGGTTTATTTTTACTTTCGGCATCAATTCTAAAAATTGTAGCCTATCTTGTAAATGGTATACTTTGGTTAATCAATTAGATCTTTTCTAGGTTTGCAATGTAAGGCTTTTGGTAAATGGTTTAAGCAAATGGATATCGATGTGCTTTGCTCGATTTTGAAAAAATTATATACCATCCATCCTAGGTACAAGCCAAGAACCTAAGAGAGACTAAACATAGGCTTGCTGTAGTTTCATAAGTAAGTTTCATTTAAGATAATTCCATTTCTTTAGTCAATAGAGTTTCATCAAAGATGATAAATTGGATGGGACCATAAAATAAGGGCTTTGCTTTTGAGCTTGGGAATTTATAATGTTTAAATTTTGGATACCATCACAAGTTTGGACTTTAGGCTTATTGGTAATTTGGCTCATGCTTGAAGGTGATTACCTTGCCAATATTTTCAATTTTTCTCTTTTTCTTTTCTCTCTTTTTTTCTTTCTTTCTTTTTTTTTTTTAGGACAAGGTGGTCACCTTCCCTTATTGAGTTTTTTTGCTTGATGGGATTTAAAGCCCTAAAACCATAGGTTCAAAGAGTATAAGCTTGGGAGAAGTATATATGACATGGAGTGTTTAGGAAAAGTCCATGGGCTTGAGGTATTTAAATGAGTGTATAGGCTTGAGTGAAGTGTATATGGTCTGAAACTCTTCTTCATCTCAAAGAAATTAAATTATCTATGACAATATTTGCTCATGGATCAAAACAATTAAGGTAAGCACATATTAGTTTACTCTTTTTCTCTAAATTGATGACCCTAACCTCCCAATTGCCTTAGTATGAGGTGGTTCTTAGCAGGGGTTAATTTTAAGAAATATCCCCTAAAAGTTCAAATGGGCTTGTAAGGGATAACTGTGTTTAGGGATGATGAAATAAATGCCTAATATCATTTTAACACGTGTACCAAATTCAAGACAGGCGTCCTTTAAGGAATGAGCTCATGTACTCACATTATGACACTCCTCTCTCATGTGTATTTAGGGTTAGTGTTTAAGACATGGTTTGCTTCCTATCATCCTAAACCTTTCAAGTAATATGTTACCATTCCCTTAGGTGGAAAATTTTAAGTTTCGAGTTCACATTTACTTTATCAATTTTCTCTTGCCCTAAGTCTTGCATGCAATATTTTATTAATGATAGGCCAATGACATGCCCCTATCAAGCTTAGCTAAGTGTACATCATAAAAAAACAAAATGCACAAGAAAAATACTTTATTCAAATAAATCTTATCTCCAAAGTGAAAGATTATTCTAAAAAGAAATAAATACAAAAACTAAAGCTCTTTTCCACTTCTTGTCCCCATTTCTCTCACTTCTTCAAACATGGCCCATTTAGTTGAAATGATCTTTTAGAGGCATGCCCAATTACTTCAAATGGTAAGCCACCTGATCAGATGATAATAGTAAACCCTTAATACCCAATGTTGGAGATTGTTTGTTTGATGCCCCTAGGTTAGGGATACCACTGCCTATAGACCCATCAATCTCTAGAAAATTTGGTTAGATAACCTTAGCATCAATCAAATCTTGCACCTTATGCTTCAGTTTCTAATAGTTTTCTATGGTATGCCCTACTTAGCTCATATGATATTCACACCATTTATTAGGGTCATGATCCCTTGACTTGTATTTATTTGTTAGGTTTTCACATGCTAATAGACTTACATCTCTCAATTGCTTGAAAACTTAGGCCATTGGAATCTTGAATTGTTTCGCCTCCTATTATTATGGATGGGCTTATCTTGATTTTAGGCTTTCCCAATTGGCACGTTCGTTCTTGACTTCTCTTTCCCTGAATCATCCTCATGCTTTAGCTATGATGTCTTATCCATATTAGGATATAGGTTTTCAAGCTGCTTGAGCAATAACCAATTTCCATTTCTGTACCCGTGAGCCTTTCTTCTAATATCACCAACTTTTCTTCTTGGACTACAACATTGTTTTTTAGATCATGGCAATAACATACCCCCTGGACTTGACCATTTGAATCCATTTTTGGCAACTTTTCCAAACTTTATATCATGTTGATAGTGGGCTTTATGTAGAATTTAGGCCTTGGATCCCTAACGAAGTCCAATTGGACCAATTTTTCATTAATCAAATCTTTGACTTTATTCTTTAATTCCTAGCAATGGTCAGTAGCATGCCTTTGCTGACCCATGTGGTACTCGCATTACGCATTAGGATAGTATTTTTGAGGTCTATACCCTGGTGTTAGAGTCTTAAGATGCAGCAAACCCTCTTCTTTTAGGTAGTGATAGACTTGAGACATAGGAATCGGGATATGAGTAAACCTCCTTCTAGGTGATTTCTAGCTTAGCTTATTTTCCTTAAGCTCTAGACTAGTGCTTAGGGCACTAGGCTTGCATATTGTCAGATACGACATTACAATATTCATAGTGGCCTCTTAATCCAATGGGGTTGATCCTTTCCCTAATAATCTCCCCACTCTAATAGCATCTTCAATGTGACTACCAGTTACAACTACATCTGCAAATGTAGAAGCGGTATGGCCTAAGAGGTGATTGTAATAAGTTTCACCTAATGTGTGGATGAATATATTGACCAAGTCATTTTCTAGCAATTATACTATAACTTGAGTGGCTATAGATCTCTATCTCTGGGCATACTCCTTAAAGGACTCGGTTAGCTTTATTTTCATGTTATTTAAATCCATTAGGGAAGGAGCCACTTCTTCATTGAACTTATATTATTGATAAAAGGCTTTAGTTAGCTTATCCCAAGTATCAAGCTTAACCAAGTCTTGTTAGGCATACCAAATCAACGTCGACTCAACTAGGCTGTCTTGGAAAGTTTGAATCATCAACTGCTTATGTTTAGAGAATTGGGCTATTTTGTGAACATAAAGCCTAAGGTGAAGTTTAAGACAACTTGTTCTATCATATTTTTCAAAATTTAGTACCTTAAACTTGTTAGGAAGCTCGTGGTCTTCAAAAGCACTAACATTACTTAAGCTTAGATTACTCTACACATCGTAACCCTTGAGAACTCCCATTTTCTCTTCAATTTTCTAAAAGATTTCTTCTTCCATTTTCATCCATTTCTACTCTAATTCCTTTCCTAAGCCTTTGCTAATTTTATTGAGCTCATGAATTGGCAACTCTTTAGACTTGTTTGCCTTAGATGGTATGCCAATAGGCCCCTAGGCTTAGGTATGGGCTATGGTCTCGACTTGCTTCTCATGCTTACTCAAAACCTCATTGGCTGTAGCTATTCTCTATTTAAGAGCTTTAGACATCTTGATTTTAAGAACGAGTGATTATGGGCTTCAAGTTGGGCCAAATCACTTAAAAAGCAATTGTCGAGCCTAGTATTTCACCTCTCGATCTTTTAAAAAATTAAGTCTTTTTTAAACCGATTAGTACTAAACCCTTATCCGTTTAATACTGACTCTCAACTAAGATTAAAAAAAAAAAACGGTTTTTAATTTTTTTAGAAAACACATTGGAGTCGCCACCTAACCAAAGTCGGGAAAAAGAGTTAAGTTATCAATTTATTATAACTTAACCACTAGTATTTTGATAAAAACTGAATTATCAGTTACTCTAATTGGATAGTTAAATCCTTTTTTTTTTTTTGTCTTTTTGATTTTTTATTTTGTTAGTTCCTAACGATATGGTATATGTAGGGCATTGTAATAGAAATTGACAAAGTAAATAATTATCATGAAACTAGTTTTTTTATCATAAAATATCTTTTTAAAAAAAATTGTTTAAAGCTTGAAAAAAAAAAAAACAGTTCCATAATAATTTTTAACATAGTTAACTTCTATAATTACATGTAAAAAGAAAATTTATAAGTTAATACTGAATTTTTTTTTTCAATATTGGCAAATTATGGTACAAGAGGAACACTAATAATTTTGTACCCATTACTAATGAAATATAACAAAATCTACAAGGCTTACATATATCACAAAAGTAGCACATACAGATAAATATGCAAAATAAATGTTATGCAATATATTATACATGCGTGCAATGTGATGGGGTTGATTATTAATAAATTATAGGAATTATTATAAGCCCACGATCAAGAATATGCTTATATATAAATAAATTCGAAATAAGATTTAAAAAGAAATGAAGCTCCTAAATACTTATATATAAGGGCTACTGATTTTTTTATTTCCCCTTTTTTGAAAAAAAAAAAACGCTGAACCAACTGCAGATTAATCAAACTTATCCTATAATTTAAAAAAAATGACTACCCCTTTTTCAAAAAGAATGATGTAGAAGGGTTGGTCCATGGGTCTCAAGCTTTGTAGTTTTAAGGATTTTTGGAGAAAAATCTAGTGGACCATATCGAAGCCTGAGTAGGCTTGCTTATTATCGTTGGGTGGGGCTAAAGACTCTAGTGACTTAAAGGTTACACAATAGCAGCTTGTCTTAAGTTCCTAAGGTAACCCAAATCCGACCACATCTAAACATACAAATGGTTATTTAAAATAAAACCCCTCCTAAATCCCCAATAAGGCCCATTGGATTAGGTTTTCTCTTAAAGCCTGCATTATTGAAAACTAGTTAGTACAACTATATTACAGTATATAGAAAACCCATTGACCAATTTTCTATTTTAAATAGCTAGCCTACTAGTGTCCCCAGTTGAGTTGCCAATTTTGTCGAGTCTTATTTTGGTTTTCCTTAACTTAATTCATATTAAGCTGAGCTTACTTAATATAAATTACTCGACATGAAATTAAGGAAACATTTTTCTTTAAAAAATCTTTTGAAAAAAAAATATTTAGAAAAAATGGAGTGGCCAACTAGTTAAATTGGTAAAAAATAAAATTAGGATTTTTGGGAAAACCCTAATTTAGCTACTGATCGGCATATTTTTTAAGTAAATAATTTTTAGAAAAATAACCAAAAAAACTAAACTCAGAGGCTAATCGATTAAGACTAAGTTATCATGTAAAAATTAAAAAAAAAATCAATTAATGGGCTTTATTTTTATATTTTTCTAAAAAAAATACTAAGATATATAAAACATTACATAATATAAATAAAATGAATTTTTCATTATTTTTTATTACGAATTTCAAGAAAAAAGCTTTTTCTATTTTTTAAATGGTTGTCCCAAAGATGCTTACATATCCGCTAATAGGGATCAAACCAACGTAGTTCTTATTAGAAAATATTTAGTGGGTGAATTTTTTTTTATTTTTGAAAATCGACCTAAATTTACGTTTATTCAACACTTTATTATTTTTTTTAAAGAAAAACCTAAAAAATCTAATTTCACGAATCTATTTTTTTTAAAAAAACCTAACTACCTACATCTTTTTGAAAACTCCAATTAAGATTTTTTTTCTTTTTTTTTTTAAAAATCATTACGTATCAAAAAATATCTTTTCTAAATCCTATATACTAGATATACTATGTACGTATCTAGATATATATCTTCTTTGAAGATTCGGATCTCAAAGAAAAGATACGTGATCTTTCAAAAATGTAATTTTTAGCTAAAAAGTACAATTTAACTAAAAATTATTGAAAAAACTGACAATTATCTAAAAAATATAGCAAAGAATATGACAATTATAAAAAAATATAAAAAACCTACACTAAAAAACAAATTAGTAAAAATAATTAAATTAACTAAATAAATAAAATAATTTTATTACCTAAATGGGTTGAGTCGCGCGTGATCGGCATGTTTGTATTAACTGTACCGTGATCATCTAGACCACGTTCACATGCTTGGCGATAGAATTTATTGTACTTATATACGTTAGTGCTAATTGTGATCATACGCAGTGTATGACGTGGATCGTATGTGATTATGTGTATATGATCAATAATGTGTGCATGTGTGAGGAAGTGTGATCTGTACGTACATCATATGTGAGGAAGTGTGATCTGTGTGTGTCAAGGTGTGTGTGTATTTCGTACGGCGTTAGGTGTGTCCATGAGTGTAGCATGAGCGGCGTGAGATGTGCTTGTGTCAGGTGTATGTCCATGGAGTGCTTGTATTAGTGAGTGTAGTGTGTCAAGTGAGTGTGTAAGATGTGTGAATGCCGAGTGATTGAGTGTATGGTGCATCGGAGTCAAGTCATATGAGTGAGGGGCAATGCTTGAGGTGTGAGTGTTTCATGCATGTAAGTGGCTAAGTGCGTACTGGGAATAATTGGTGTAATAGAGTAGCAGTTGTAGTGCAGTGTGTCGTATGTGCTGTGGAGTGTAGGTAGATGGTGGAGTGTAATGCATAAGTATGGGTTGAAGATTGTAAGGATATGTAGTATTTGTGTTTATGGAGTTTGGGTGATCTGAAAACAAACATCCTAAAACGTTACTATTGCATTCCTATTTATAAGTCACTTAATTGAATCTTTTAAATCTTTTGTGATATAGATTTAGTTTTAATAAATCCTAGATACGCAAGATACAATAATCTCTAATCTAGATACAAAAGATACGATGCGAAAGATACGATCATACTTGACTTTAATTCATCGAAGATTCTAGAAACCTTATATTGATTTGAGCTTTCTATTTTTGGGCTTGACTTAGTCCAACTTGATTTAGCCCAATAACCCATTTAATAAATTCTAAATCTATTTTATCCCAATATAAGTTAGATAAAAAATCTACTTTATATTGAACTGAACTAAAATATTTTTCAATGAAGCTCGATCCTTCAACCATTTAAAATTTATTAAGTTGAGCACATACCATTATTCGATTCAATTCTAAACAATTCGACTCAATTGGACTTGATACAACTTGACTCAATAAGACTCGACTTGATACTTTATTTTTATTATTTTTTAAAATTTTCTTTTTTTTTAAATTTTTTATTTATTATTTTTAATTCTGGCCCAAAAATACTAAAATAAAATGGTAAAAATGAGGTGTCTACACTAACTAAGAGTCTAAGGCTAAACTATTAAGGCCTACCCCATAAAGTTCAAATGTTGAAACATTAGGATAGGGATGCAAATAGTTCAACTGTCCACTTATCTCCAAGAGTAGCATAAGGTTAAATTTATGGAGTTCCATGTATCTAAGGTAACTCAATTGCCTATATTTAGTT
Source organism: Lumnitzera littorea (assembly GCA_024138015.1). Classification (NCBI taxonomy): domain Eukaryota; kingdom Viridiplantae; phylum Streptophyta; class Magnoliopsida; order Myrtales; family Combretaceae; genus Lumnitzera; species Lumnitzera littorea. The sequence continues at coordinate 97,425,235 of JAMXBB010000010.1, forward strand.
ATCGGAAAATTGCCTAATAAATATGTAAGAACCATCATTGTAAGACTCTTTAGCTTCTTTCACTACTCGCTTTCTTTTATAAAATTTACACTTAAAATACTCTATTGATGTAGCCATTGAAGTAGCATCGCTGGATAGTCCCAAGACACCCCATATCCTAATGTTTGCTCTTTTTGTAGATCTCAAACACTAATCTATATTTGACCAACAACAAGGTCAATTATAGAATTGTGGAAGATCTAAGTAGTTCTATTAAGGTGAAGTTGTCTAACTCCATGTTGAGCAAAGGAAATGAGTTAATTGCACAACAATGGACAACCAAAACATGAATTCCTTTTATTGAAACTTTGAGCATCAAGCAAAGCTTTTCGAGCATGCTGATGATTGCTTATTCATTCAAGAAGAACAAAGCCGAATCCTGAAGATGTTGATCCATTTTGGACCAATCCAAGCATTAGCTTATAATAGAAGCTCTCATGCTAAGTAAGTCTCACTTCAATTTGAGAGTTCAGCTGAACATGTACACTAGCAAACACGAGCAGCTATAACAAGTTTGTCGAGCAGTGATAAGGCTTCTTCTATTCAAAGTTTGTGTACAATAAAACTAACAAAGCAACTACATAAGCATAATGGAATCAAGCCAAGAAATTGATCAGTTTGGATTAATTGGAGTTGCACTTCATGGCAAGGTCAAGCAGGCCAACATCTCCAAGTTTGAGTAAGTGAGCTAAGCATCTTCACTAATGATCAAAACAATAGCTTAACCTCATTGGATGAGAACAAGAAGGGCTGATATATTGAACGTATTTATAGCTAAGAAGAGCTAAAACACGTAGTGTTGAGCAAGTTGTAGGGTACCTATCCGAGAACTTTATTACTAAGATGTACAAGTCTTCACTAATACAAGCAGGAAGCTAGAATTGAGCATCTATCCATGTTGTCCACATGGCTCTCTCCTAGTGTACACAGCTAAAGTACTCCAATGTATTAATTGAACTCTACAACTTAAACCAAGATGACCAACATAAGGCATAAGACTTTTGAGCAAGGTTCTTCTATTTCAACACATGTAACCAAAGCACGCCTTAAGCCATTAAAGCATTAATTGGACAAGACATTTAGGGCTCACTTTTTGCTAATTAACTTTGTCTTTTTTATCATCAGTCGTCTTGTTGGTTACATAGTAAAACTAAGGATTTATTTTAGTCTTCTCAAGTGTAGGTCAAACAGGAGAAGAGACAAAAGGACCTCTTATTAGAGGTATAAATAGCAAGAAAAGCTTATAGAGACATTGTATTCCATATCTTACACTTTGGATAATTTTTCTTGCAAATTAGAAAGCTTCCTTTTCATTTTTTCATTACGTATTTCTTAGTTAAAGGGCACCAGAAGCCCTATGCTCTAGCACATTTTGAGATTGTTTTTGGAGTCAAGACAATTAACTAAGTATCACGCCTCGAAGCAATAGAGTTGTAATAGTCCCACCGTGTAAACCATTTTAAAATAGAACCTAACCATACAGCTGCTATCTTAGTTTTGATTTACATAAGGCGTCTGCGACTAACCCGCTTTGAAATAAACAACTTATAAATTTAATAAGTTAATTACCTGAGAAAGTAAGAAAATATATATATATATATATATATATATACTAAGATTCAGTTAATTACAAATAATGTTTGCAAGCTTTCATCGTACTTTATTTCCTAAACAATACATTATTCGAAAATGTAAAATTCTAAAATAAAAGTTAAGACCTTAAAACTAACTCTGCTCTTAAGATATATTTCCTCACTCTCTTAAGGTCTAGTTGTTGCTAGCTTTGGGGTAATTATATGGTCGCTTCCTAACTAGCACCTACAAAAATGTCTATAAAGATGTGAGCAATCATAACTCCGTAAGTTAGGACGGAGACTTAAAATCATACAGCAAACACAAACAAATTTATCAACTAAATTATTAGATGCAGTGCATGTTTAAGCAAATGTCATTACATGACATTGTCTAGCCCGCTGTGAGATTAGAGAAATTGCACCCACTCTAATTCGAGTTGAAGAGTTTCCGTTAATGCAATAACTCATGACCAAACCCAGGTTTATGCAATGGAGACACCGCTCCTCCCGTGACTACCTTCGAACCATTGACTTCACTCTTGCTGCGATCTCTTTACCTGTCACTTAGTTCGACTAAGGATGAAAAAGGGATCAATTATACCATTTAGCGTTATCCCTTTCGAAGGGGTCGGTATTTAGCCAGATAACCCTAGGTTTTTCCTAATTGGTTGCTATGTAAGTCTGATTTATGTTTACAAGTCATTTATTTGATTAGGTCTAGTTGAGGATGATCAATCATTTCATACATATCACACAAATATACATTTGACAGCAAATTAGCATCATATTATCAAACTCATACTAAGTACATACGCACAATCAAGTATAATTTTAAGCCTCCGAGTACTACAAATTAATATTCTAAAATACGATAATGTATTAATCTCAACTTACCTGGACTCCTTGCCTACTCATCGAGGTAGGACTCGCTCAATCCATCACCAATAATCCCTATAATACTAATGTTATTTCAGATTTCACATAATTGTTATAGATTAGTTTTATCTTATAACACTTATTGTTATCTTTGGTTTAAGGTTTAATATGCCCAATTATCTAGGTTTTCAAGTCTTTTACAATTATTCTTGATTTAGATTAAGTTCGGGTTCAGTTTTTCGCATTGATTTCTAAATTAGGTTTTTAACTCAATTTTTTATTAAGAATTTTATATGTAGACTCTAGGAATTCATTTTGACCCATAATGTGAGATTAATCACATTATTTTTAAATATCCTAAATATCATATTTAACTCATAACCAATATTTTAATTTGTACAATATAACCTTTATCCCAATTTAATTATCAAATTTATTCTCGATGTAAGAAAATTTTACATTTTTCATATAAGAACCTAAATTTAAGTTTCCTACTAGATTTATTACATATTTTTATTATTATTAGAATATCAATTTTAACTTAATATTTTTTTACTCATTTATTTCTTATATTTACATATTAAACATTATCATGTAATATGTACATAATATACATATCTAACAGTCCTATCACTTCAAATATCATCTCTCGAAATGAATTAACATCTCAAAATATCTAAATTCATCCTAAATCAGATTTTACTCCTAATTACCCTAATTTACAAAATTAACTTAAAATATACTATTTTTCCCTATTACATATTTACTACATAATACCCTAATAATTGCAACTGACACCCTAAATGCCACAAATATCATACTATATCAGATTTTAACATCCTCATACATATAATTATACACTAAATTAATAATTATCTATTTAATTACCTAATTAACCCTAAATTACCTATTTTATATATCATTTTAAGACATAAAAATTATCTAAAAATTTTAAAAATTAATTTTTTAAGAAAGGGCTTCATAGTACTATTTTAAATGTTCTAACTAGCCGACACAAAAATTTTGAGCTTAAAACTACACTCTTAAAATCATTTATTTTTAAACTAAACAAAGCTCGGGTTTGTACTGTTTTTCAAGGGCAATATATTTCTAAACACAAAATCATCAAACTAAAATTTTTCCCTAAATCTACCTACTTAGAAACCACATAATACTAAATTTCATAATTTTCTACGCATATTTAATATTTTTATCAAAATATGAAAAATCGGAAGGAAAATTAGACTAATTAGAATTGGTGGCTCCGGCTATTGTGGCCTTCTCAACTGGCTTAGGCACTGCCACCACCTTGTAGTGGTGGTGGCCGTCCATTCCTAGGTTGTCATCGAGTGGCGGTTCCCTTTTAAAGTCTTAATTGCATAGATTTTTGTAATTTTTTCGAAAACCTTAATTTTCTCTCAAATTTTTTACCCTCTCAATTTTTTATAACTCCAAACATCCCAAATGAACTTCTAAAAATTTTAGGGGATTTATAGGGCTCTAAAGCAATTTTTTTGCATTAATTTGATTAGACTATTACTTTATCTACTTCCATTTCACTTTTTTTTTGTATTAATTTAATTGATTGATTTTTTTCTTTCTTTCCCCAGTTGCCATGCCTCAATTCTGGAGTTTTCCTCATTTTTTCCTATTTTTCTTGATTTTTCCTTAATTATTTATGAATTTTCTTTAATTATTTAACATTATTTTGGCATATTTAACGTATTTTAAGTAATTACTCGTATTTCTACCTACATATAAATTCATATATAGTATAAAAAAATACTCCTAAATATTATTTAAGTTATTTTATGATTTTTAGTGTGCATATAATTTATCTTTATCGATTCGTTAGTTATCAGAATTCGTTCTAAGCATTTTTAATAAATAACAGAAAATTTTCAAAAAAATTTAATATTATATTAATTATTCATTTTATTACTTATTTTCCTAAATTCAAATTTACAAGATCACTTTTACTAATAATTCTAGTTTCGTCGTAAAATTTAGACTAAATCGGACAATTTGTTCAATCGCCTTAAATTCTACGAACCAAATCTCGGGTAATTGATTGCGAAGTTCATACTAAGCCATTATGTTAGGTTATGGAAGGAGGACTCTTTAGAATGCTTTTTTTTTTTTTTTTTTTTTGGTGTTCTCTTGTTCTCATTCTTGTAATGTTTATTGCTTAGTTGTACTTAAAAATATTATTTGATACATCGAGATATCATTTTATAAGTTGTCCAATAATGGATTTGATGAGTTGATATGTTCAATGACTTGTGTTGATATTGTTATTTAATATTCATGTTGTTTTAATGTTATGCTTATTTTCTAGATGCATTTGTACTTAACCAACATTATGTGTTAAATAGAATTAGAGATGCTCGAGAGGGATTTGATAAGTTGTAGTAAGTATAAATTGGGTTTTTGTAAGAAAAAGTGTCATAGGGATATGTAGGTCTTGATTAAATTCATGAACTTCACTTAATGTAGTTAGATGTATTTATTGAGTCATAAGAACGTCTCCAATAAAACATTACTGAATAAGACATTGGACTGAGGCCAATTTCACTCAAAGTAGTAGCTCTAGAATCTAATGAGTTGGAACTTATTCCACAACCCCAAGTGAATGGAAGGCGTAAATATGAGTTGTATACAATTTCCAAATGACTATATATACTATTACATTCACATGGTTATACATACATTGTATGTTAATGATTGATTACTTGGTTGCTAATTACTTGTTGTATGGTATGAGGAATAATCTCATTGAGCCATAGTTTTACTTACCCCTTAAAAGTCTTTCTTATAAGTAGTCTAGAGTTGAGAATGAGCTAGGATCAAAGTAAAAGTATTCCTTAAAATCTAGTCTAAAAAAATAAGTGATGTAGAGAATCTATTTGACTCAAACCTAGATTGTGAGATCTATACTTGAATATACCGATTTCATTTAGAAAGTTTAGGCCACTCAATTTTATTGTTTGGTAGGGCATTTCAATTATCTATAATTTTAGCGAATTGTGAAATATCACTTTCCATAGCTCTTTTCTTATGTATAATATATATGTATATAATTATTATGTAAAATGAGTGATTATTTAGATATAGTCTTGTAACTTTTAACTTACAAGGTGGTTTTCATCCAGTAGCCACACATACAATATGAAGATTTTAGAATAATTCTACTAGACCCCCTTTAGTCTCGTGACGAGGGTAATTGGAACAAATTTTTAAAATTTTTCATTAAGTCATTTTTTTTTCTTGAACTATTTTTTTTATTTTACTTAAATTCACATATGCACATATATTATTTTCTAATTTTTTATTGTATTTTTTCTATTATTTTATTTTCTTGATTTCTTCTCTTTTTTTTTTTTGTTTCTTGCTACATTTCATTATTTTATCATGTTATTTATTAAATCAAAAAAGAATCAACTAGAAAGTGTCCCACGTCAACCTTAATAGAAAAAAAAAAAACTGTGAATAACAAAGGATTCTTTTGCAAACTTTTGTAAACGTTGAGGACTCAAATTAATTAAGAAAAAACAGGTTTAAGGACTCAATTAGAAAAAGCGACAAAGTTTGAATAAAAGTATAATTGTCCCATATTTATTGTCTTCTTTTAAAGGTTGGTTAATGACACTATTTTATGTGGGTAAATGATTTCAATAAAAGTAACTAAAGTAGATATAAGAAAAGATGATAAACTTTGTTGACATATAAAAGAAAAACAATATACTAAATATTACAATATTTTTAGGCAATGAAGGAGAAGAACACAATTTTATGAACAAGGTCATAAAACAACTTTATAAACAAGCCATGGAATATAATTTTTGTAAGTGCTAAAGATTACATGATTGCTGCACATAACCATGGATGGGTTGCACAATACACTTATAAAAGTGGTTCATGAAAACACCCCACCCCCTACATGTATTTGTGGCCATTACCAGCCATACAACGGTAGGGAGTGTTGGCAATTTTTTTCCCTCTAATTTTTTTTATTTAATTTTCTTTCATTTTTCTTTATTTTTTTATATTTTCTAGAAAATATGTAGTATTTTTAGGCATTTCTAAATTAGATATATCACGCGTGTTATCTACATTAGTAGGAAAATATACATGGCAACCATCATACAAAAAGGGGGTCCTATAATTGTTTCTAGAGGTTTAGGTACTGACTTTCTAAAAAATAGGAAATTCATGTAATTTTAAAAGCTTTCAAGATTAATCATATAAGATCTTAATAGTTTTTTTTTTTTTATTATTGTGCACTTGGAAGTTCACCTACAAAAAGGATTATGAATAAGAGAATGAGAAGAATTATGAGAATAAATAATAATTGAAGTTCCAATAGTGGTTATGGTGTTTGTATATTTTTGGTGACTATGGCAATATACAACAAAGTTGTTGCAAACTCAATCTAGGTATATAAACAACAATTCTATGTGCCTTTAAGTTCATTGATTTCTTTAATTTTCTAACTGTATTATCTAACGTAAAGTGGCATCAAGTTGGAAGGATCCAACACGTGTCTACCATTCTTAAAAAATATTATATAAATATAAATAAAATTAAATTAATTGTATAATTACCAATGCTAAATGGTATCTTACAAATGTGATTTAAATATTTACAAAAAATCACATCAACAAGGTGCAACATTGAAAAGTTAATGTCGTGCCTATCTTGCTTTTTCAACATACGAGTTTATTGTTTACCTGATTCTCGCATTTCTCAAATGTGAGATTGCTAGGTTGCAATTTCAACGATTCTTGCATTTTCTAAATGGGAGTTACATGTTAAATCCAATATCTCATCTTAAATATGCGATTTAGTAACGATAAATGTATAATTTTTTTATGTAATTTGTATTTGTGTAATTATTATATATTTGGATTGATAAATATGAAAAATACTCCAAGTCGAAACCAAAATTAAGTGGGTTTCATTGTTCTAATGGATGAAAGTGCGAATTTAAAGCATCTTAATAGGTCTAATAGGAATTAGGTAACAATCCTGTAGTAATTATTATAAAATAAATGTGAGATTTCCTCTCTAATTCTTAAATTTCTTCCTCATTCTTTAATTTACATTCTTTATATAAAAACTAGTTGTGAGGTTTAGAGAGAAGAATTTAATGCACTTGATCATGTTCATTAAATCTACATCTGTTCTTTCACTTATTATTGTAAGACCTCATGGTTAAGTATCTCATATGGATAATGGAAAATTGTGTTACTAGTTTATAAGTTCATGGTTGTAAACATTTTGTTTAATAAGCTTTGTTGAAATGGGCCTATTAGTATTTATTGACTTAGTTATTCACTGCTTTTGACCTAGAGCATTATAAATGGTATCAAAGTAAACCCCTTACCAATAAGTAGATGATTTGAGTCCAACTCCAGTTTAGAGAAAAGGTCTAAGGAAAGTGGAGAGCATTACTAAGGTGTGACCCCTTACATATTTCTAAGATGACCTATAGGTAGTAGGTAACCCAAATCCTATACTAAATATAGGGGAAGATTTGGGCCTAATTATAAGGTCTCGCAACAAGAACATCATGTGTTTAAGGGGCAAGATTGTAAGACCCCATAGTTAAGTCTCCTACATTGATTATAAAAGGTTGCAATACTAGTTTATAAAGCTATGGTTGTAAATATCTTATCAACACAAGCTTAAAAATTTTGGACCAAGTGATTAAAATGGGCCAATTACTATTTGTTGGATTGATTATTCATTGTTTTTGGCTTAGGAAGTTACAATTATGTTATCTGAAACTGTATTGATGTCATATTTTATACATCATGTAATATCTTGGTGATAAAGTACCTATGTAGAGTTAAGAGTAAAAGGGTGAAGCCCATTACGAGGGACATTAGATAATGCTTGAGCTAACAGCAATCGCACGTGTTACACTGTAGCCCCTTCGCGAGGCCATGAGCTCATGCCAATAAAAATATGAGCCAATGGCGAGCCTATACTACACATCACGACTTGCCCTATGAGCCAAATGATGATAGTCTAATTCAGTCACATCTCGATCATCGAGTTAGCGACCATTGATCATCTAGTGTAAGCTTTGGGCTTAACTCACCCCCATCAACCATCAACTGGCCCTTTCCTCAGCATCTCAGCCCGGCATTTATCTTTAGCACTTACTTTCCACTGCATCTCATTAACGAGCATTTAACACCCGTAATACAGCCAACACACCCATAGTACAACCAACATGCTCAATAACTCCTGCTCCTATTAGGTCACTGAATTATAGTTTTGGTGGTTTGGTCGATCACAACATCATGTCCACAGTGAGGCTTAATCTCAACCACAAAGTGCACTACCTACGAAAGGCCAATACAAGCAAACCTCTTATCGTTACATGTTCGAGTAACCCACATAAAAGGCGCCAAGTGCCAAGAAGTAAGGGCATTCTCACTTCAAAACACACTTAGTCTAAAAAGTTCCTCACTTTACACCCTCTAAGGGCTTTTCCTTCTCTCATTCTCTCCCTATTAGAACTAAACACATCACCTTCACACTGAGCGAGCACAGTCTCTTGGGTCCTTAATGCTCGTCTCTCCTTTTCCTTGATCCTTCTTGTTGACTTAAGCATTGGGGGGGCAGTGGCAATAACTATAAGGGCTTTTTACAAGCATTGAAGAGCAAGAGTTGAAACCCAAGTCCATTCAAGCCGAACTCTATGCGAGGCTACATATCTTAGTTGGTCTTATCACAATCAACAATGGGTATCTTACAAGTTTCAATAAAAAATTAATTGGATGATAAAAAAAATTTCCTATGAAGTGATTTTTAGGATAATTAACGAAAGAACATGTGATTAAAAATAATTGGATAATCCAAAACTCGTGTAGAAAAATTAGTTTATGGTACTAGTGATAGTTGAAAGCGCACGTTCTTCTTCTTTGTCTTCTTCTTCTTCTTCTTCTTGTGAATGAGCAATGTTGTAGATATTTACTCCAAAAGAGAAAATGTAAATATAACTTATCCATGAAGGAGAAAAGCACCTCATGGTAAAAGTTAGACAAATTTGATCTATGGTCAATTTCTAATTATCATGATATGCGAGGGACCCGTTGATGATGACACTATTTTATGTAAATAAATGATTTTAGGGAAAGTAACTAAAATAGATATAAGAAAAAATGATAGAAATTTATTGAACCAAAGGAAAAAAGAATCTAGTAAAGATTACAATATTCTTAGCTAATGAATGAGCAATAGAATGCAACTTTATGAATAAGGTTGCAAAACATCTTTATGGAAGAGTCATAGACAACTAAAAATTACATAGTAACTTTCCACCACCATGGGTAAGTCGCATCACTCAATTATGTAAATAAGTCATGACCTATCTTATATTTATGGCGAGCAATTTTAACTTAAAGTGTTTTATTGAAATAAATAATTCTCATTCAAATGTTATATTTTATCTTCAAGCACTTTTTCCTTCTCTTTTTATTTATTTATTTTGTTTGAGAGGGTTATTGGTTTTTTTGTTTTGGGGGGAGGGGGGAGGATTGGTTTGGTGTTGGGAATAATAGCACTAAAGGGTTAGGCATGAATATTGTGCCTTATCTTTACTTAAAATAAAGTATCATAATATGGTGCTTCACACATTATTTCTTGAACGAAATCATTTCAAAATACCATAGACAAAATGGAAATAAAAACTAGCAGTCTCCACGTAAACAAGCCATGCGAGGTAGCACCTAAAATGCACATGAGTTTAGCAATCAATAGTGTAGAACTACAACGTCGTACTCAACAACAGCGTTAAGAGTTGCGGCATCGAAGCTGTGTGTCCTTAAAGTGACCGTACCACGGGCCAACCGGAAAATGCCTGTCCCACCAATGATCGGCATTTCACGATAATGCTCCATTGCAGGGTTCCGGCCAACTACGGTGAGAGTGCTACCATTATACTTCCCAGTAGTGAAGTACAAAGACATGTCCATTAGCACACATACTGATTCCAATCCAGCAGTTGCATAGAACCCTTGGGCTCGGCCGACCGGCTTCGACGTTGATTGAGGTCCTTTGGTTAATAAATCATCAATCACATTGACAAGACCAAAAAAGGTTGGAGATTGGTTGGTGATTGATGCTTGTGCTACCTTATATGCAGTGACGTTTTTACCTGAAAGTGTGTCGTGGAAGTAGAAGCGCATTCGGGTCATTTTAGGCTTTGAGAAAATTTTATAGTACCATAAGTTTACTTGTTTAATCAGATCAACCTCGGATTGTGCTATAGGCATGGTTGTGACCACAGCAACAAACAGAACTAGGATTAACTTCTCCATGTCTAGATATTACTCTATATCTCTACTTTATGTGTTTTGTCATAAGTTGGAAGGGACTTGGGGAGCTTTTTATAGGAGGCAAGGATAAGAAAGAGGCCATAGGTCCCTTCCAAAGTCAGCATCCATGAGGGTTGTTGATTGGAAAATTCTTCTCAATTGGTCTCTTTAGACAAAATAGTAACAGCATGAATAAAAGTTGCAGCCGGTTGCTAACCAGGGCAAATCATTTAATTTAAAAAGAGGTTGAGGTGTCCATGTAATAATAAAAAGTCGTTATAATTTAACTTGAATTTATTTTAAAATGGATGCTGTGTTTTGAAGAAAGTTTCAATATTATTTAGATTTGCATGTGATATACCGGTAATTGCAATTAAGAGTAACTACAGACCTTGGCAATTATTGGAAATGCCACTGATGATATTGGCTTGTGGATGTTATCTTGTTCTGAAGCCTCACCAACCCAAGTATTTTGGACTCTTTTGACAAGATATAGAGCATGTGTTTTATGAAAGTGAGAAAAATGTCACAATAGCAGTCTTTCAAGGTAGTTTTGACTCAAAAGTGTTGGCTAGTTAGAGGGCATCACTTTCCACCCATTTTAATGCACCAACACGATGAAAGCCAGTGGGTAGTTTTATGAGAATGCATATATACTTTTACGTATTAGGGTATCTTTTTTACTCTTAGCACATTATTAATCAATCATACATAGCACATTAGTATCGTTGATATATATATTTTCACTAAAGACCAATTTTGTGAAATTTCTATTTATCATTACAATGAAATAATTATACATGGATTTTCTAACTTTCTAAAGTAAACAAGAAAAGCCCTTCTAGTATGTGTGTGTATATATATATATTCGTTAAACTTTTATAACTTTTTATTTGAGTGCGTAGGTCCACCAATTTTTAATATGATCCAAATATGTTCTTTCATTACTGTCGTTACATTATTTTGTTTCTTTTTTTTTTTTTTGGGAAAAAGTAAATTTGTCCCACATTTTTTATTCGTGCGTGATTTATCTGAATTAAATATAATCGTTTTATTATTTTTAGCAAGCAATTAGTTCAATTATAATTTCAACAAAGTCAACAACGAACTAAAAACCTGAGATGAATAACACTGTTTATCTTTGATGCTTAGAAACCTTCATTTAAGCACCTCTAAACTCAAGAAAGATATTTTTTGTTCTTTTTAATTTCTAGCTCTTCAAATCACCAAGTTGACGCGGATATTTCAATCGCTACCTTTCTATCTTTCAATGCATTTGAAATACCGTTATAGAGAAAACTTTCTTGCATACGAAAAAAAGAAAGGTTTGTTTTCGTACATATGATGAAATGGGAACCTTTTTTTTTTTTTCTTAATTAGAGTAAAAATGGAAAAAGAAGTTTTAAACCCATATTATATAAAGCAGACCTATGAGTTCGAGAATACCGCTCAAAGAGAGAGAAAAAAAAAATTAGTTACATGTTACATATTGGTGGTAGAAAAATACCAATAAAATTTAGATAAGTAATGATAGCAGTTTACATGTATAGTGGTTTTGAAAACCATCCATTACCATTATCATCCATTCAAAATTTTTATGGGCCTCACCTTGATCTTTGGAAACTAGTTACAATATGGTCATCAATACCCATAAAAAATTTTATCATATGCCCTTTATGGTCATCGCATAGTATTGATGACCTTCCTTTATACAAATACATGTTATGTGTCAGGATCCCTTTTTTATAACATACTTGTACTACCAATAGGTTACTCTTTTATACATATTATAACATAGAGGAAGACTTTTTTTCATTTTAGTTAGGACCTTACTATTATTAGAAATTTCCACTTTTAGAAAGTAGTGCCATTTCATTAGTTTTAATATCTTCTCCTGCCATGCCAAAAAATGTCCGTAAAACTCTTTACGGAAATATAAGTACTCTTCTAAATTGAAACTCTTACTCACCACGTTAGTTGATTATGATCGACAGTATCTGTTATATATACATTACCCCCGTACACATACACATCGTAGCCTTATAATACTATTGGAATTAATAAAAGTACGCTATTCATTTTTCCATTCGTACTCATGTCTCTTACTTTACCGTTGGCTTCCTTTCTTGTTCATGTTACTCATAAGTTTAGGCTTTATTGACTAGTGTTGTTACTATTGTTGAGGTAGGATAGTAAGCACCGTACTGTCCATTTGTGTGCTAGAGAAAGCCTCAGACCATGATAGTTAGTATTAGAGCCTAGGTTATTCCAGCGAGAACAACTATAACACAACAAGAGGAAGTAAGCAAAAGGCTAGATAGCTTGGAGGAAATCCTCAAGGGATTATCCAAGCAGATGGATTATTTGGTCACATTATCGGTAAGAGTAGCTAAAGTTGAAGCCAATCATCAGGATATGAATACTAAGATGATTGAGATAGCTGAGAATTTTGGTGTTACTGTACAGAAACTTAGAGAGGAAATGCACATGATGACCAATGGGGCAAGACAACAATTAGAAACTCAAGTGAAAGAGTTAAGAAGACAGATTATTACTCGTGCCTCAACAGAAACTATTGAGGAGTTGAGGGCACAGGTAGCTATTTTGACTCAAGCTGTGGGGAATGCTCTTGTCCCTACCCTTACCCCTTCCCCCGTACATGTTCCTGCTCATGCAGGACATCTAAAGATGCTTGAGCCTAAGGCATTCACAAGCGTGAAGGACACTAAGTTGTTAGAGAACTTTCTATCTAATATGAGGTAATATTTTGCCGCTATTGGGATAAATGATGAGGGAGCAAAGGTTACCAAGGCTGTAATGTACTTAACTAGTGATGCCAAGCTATGATAGTGCACCAAGTATGAGGAGATCCAAAATGGTAACGCTCATGTAAATACGTGGGTTGAGTTGAAGGCTGAGTTGCGGACTCAGTTTTTCCCTAAGAATGTTGAGTACAATGCTTGAAAGAAGTTAAGGGAACTTCAATAGGATGATGACATTAGAAAGTATGTCTATGAGTTCTTGACATTGATGTTGGACATCAAAAGTATGGCTGTAAGCCCTAAAGCCAAGCCAAGTAACCGTAGGATTGAACTTAGAACCTAAAGTTTAGGGCGATCGATTAAAGGATCCGATCAAACCCAAATTATAAACTATTAAGAGAAATATTAGTAAAAATGACCTCATAAACTTGAATTTAAGAAAATAAGTAATAAAATAGGAGATTATAAAATTTTCAAATTTTAAGCATAATAATTGCTAATTATCGAAAAGGCAAAAAATGTAATCTAATAACTAATAAATTACCAAAGATAGATTATATGTATACTAAAAATTTTAGAATGACCAAAATAATAATTAAGAATATTCACATGTACCCCACATATATTTACGTGTAGATAAAAATACGTGAAATTACCTAAATTAGCTAAAAACTTAGTAAATAATTAAAGAAAATTATAAATTAATTATGGAAAAATCAGAAAAAATTAGAAGAGGATAAGATGAATCAAGATCAGGTTGTGGCATGTTAGGATGAGCAAAAGAAAAATCAACCAATAAAATTTGGACAACATAAAAGCAAAAAATCAAGGAAAATGGGCAAAGTCTTATCAAATTAATGCATATTAATTACAGCAAATGTCTATAAATAAGGAAAAAATTTATAGAAGTCATTTGGACAGTTTAGCATTTAGGAAAAATAGGAACACTGAAAAAATCGAGAGAAAATCCAGAAAAAAAAAAAAACTATGAAGATTAGGCAAGTGAACTAAACCCATCACTCACCACCACCTGGGACCGAGCCACCACCACCACCACCCCACTCCAGACCCATCGTCTGGGCCGGCTGGCAAGCTTAGACTGGACTTGGATGGGCAGAAAGCTTTGAACCGGTTAGTCTCTTATTTACCCCGATTTTGAATAATTTTGTAAAATTAGTTATTTTGCCCAGAAAATTATGAAACTTGTTATTCTGAGGTTTTATTGTACGTAGATTTAGGGAAAAATAATGATTTAGCTTAATCACATCTAGAAATATAGGATCCTTAAGAAATTGTGTAAAATCGAGCATGATTAGAACGGAAAATAAATAGACTTAGGAGTATAGTTTGAAGCTCAATTTTTTTTTTTAGCTAGCTCATGTGATATAGAACAGTGCTATGAAGCCATTTTTTTAAAATTAATTTTTGAAATTTTTAAGTTAATTTTTAGCTCTAAAATGATGGAAAAATTGGGTAATTTGGAGTTAATTAGATAATTAAGATATTAATTACTGATTTAGATAGTAATTAGATGTTTAGGGATGTTAATCTCTAATGTGGAACCCTAATCCTAACCTTTGGAGTATTAAGTATGGTTAATTTAGGAAATTAGGTAATTAATATAAGAAATTAGTAATATGTAAAATTATAAATTAATAAATCTAAAAAAATTAGGGTTATTTAGATAATATTAGAGTAAAAATCAAAATAATATTAAATCTGAATTAAAATTGAATTTTAGGTAATTATATAAAAAAAGTAAGATTTTCTTACATCGGGGATAAATCCAATACCCTAATTAGGACTAGCGTGTACCGAATAGCTTAGAATACTAAATTAAGACCCAATAGGATATTTGAATACTCACGCTTAATGTGATTAATTTCACATTAGGATTCGAGCATGTTTAGGACTTAGAAATCAAACTAAAACCTAATTTAGAAATCGATGCGGAACCCGAACCCAAACCTAATCCTAAACCTAGAATAATTGTAAAAGACTTAAGACCTAGATAATTAGGTATCTTAAACCCTAAATAAAACATAACAATAAGTGTTATAGGATAAAATGAACCTATAATAATTATACGAAAAACTGAAACCACGTTTGTGTTATAGGGATGATCGGCAATGGCCTGAGCAAATCGAACCTCGAGTGAGTGAACGAGGAGTTGAGGTAAGTTGGGATTAATACGATGCTGTATTTTGGAGGCTTAAGATTATGATTGGTTGTGCTTGTTAGATAGTTGAATGTGTGTATGTGCTTGATTATGGGTGATACTATGATTCTGTTTGTTAGTATAGCATGTATTGTATGATTTGTATGAAATGATTGATCATCCTAAACTGGACTTAATCTAGTATACGACTAGTGATCATAATCGGACATGCATGGCAACCCGTTAGGGGAACTTAGGACTCTCCGGCCAAATACCGACCCCTTCGGAAGGGATAGCGCAGGATTGCAAAATGGTCCCTTCTTTATCCTCAGTCGAACTAAGTGACAGGAGAGGAGGTCGCGGCAAGGGTGAAGACAGTGGTTTGAAGGTAGTCGCGGAAGGAGCAAGGTCTCCATTACACAAGCCTGGGTTTGGTCGTGAGCTATTGCATTAACGGCAACTCCTCAATCCGGATTAGAGCGGGCGCAATTTCTCTAATCTCATGACGGGCCGGACAACGTCGTGCGATGGCATTTGCTTGCATATGCATTGCACCTAATAAGTGATTAAAAACCTTGTTGTATGTATGGTATAGTTTTAAGTCCTCCGTCCTAACTTACTGAGCTGTGGTTGCTCACATCCCTATAGACGTCGTGCAGGTGTTGACTAAGAAGCGGCAATAACTACTCTAAAGCTAGCAACTGCTGGATCCTGGGGAGTGAGGAAAAACATTGGAGAATCAACACATATTTTATTACTTTTTATTTCTGATTAACATAATAATTGAATTATAGTGATTATAACATATATATAATTTCTCACTTTTATAGGTAAATTATTTATTTAAATTACAAACTGTTTACTTCAAAGCGGGTTAGTCGTTGACGCCTTATGTAGATCAGGTCTAAGATAGCGGTTGTAAGGCCAACTTCTATCTTAGGATGGTTTACACGGCGGGGCTGTTACGACTCTGCCGTTTCGGGTCATGACAATAGCTAAAGATGATAAGTTATTCTATTTCTTGCAAGGACTAAAGCCCTATGCTAGGAATGAGTTACAAAGACAATAAGTTATGAACTTAGCCATAATACTGGCAGCAATTGAGCACTTGACTAACTATACTCATGACAATAAAGGGAAGAATATATCGATAGGACACAAGGGTAGAAAGTCAATTAAGTCAGGCAAACTCAAGAATGGGAGTGCCCCAAGTTCAAGTAGTAGCAATAGTAACACTGGAGGGAGTCAAAGGAAATCCTATAACTCTTACCAATACAGAAAGATTGGGGTAACCAATGGAGGTAAGAAGCCCTTATTCCCATATTTTTTGTGTAATGGCCCGCATAAGGTAGCTAAATATCCATATAGGGCTACACTTAATGCTATGGCACAAAAAGCAAAGAGTGTATGCGAAGATGAAGAGTTGGGGAGTAATGGAGAGGATCAACCCCAAATGGGTGCATTACACACATTGTCAACTATTGGAAAGAGTTCCTCAATGCGACGTAAGCCTAAGATCAACAATAAGTTGATGTATGTCCAGTTGAGCATCAATGACAAGAGTGCCAATGTAATGGTAGACTCTAGAGCTATACACAACTTCATTGACGTGCCTAAGGCAGAAAGGTTAGGGCTAGTGCTTATTGAAGACACTAACCAGACCAAAGCTATCAACTCCAAGGCCCATCCTATTTAAGCAGTTGCCAGAGGAGTGAAAGTGAAGGTTAAGGATTGGTGTGAAAATCTCAACTTCACAACTGTTCCATTGGACAACTTCAGCATAGTCCTTAGAATAGATTTCTTGAGACATGCTGGAGTTGCTCCCATGCTAGTAGCAGATTGCTTGTTATTCAGGGGTGAAAAGCAATGCTGTGTAATAGTTTAGAGGAATAGGGCAAGCAATAATGGCAAGGAAGGGAAGAATATTAGGGCTATGATGCTATCAGTGCTCCAACTAAAGAAAGGGCTTAAACATCAAAAGCCAACTTTCTTAGTTGCCCTTACAAAGAAAGAGGAAATGAGAAAGACGGAGATATCGAAGGTAATAGAGAGTGTCCTGAAAGAGTATAATTCTATGATGCCTAACAAGCTCCTGAAGGAATTACCTCTTAGACGGTCGGTAAACCATGAGATTGAGCTGATTCTTGGTGCTAAACTACTCGCCAAAGCTCCTTATAGAATGTCGCCTTCTAAACTTGCTAAATTGAAGAAGCAAGATGGGAGTTTGAGATTATGTATCGACTATCGGGCTCTAAACAAGTTGACAGTGAAGAATCATTTTCCAATTCCTCTAATCATTGATCTGTTTGATCAACTAAGCGAGGCCAAGTACTTTACAAAGCTGGATCTTCGCTCAAGCTATCATCAAGTTTGCATCACTAAGGGTAATGAAGCCAAAATGATGTGTATAACCTGTTATGTCGCTTATGAGTTCTTAGTGATGCCCTTCGGTCTCACCAATGCTCTTGCAACATTTTGCACCTTAATGAATAATGTATTTCGTTATTATCTCGACAACTTTGTAGTTTTTTTATCTAGATGATATTGTTATGTTTAGCAGGACATTGTAGGACCATGTAAAGTACTTACAAATGGTTTTCAAGAAGCTATAAGAGAATCATTTGTACTTAAAGCATGAAAAATGTGCCTTTGCCTAGAAGCACATTAACTTCTAAGGTCATGTTGTCGAAGAAGGGCAGATCCAAATAGATATGGCTAAAGTGGAAACAATCAAGCATTAGCTAGTACCTAAGAGTATAATAGAGTTGCAGTCCTTCCTTAGACTCACAAATTACTACAAAAGATTTGTTGAGGGTTATTCCTGTCGAGTTGCACCCCTTACAAATCTGTTGAAGAAGGACTAAGCATAGTTATGGGATGAGGTATGTTAGAATGCCTTCGATGAGTTGAAGCATATGGTGATGGAGGAGTCAGTCCTCGCACTTCTTAACATTTCTAAGCCTTTTGAAGTCTATATGGATACCTTAAAGATTACATTGGGTAGAGTGTTAATGCAAGAGGGTCATCTATTGGCATATGAGAGTAAGAAGCTAAATCAAATAGAGTGCAGGTACTCAGCCTAAGAGGAGTTACTTACAATCATTCACTATCTAAGGACTTAGAAACACTATTTACGGGGATCCAAGTTTCCAATGAAAACAGCCAATTCTACTGCCAGCCATATATTAACTCAATCGAAGCTTTTAGCCAAGCAAGCAAGATGGCAAGACTTTCTTGTAGAGTTTGATATGGAGATTGAGTACCACAACGGGCAAACTAATCAGGTAGCAGATGCTTTAAGCAAGTGAGTTGATTTAGCATCCTTAGCACATATTACACACCAGTTGGTGAGTCAAATCTTGACTTCAATTCAAGAGAAAATCAACCAGCATATAGGTCAAGACCTGTTGGCCAAAAATCTCAAGCAGTTGGTTGAGGAAGGGAGGAATTGCAGATTTTGGGTAGAAGGCAACCTCGTCTATACAAAGGGGTGCCGATTGTATGTCCCAAAGGTAGGTAGCTTAAGAAGGGTGCTAATGAGAGAGTGCCATGATACTTTGTGGGTTAGATATCTTAGCTAACAGAGGACACTAAGCTTATTGAAGTAAGGCTATTACTTGTCGGATATGAAAGAGGATGTGATGAGTTATATGAAGACTTGCTTAACCTGCCAGCAAGACAAAGTTGAGAAGCAAAAAAGACAAGCCTATTAGAGCCACTTCCAGTACTATCTCGCTTATGAGAGAGAGCATCTCCATGAACTTTATCACTTTCTTATCAAAAGTAGGGCAGTACTCATCCATTTTTGTTGTTGTTGACAGGTTCTCTAAGTATGCCACCTTCACTCCTACTACGAAAAGCTTAAGCGCAAAAGGTACAACCTAGCTTTTCTTAAAGCATGTGGTGAAGTTCTAAGGTGTACCCTAGAATATTATGAGTAACAGGGATGCTAAGTTTATAGAGAAGTTTTAGACAAAGTTGTTTCTCCTACTAGGTTCCAAGCTAAGCATGACCTTCAACTACCATCTACAAAGTGACAAATAGATACAGAGATTTAATGGTTTTTCTAAAGGAATACCTTCAACACTTTGTCAATGCCAACCAAAAGAATTAGGTTAACTTGCTGAATATTGTCTAGTTCTGTTTCAGCATCCAATAGAGCTCTTCCTCCAACAAAAGCCCTATAAAGATCATTATAGGCCAATAATTATTGTTACCCCATACAGTAGCATCACCATATACCAAAAGATGCCCAAAAGCTTACCAGTTTACCAGGGATTGGAAGCAAAGTTCAAAAGTAGCAAAAGCATACCTTGAAAAGGCTTCTAAGAGGATAAAGAAATGGACAAATCATAACCACCGACCTAAAGAGTTCAATGTTGGAGATTAAGCCCTCATAAAGCTTCTTTTAGAACAGGTTAAATCACTAAGGAACAAGGATAGAAGATTGATCTATAAGTACATTGGTCCGATTCCTATCATCTTGAAGATTGGAAGAGTAGTCTATAAGGTCAAGCCTCCTGCGTGGTTGAAGCTCCATCTAGTTTTTCATGTTAATGTCTTCAAGCCATATTATCCAGACATGAAAGACCCATCTCACAATGTGTCCAAGTAGTCATACGTTAAGATTAAGTTCAACCTAAGTCAAGCTGTAGAAGACATCCTTGTTGAGCGAAGAGTTAGAGATCTTACCAATGGAAAAGAACACAAAGAATATTTGGTCAAATAAAGAGATTGGGGAGAAGACCTCTACCTCCAAATCTAAGTTCCTGTACTTATTATTGAGGATGTCAATAGAATTAAGTGAGGGAGGATGTCAGAGTCCTTTTTTGTAACATACTTATACTAGTAAGGGACTATTCTTTTATACATATTGTAATATAAAGGGGAGACTTTTTTTTTTCATTTTAGCTAGGACCTTACTATTATTAAAAATTTCCACTTTTAGAAAGTGGTACAATTTCACTAGTTTTAATGTCTCCCCCTACCAGGCCTAAAAATATCCGTAAAGCACTTTACGGGGTATGACTACTTTTCTAGATTAAAGCTCTTACTCACTACGTTTGTTAATCACAATCAATGGTACTTGTTATATACACATTACCTCCATGCATACACACATCGTAGCCTTGTAATACTATCAAAATTAATAAAAGTGTGTTATTCATTTTTCTATTCGTACCCATGTCCTTTATTTTACCGTTGGTTTTCTTTCTTGTTCGTGTTCCTTACAGGTTTAAGCCTTGTTAACCAATATTACATATAAGTTAGGCTTGCTTAATACTGTTGAGGTAGGACAATAAGCGATGTGCAGTTTGTTTGTGTGCTAAAGAAAGCCTCGGACTATGATACGATGCATGTCCATTTACTTATCAATTATGTAATTTATTAATTTTGATTGTAAGTGATAATGCAATTATACATATATACACTCCAAAAATATGAAATGACTTCTAAAAAGCAAAAAGGGAGTTCTTTATAATTTAAATGTGCTTTCATCCAAATATTAAAAGCAATGTATCATACACAAGCATATTATCCAATATTCCAAAACATACATTACATTTCATAGTTAAATCTTTAATAGTTTTACTCAAGCATAAACAATATAACCTTTTAAGGGTTACTCGCCTAAACATGTTTCTTGACTAATCAAAATAGTCTTCAAGGAAATCAAAGGAAAGTAGAGATCACCTAGACAAATAAATCATGGAAATAAGCTCAAATAACAAAAGAGGACCATGGAAGGAAAGAAAAATTTGCTATAGAACTTTAGAGATAATTTGCTAACTTGATTTAGTCAAACTCACTCGTTTTAAGTCGAAATTGTGCATATAAGTAGTTGATTCAAAGCTATGAAATTCTATTTTCATTTTTTGAATTTTAAATTAACTTTTAGACCCCAATAGGTGATAGAATCAAGGGAAACAACTTGTTGTGTTCTACAAAAATTTGTAGCTAAGTGTATTCAAAAACTTTTTAGGTTATATAACTTCACTACTTGATCTTATTGGGTCATGATGTCTTGCTATTAGTAAAATTTAAAATCCTTGCTAATTAAAATAAAAAAGGAATATGGTAGTTAGTAGGTAAGCTCTGCAACATGCTAAAATAAACAATTAGTCAAATAGTCATCTTTCATAAGTAAAGATCATCTAAAATATAAACTTATGAATAGTTTGCTTTAAGAATTTTGTTAAAGTCTATTATAAATATACTTTATGTAATTAGAGAATTTCATAATTATCTTATATACTAATCCCAACTCAATAGTATTTGCTTAACAATAAGATGTTATTATAAGTTTAGAGAAACCTTTGCATTCTTACTTTCAATTATGGTATCTTGCTAGAAGTTGCTGTAGTTACAACAGTTAAGTTGTTGTTTAATTTAAGATGGTTGAACTATGAAATTTCAGATAGTAGAAGTTCTTAAGAGCTAAGGTTTTAATGATACAATAAGAAATTTGTCCATAGAATCATTGTAAAAGTACTTATACTCATTCTTTAGGCCTTACAACCAAGGGAGATGACTTGATTTGTTTTTTATTATCCTTACTACATTATTTCAACAAAATTAGAGAACAAGTTAGAAACTATAAAGGAATAATAGATGAATCAAGAAGAGGTTTTGCCTTATGTTTGCTTGCAATTCCTTAATGATGCCTATTGGTTAGATAGATACAATTATGCTGAATATAGGAGGAAATATAGCATAATAGTAGCTCTTTTAACAAGAGGAGTTGAGGTATAAAGAACAGGACAACTATAGATGAAAGACATATCATAATTGATATGATGTTCATCTTACAATGTTAAGTGAGGAATCTATTGATAGGTCTTTTTAAATCCTTAAGCTTGGCCTAAAGACATATCATAAATAATATTGCCCAATAAATGATGCACAAGTATACACGAAAGCCAAATTGAGTCACACACATGCATAATAATCAAATTATATAAAGTACAAAGCAAACAATAAATTAATTGTCTTTTGTTTAAGCCAACAACCAACAAAAGGATACTCACAACCTTGTCATACCTTAATCTTTGTCCAAATACATAGGTAGGTATAAATATATGTTTTTCTTTAAGTTCTTTAAGTCTAGGTCCAGAAACACCCAGAATTCCAGCTACGTCATCACATAGGAAAGTTCACTAAGGAATCCCTGCATATGATTAGTAGTTACTCCTCTAGGAAACTACCATTGCAAGCCTCTCAAGTAAGCAAGTCAAGTAAAATTAGCAAACCATTCATTTAGGCTAAATATAAATTAGTCCAATTAAATCTTGTCTAGCTTGGTAAGCACAACCAAACAAACAAACACCACGTACCTGGAAAGCCAACTTTAAACCAATTACAAAGCCTAAATCGACCTTTGAGCCTAAATCTAACAACCTAACAGTTATAACAATAAACTTATCTTAATCTTCCATTTTAGTTAATCCAATTCAAACATCTTAAGTAACTCAAACCGTCTTTCTAAAGGCTTCCTAAACTACTATCTTATTTTAGGATTCTAAAGGTAACTATGGCTAAACAACAGGGTAAGATCAGCTTTTGGCTTAGAAAAGGAATGATTAAAGCACTTGGAATGAAGATTTAGAGGTTTAAGAAAGGAAGTTCCAAAATAGAATTTGATTCTTTGTAAAGCATGTTTATAAATGAGTTATAATAATTAGGATGTTTAAAAACAGTTTTAAAGAATAAAATGTGGTCTCAGAAATAGGTTGGGACACAAAGAAACTTGTTTGAGAACAAGGAATGGAAGAAAACTTGGTTTAGCCTTCTAAAGTGAACTAGCTATACGGTTCAGGGAGAACCAACCAGTTGCTCCTTACTAGTCTTTTGTGATCAAAAGATTCGTTACAACCATGCCTACAATTCCATTGGAATTATACTTATTGTTTGAGCTAGAACAGCAACAAAACTTTGAATTTTATCGTCAAACAAGCTCAAATCCAAACTTTTCTTCAAATAGATTTTGATTACTCGCTGACCCACTAATTCAACACATTTTTACACCATCCAAACCACAAATTTCAAACCAAACACCAATCTAAACGTCAAATCTACCAACACAAAAAATTAAACTAAATACCCAAGCACACGAATTCGGATTTCCAGAGATTAGCCAAGAAAACCTACTGGAGTGGATGATTTTCAAGGAAACAAGCTAAGAAATAAAGTCTAGAATTTAATCTTACCTTAAGATTGATTTTGCATGAATTTTCCTTGAGAAAATGGAGGCTCAAGTGCCTTGTATAACTAGGGTTTCAAAGGAGATATAGAGAAGAAGAGAATGAGAGGGGTTTCTCGCTACATGAAAGCTTAGGGTTTAAAGGAAAGGATAAGACAACTATAAGTTAGATTAAGAATAGGAAGATTTAAGTACAAGAATGACTATAATGCCCTTGTGATTGAAAATAATTTTCCTTAGCATTACATATTACGCATGAAGCAAAGCTAATTATGGAAAAGGGATTTTGCCACAATTTAAGCATAGATTGATAAGACATGATAAATTATGAGAAATCTATCTCATGCACAAAAGATTTCATTATTACAAAAAGACTAAACTAAACCAACTAAAGGTGTTAACAAGAGTATACTAATCCCTAACAATCTTAGGGGCATAGGTGTAACGAATCTACTTAAAATACTATTAATGTCTATTGAAAGTAAAAATACTAAAAAATTAACTAAAGTATCGAGAAAGAAGACTAATGAAGGGTTCACAGATGAGGAATATGGGCATGAACTCAACCATGCTTCTCTCGACTCTGCAAATTCTTTATACTGTCACGCCCTGAAGCGGTAAAGTCGTAACAGCCTCGTTATGTAAACCATTTTAAGATAGAAGTTGACCTTGCAACTGCTATCCTAGACCTGATTTATACAAGGCGTCTACGACTAACCCGCTTTGAGGTAAATAGTTCGTAATTTAAACAAATCATTTACCTAAGAAAGTAAGAATATATATATATATATATATCTATATGTATATATTAGAATTCAGCTATTACAATTAATGTTTACAACGTTTCATCGTAATCTATTTCCTAGTTAATACATTATTCAAAAATGAAAAATTTTAAGACAAGAGCTTAGACCTTAAAAATATATGTCTGGTCTTCAAATGTTTTTCCTCACTCCCCAGGATTCAGCAGTTGCTAGCTTCAAAATAGTTGTAAGCCGCTTCTTGGCCAGCACCTGCAATGATGTCTATAGGGATGTGAGCAACCACAGCTTAGTAAGTTAAGCTGGAGGACTTAAAACTATACTACAAACATAAACAAGGTATTCAACCAACTTATTAGGTACAATGCATGTTCAAGCAAATGCCATCGCATGACATTGTCCGACTTGTTATGAGATTAGAGAAATTACGCCCGCTCTAATCCGCATTAAGGAGTTCCCGTTAATGCAACAATTCATGACCAAACCTAGGCTTGTGCAATGGAGACACCGCTCCTCCCGCAACTACCTTCGAACCATTGACTTTACCCTTGTCGCGACCTCCTCACCTATCACTTAGTTCAACTAAGGATGAAGAAGGGACCCATTATGCTATCTCTTTCGAAGGGGTCAGTATTTGGCCGGAAAATCCTAGGTTTCCCTTAATGGGTTGCCATGTAGGTCTGATTATAATTACAGGTCGTATATTTGATTAGGTCTAGTTTAAGGTGATCAATCATTTCATACAAATTATACAATACAAGCTAAGCAGCAAATCAAAAATCATATCATCAACTCAAAATAAGCACAATCAAATGCAATTTTAAGCCTCTAAAATACAATACTGTATTAATCCCAACTTACCTAGACCCCTCGCTCACACACTCGAGGTCCCGCTCACTCAAACCATCGCCGATCATCCCTATAACACAAACGTGATTTCATTTTTTTATATAACTATTATAGATTAGTTTTATCATATAACACTTATTGTTATCTTTTGTTTAGGGTTTAATATACTTAATTATTTAGGTCTTAAGTCTTGTACAATTCTTCTTGAATCGTGTTAAGTTCCATTTCAATTTTCGCATTGATTTCTAAATTAGGTTTTTAACTCAATTTTTTATTAGAAATTTATATGTACACTCTAAGAAATCATTCCGGACCATAATGTGAAATTAATTGCATTATCTTTGGATATCCTCAATATCATTTTTAGTCTCTAACTAGTGTTCTAATCCGTGCGGTACACTCAAATCCTAATTTAATTACCGAATTTACCCCCATTATGAGAAAATCTTACATTTTACATATAATTACCTTAATTTAAGTTTCCTATCAAATTTATTGTATATTCCTATTATTATCATAATATCAATTTTAACCAATATTTTCCTAATTATTAATTTCTCATAATTACATATTATACATTATCACCTAATGTGGACAAAATGTACACATCTAATATTCCCATCACTTCAAATATCATCTCTGAATATCAAATAATATTCCAAATATCTAAATTCATCCCAAATCAGATTTTGAACCTAATTACCCTAAATTATCAAATTAACTCAAAATTTCTCATTTTTTTACTTATTACATATTTACTACATAATACGCTAATAATTACATCTAACACTCCAAATGCTACAAGTATCATACTTCATCAGATTTCAACATCCTAAAACATATAATTGTACATCAAATCAATAATTACCCATTTAATTACTTAATTAACCCTAAATTACCCAACACTCCAAATGCTACAAGCATCATACTTCATCAGATTTCAACATCCTAAAACATATAATTGTACATCAAATCAATAATTACCCATTTAATCTAAATTATCCATTTTATGCCTCATTTTAAGGCCTAAAAATTATCTAAAATTTTTAAAAATTCACTTTTGAAAAAGGGCTTTATGAAACTATTCTATATCACCTAAATAGTCTATACAAAAATTTTTTGCTCAAAACTACACTTCTAAAATCATTTATTTCTAAACCAAAATATACTCGGTTTTACGTGATTTCTTAAGGACTGTATATCACAAGACATATTTTCATCAAAATAATATTTTTCCTAAAAACTACATACTAAAATATTCCAGAATAACAAAATTCATAATTTTCTAAAAATATTTACTATTTTTATAAAATAAATATTTTTAGAAAATTACACAAAATCAGGTTAGAAATTGAACTCATCGGTTTGAGTGACTCCTGCCATCGTCAGTGGCCATGGGTGTGTCGGCCCACTTGGATGATATCACCACATGGTGGTGGCCATCCACTCTCAGTTGCTCGTCGGGCTCGTCGGGTCCGGGTTCTCCTTAGAAGCCCAATTGTACAAATTTTTGCTAAATTTTTGTAAAACCCTAATTTACTCTCAATTTCACCTCTCTCTAATTTTCTAAACTTCCTAATATCCAAAATAAGCTTCTAAAAAATTTAGGGTATTTATATAGATCTTAGGGAATTATTGTGCATTAATTTGATTAGTTAATTACCTTATCTTCTTCCAATTTGCCTTTTGTATTATTCTAATTTAATTGGCTAATTTTTTTCTTATTTTCCCCAGCTGCCATGACCCAAATCTGGATCATTCCTTATCTTTTCTGATTTTTCTTTATTTTTCCTTAATTAATTATGAATTTTCTTTAATTATTTAGTATTATTTTAGTACATTTGGCATATTTTAAGTAATTACTTGTATTTCTACCTACATGTAAATTCATATATAGTACAAATAAATATTCCTAAATATTATTTAGGTTATTTTATGATTTTTAGTATGCCTATAATTTATCTTTAATAATTCATTAATTATCGAAATATATTTTACGCATTTTCGATAAATAACGAGTAATATACTTAAATTTTGAAAAATTTATATTCTTTTATTTTATTACTTATTTTCTTAAATTCAAACTTATAAGATCATTTTTACTAATATTTCTAACTTTATTTGATAATTTAGGTTCGATCGGATTCTTTAACCAATCACTCTAAATCTTATGAGTCAAACTTTAGATAACTGATTGTGGGTCTTACACATACTCAGCTTCAAGCCTTAGGTTTATGGGTGTTATTCCAATGTGTGAACCTCTTTGATGCTCAAATTCTCTTCATTTTCATTTACCCATTGGAATTAAAACTTCAAGTCTTGATTGCATGGGTTTAAGTCCCCATCGTACCCCCCCTCTTAAAAGAAGTTTCAAATTGAATCTTGGAATCAGACACCTCTTCCTCTAGGATAAAAAACCAACCTATAAAAACCAAGAACAAATAAAACAGGACAACTCAAAGCAACATGGAATGCCATCTTCCAAACACAATCTTTCCATTCATTGTGCACTCTATCAACTAAGATTGGATGACTCTATAAGAAGTTTCTAAGCTATATACCTAGAATTCTCGAAGTGCATCTCACAATATGTATTGACAAAATTGGCTTTGTCTTGTCATTTAACTAATAAAAAAATATAACATCCTTATGATGGAATGACATTGAACATTTCAATTAGTTCTTCCTTGCATGAATTCTCAAGAACCCCTCAATGATTACTTTCTACTACTTTTGTCTTGAGCATTTGCCATAGTTGATTTCATACACTCTCTACATTCCTTAACTTGTGCTCATCAGATTTAATTTACATCTCCATCTCTTTGGCCTTTTTCTCTCTTGATCGCCTTTGAACTCTCTCTTTGATTTAGGCTAAATCCAATGTCACTTGATCCTAAGACACAGGTAGCAATATAATATTGCTATCCTTAGCAAAGTAATATTGATTACTTTAGTAATCACATGACATCACAATATGCTTGCTACAACCACCCTAAACATAAGTGACAATCATCCATGATGGTGATATCACATAAAATTTCATCCTTATCTTTATCAATAGAAAAAACAATTTGTGCTTGTTTTGTTACTTGGATAACCTCATCGTTATGAATCAAATAATAAGGGCAAAGACAATCAATAGTAGATGTACCTAGTTTGTCTAAAACAAATTCTAAGATTAAATTACATGGGCCATTATTAATTAGTACATGGCATATATTTCCTTGGATCTAACAAGAAGTATGAAAATCACTGCTCTTCATCTTTCCACTCAAGATATCAAAATAAGTAGCAAGCAACTCAAGTCCTTATGAGTTGCTTTCAAATTGTTGTAATTATTGTTTGATTTCAAGAGAAGGAAGAGATGTTTAGATAAATTGAAAGGAAATCAGAGAATGTATAGGCATCTAATAGGAATTAATATTTTGCATTAGCCAGTAATTTAATTATAAAAAAAAATTGAAAGTAAAATTGTGTTGTAGTTGGTTTATTTAGCCCAATATGGTGTCAAACACTAACATAATGTAGTTAGAAATGCTTTTACACTCAATTTCAAAGAATTGAGAGGATTTTATATTCTACAGTACTTATTATAAGCCTTAAACTTTTGATAAGATCAACATTAGTCTCATTAAATTGAGTTTTAGAATATTTTATAATGTTCCCATTGACATTTATCTATATCTTTTGTTGATTAATATGTAGTGCTTTCTCTTTTTTGGTTAATGGACATCTTCATGAAATTGACAAGTACGTTCTATCTTTTGCTATAATCATAAAAAAAAAAGTCTTGAAGACTTAAGATTGGATGGTTTTAGGCATTGGTCACATGGTAAATGCCTTAAGATACTATGTGCTATAGGTATGATCATGACCAAAGCAACAAAGAGAACTAGAATTACTTTCCCCATATCTTGGTATTGCTTAATTTCTCTAGTCTATGTGTTTTGTCACAAGTAGGAAGGTCTTAAGAGCTTTTATAGGAGGAAAGGAACAAGAAGGAGGCTAAAAGGTCTATGTCAAAGTTAGCAGCCACAAGCCTTGTCATTGGGAAATACTTAGTCAATTTGTCACTTTTAGACAAATTATATATTACTAATGAAGCCCCAACATTATTACATTTGTAGTCTGGATGAAAAGTTTGGTTAGTTTCTTATGAGGGCGTGGTTATCTCATTGGGCTTCATTGGAGGTTAGCTCTAATGTTAATTTTAGTGGAGAACACACAAAAAATCAAAAGAATAATAAAAGTAAATGAAATTATGGCCTATGTCCATAGGAAATTACATTCGAAATAGAACACTAAATATGTGTCAAAAAGTTATCCGGGGTTAATCGGATAAATGTATAATTTTAAAATGTTATGCTATTCGTTAAGTCGTAAAACTTTACATGAGTGGTTGATGTTTAACCGAATTTATTTCAAATCAGATGCTAAATCTTGGAAAAGATTCATTATTGTTTAGCTTTGCAGTGAGAGAGCAGATCCTTGCCAATTCCTTTGGGAAAAGCCACTGATGTTGACATGTAGACGTTTTGAAGCCTCACCAACCCTTTTATTTTGGACTCCTCTCACAACACGTACAGGATTCTTTTGGAACCATGAGAAAATTATTGAACCGGCAGTTTCTTAAGATGCTTTTGACTCAAATTTCATGGCAACTTTGGAGTACATCACTTTCCAACTACCTCAGTTGCACCAACTCTAGGGGTAGCGGCTGCTAGAGGGCATTTTTTTGAGGTTTCAATATTTACACTGGAATACTGACAAAAAATTAAAAGAATCTTTGCACTGGAATAATTATAGGGATAAATAATATAATAATTTATATCTTATAAATAATATAATAAAATATACAAAAATTAAATGAAATTATATAAAATAAAACAAAAGCTCCAAAACAACAAAACTCCAGTAAATTAAAAAAATAAATAAATTCGGGAGGTGGCACTTTATATGAAAACGGAATGAAGTGTGGAATTTTATTATTTGGTCAAAGGGAAATTTATAAAACGGCTTGGTGAAAATCAATTATGGAGCAAGTTCTTCTTTATTAACTACTTTCTAAAATCGCAACAAGGTTAATTCAGATGTTTCATTTCAACGTGTTCATGTTTCCAATCAATTGGAATTAACATAAAGTGGTCAATTTTTTTATTTTGTCAATGTGGAGTACATATGGTAGCCTTAGTTTATATTTTTTCAATGTGGCAAAGACAGGATGTGAAGATGCAGTTTTATGTTTCAGGGTCGGCATCGTAAGGGTTCATTAAATCTTAATTAACGTGGCAGATTATTTTCTAAAGTACCAGATTATGTCATCAAGTGAAGATTCAGTAATGTGTATTTCTTACATTTACAAGTTTCGTCAGAAGATATTTTAATTGGCCAACAACTAATCTTTCACGTGGAGCTCTTAAACATGGTCAGGTTCCTCACGTAGATATCCAATTTTATGAGATCATCTTGAAGAAGATTTATTGGGATATATTTTTGAAGTGATAAGGAAAAGAAAAAATGTGATTAAGTAGGAGAGATATTTTCAAATTTAAATGAGGAGGTAAGGATAAAGATATGGTCCTATTTTTTTTTTTTTTTTTTGGAGATAATTTTTCAAATTTAAAATATGAAAATTTGGTAGAGATTTTTAAAGGAATTCAAATTCATAATAAGTGGGAGATATGGATACATCATAGGACAAGGTTTAAGAAGATATTTTTAGTTGTTTGATAGAGTTTATTAAGTAAAAAGTTGCAATAATATTTTGAGTTTTCAAGAGTTCCAAAGGTTACCGACAAGATGATCTAGTATCACTTGTTCATTATAGTTATGAAAATATTTAGTTGAATGATCCACCATTTTGTAGAATCAAAGGAATGACAATCACGTAAAATAAAGGGATCCTAAGTGTATCTATCACATCTTCTTTTTTTTCTTCTTATTTTTCTTTTTTTTTTTTTCCGAACGATATTGTGCAAAGTGTATGATGAGTGCAAGACAAAGATTTAGTAATGTATTGGGACAAAAAGTAAACTTTGATAAATCCAGTATCATCTTCTCCCTGGTCTGGGAAAGTACCCTAGTGTATTGGTGAAACTTAAGGAAAGACTGAATAAAACATATTTGAAGTTTATTCTAGAAAAAGCCAAGAAAAAACTAGCTGGTTGAAAAGCTAAGATGTTAAGCATAGATAGTAAAAAACTGCTAACAACATCAATTCTAGAAAGTATCTCCAACTTTTACTCTCGAGCTATTCCTTTCCCGAAATCCCTTGTTAATTAGATCGAGAGGGCACACAAGGATTTTATCTAGGGGATCAGTAAATGAGAAGAAGAAGATCCACTAGATCAACTAGGACAAGTTGAAGAGATCAAAATCGAAGGCGTAAGGGGTTTAGGAATGTTAAATGTAGACAAAAGGTATAAAACAAATTTCTACAAACTAGCTTGGGAAGTATAAAAAAAAAAAAAGACAAAGACCCTATGGATTGAAGTGATAAAGGGAAAATACAAGATGAATCAAGGGCAAAGAAGCGTAAAATCTAGTTTAAGATTCTTCAAAGCTTTGCTGAAAGCTATGTCTTAGGTAGATTAGAACTCAAGACATCAGATAAGCAATGGCACTTTGACGAAATTCTAGAAGGATAGACGGATGGATTTAGGTATAGTGGAATTATAGCTGTAATGCCTTAGGCCAAAAGTAAGGAATAGCTAAGCTAATAAACATTAATGGGCCTATTTTAATAACTTGACCTAAAAGTTTGAAACTTATATTGATAGGTATTCACAACAAACTAGTATTACAATCTTCCATAATCTACATGGAACACTTAAACATGGAGTCTCATGGTACCTTTTCAGGCTCCTTAACAAATTTGATTATCTATTAACAGTAAAATAAGCTTAGAATGGTGTTAATAATAAGAAGGAAGAGGTAATAGGCTACCTTATTGACTAAAATAT
This sequence comes from Lumnitzera littorea, assembly GCA_024138015.1. Classification (NCBI taxonomy): domain Eukaryota; kingdom Viridiplantae; phylum Streptophyta; class Magnoliopsida; order Myrtales; family Combretaceae; genus Lumnitzera; species Lumnitzera littorea. Next base: position 97,457,746 of record JAMXBB010000010.1, read on the forward strand.
ATGCCAGCGCCTAAGCAATATTGTTGCATTTGATAATAATCAAGATAAGGATATAGAGTATTGGTCAAAGGAAGTGAGTAGATTGCTTTCTAGTCACACTGCCTATGATCAGCTATGTTAGGAACCTAGTGAAGAGCGGACTAATAAAAACTAGGATTAGATATGGAACACGTCGACTTTTCCAAAGATCCAAATGTTGCTATAGAAGATCTTGTTGAATGGACTACCTACAAGGGACAACTTAAACAAAAGAGGGATCTTGGTAGATTTAACTTGTCTACTATGTAGGGATGGGAATGAAACTATTTACCACCTATTCTTTCAATATAATGTTAGTAGACAAGGTTGGTGACTGCTGAATGTGAATAATTTCAAACATGTGCAAAACTTAGATGAAGCAAAGGAATGGTTAAGAAAGGAAGTGAAATGGAAAAGGAAGGTCTGATCTAACACAAACCCCCCGAAACAAGCTCAGATTCTTTTCATGTTAAGGACCATTTGGAGAGAAAGGAATTGAAGAGTATTCAGAGAAGCACCCATTAATAGCCAATAGAGGTAGTAGATTAGAGATGAAACCAATGAATGGTGGGCGATGCATAGAGTAAAAAAGATTGAAGACCAATTGACAAGAGAGGCTAAATGGATGCTGAATGAAGGAGAAAAAAAGGCTGAATTGTGATGAAGCTGTGGACAAAAATGGAAGGCATGGTAATATTGGGATGATAACCAAAGATCATAGTGGAAAGGTATTAAGAGGTTTGATGAAATAGCTAGCTATTATGGGTGATTTTCAAAGGACTTGTATGGGCAAAACAAAGGGTATCAAGTATAGAGTTGTGGAATTCGACATGGTGATAGCAATGGATTGGATAAAAAACCTAAATGTGAACACTCAATTATGTCACCTAGCCCTTACAGGATGTATTAATACCATAACTCATTTTGAATCTATAAATCCGTTTAAGGTAAGCCATGACCAAAACCAAGTAGCTGATACACTAGCCAAGAAGGGACTGCAAATGGATCAAGGACTTCTTTTTGAGGACATAATCTATAGTTTTTTGTTGTCTTTTCTTAGTTTAGATGGTTTCTATTGTCAAAATTCTAAAAGGTTATGATGGAACTTAGCTGATTTTGTTCGTTGAATGTTTTGCTTCTATGTTTGGATTTATTTTGGCTTTTGCTATAATTTAATGATATTCCTTATTACCTAAAAAATATTGCAATAATTTTTTTTGAATACATATTACATTATTTATTTTCAAGTTTTGAATTTTAAACTTAGATATAAACTTGAAGATATTATATATTTATTTTAATAAGGCTCAATAGATCAAATTTAAATTTCACGAAAAAAATGTCTTACATAAAGCAAGGAGATAAGGCCAACAATTATTTTAATCAAGATATGCTCTAAGTAAAAAGGAAAATCCAAGACTCTAAAAGAGAACCATTTAAATCAAACATACACTTTTGGAAACTTTGAAAAAGCATTCAACTCATATAGTTAGAACTTGAGTCAAAACTTGTGCTGAACAGCATCATATATCTTTTCTTCTCAGCTTTTGAGCGAATTTGTTTGAGAGTGTTAATTGGACATCTCTCTAATTATATGTATCACTTTTTGAGAAGAAATTTGTTTGAGTGAGTGAGAGGAGTAGATTAGATGTCTGTAAAATTGCAAATAGTCATATAAGAAGCTAAATAGGTAGTACAGGGATTGAGTAAAGCTAAGGGTTGGCAAATACTTGTAATTTCTCTTGTTTCATTTTTGATACAGTGGATTAGTGAAATGGCACTAGTGAGGGAGACCTAGTCATCAAATAGTGGAGTTGAAAGAACGCAATGGTTGTAAAGCTGAATCTCTTTAAATCTTATGATTGATTCTCTTCTCTCTTTACTATTATTTGATATTTGTGCCTAAATTATACAATTAAACTACTAAATTTCTCCATAACAAGAAATTGAGAGGGGACTTAGGTTTTGCAAAAAAAAAATATATATATATATCTTATCAATATTATCTCTTCAAACTTAAAGTTACCGTATTGTTGTTTCAATTATTAGTTTTCGATTTAGAGTTTATATTGAGCTTGATATGTTTCTTTCTAAAGTTAATATAATATCGTTTTTATGCTTTTAGTAATATAAGTTTTTTTTTTCAAACATTAATATATATCATATTATTTTATAAATTTTAAAATGTATCCTAAAACATGTACCTTATATAATTTAGAGTATAGGTTTTAGAAAGGGTAGAGAGTATGAAAACCTTACACCCGTACCCTACCATATCGGAGTAGATTTTGAGAAATTATTATTCAAAACTTACCTGATGACTTAATACTCATTTGGAGCCTACTTAGTTATATAGGATAAAAACATGTACTTTATATAATAGGTTACTACTTGACACCTAGAAAAACGACATTCATGGGGGAGAATCATATAAATGTGAAAACTGGAAAAGTAAAAAAATGGGATTAAGTGAATAACTCCTTATACCCAACAACAACATCACCGGTAATTGGATCTAACCAATTGGTTTGTCCAACTCATACCTACAAGCCGTCTTAACGAGCCTAATTCCACCCACGATTTGCATCTCCCTAACATTGTCCATGGCTTGGTTTTCCCCAAGCACGCTTATAGAGCTTCCTTATATAAGGCCCATCAAGGAAATCCAAAGTTATAGCCATTATTAATGCCACTTCATTCTGCCCAGCTAGCTCATACATCAGCCAAGCCCAGCCAAAGTTTTGAATTCCGATCCGATGTCTTAGTTCATGGGTCATCCATCCACCATGAGCACCATCCCAAAAAGGATTAAGGAGGTGTCTGATGCAAGGAGACTGCGCCACCCTTATGGTCTACCATAGACCAGAGATTTATATAAATATAGATTATATATAAATATTAATAAATCAAACAAAAGTAATAGCTTTTATCATTGTGAGAAAAAAATTCACAATATAACAAAATTTTATATAAATATTTCCGTAGTGAGTTCAATATGTATGAAACTAATATATTTTTCAACTATTACTCATTCAAAATTCACCCAATTTTAATGTTTTTCCAATATAAAATAACTCGGTTTTCCAAAAGTTTTCTATTTGCCTTATCATCATGTGAAATGAATTAGCCATGTAAATTAAGAGTGGTGTAGCCACATAACATTTGATTTTGTTATGCTTGTGAATGTTATCAGAATTTGCAAAAGTTGGACCAATGGGTTCCATGTTCGCATCAAAGAGAAGGAGATGAAGTAGGCTATGATTTTGAAAATTGTAGCCACGGAATGGTGGACGGGGAAAGAGAAAGGAAAAAAGAGAAACTAAGCGGAAAAGACAACATAGAATAAAAGTGGAAATGGATAGTTGACGACAATAAATAAAAGGAGAGCCATGTGTCACAATTTTATAGAATAAAATAGCGTTGGGATGGATCATAAGAGACAACAAATTTTAATCTGTTATGTTCGTGTGGAAGTTTGTTCATAGGAAGTATAATTTTAGATGATTACAATATTAGTTTGTTTGATTATTAGTTTGTTAATAAGAGTGGCATGAGGCGCCCAGGTGGTGCCAGTAGCATAGGTTGTTAGGAAGGTTAGTCAAAATTCGTAATTTGTGGTATATAAAACCAATTAGGAATTTATTACATCTATAGATCACAAATTAAATGATAAATATATCAAACCAATTTATAATCAATAATTAGATACTGTTCCACTCTTGTCCCATCAATCATAATAAAATATTTAAGCTCATAACACAAACTATAACACTTCTTCTTCTTAGGATGGAGTTCTACACTTCAGTTAAAGATTTTGGTGATGAGATAGTTTTATTTCCAATTTTTCCATTAATGAATTCATAGTAGCATAATTAAAAAGTGCATCATCATACTAATCTGAATAAAAGTAGATCAAAATGGCTTGATGATTAGTTGCTAATTGATGCCGTGGTATTTTTATGCAAAATAATGTCTTGAAAATAAAAGCGTATTCAAGTGGTTTTAGGTATTGATGAGTCTACTTGTTTGATTAAATCAACTTCGGATTGTGTTATAGGCATGGTCCATGTCCATAATTTACCTTAAAGTTGTTTAAAATTGGATTCTATATTGTGAAAAAAGTTTCAACATTATTTAGGTTTGCATGTGAAATATATCGGTTGATGCAATTTAAGAGTAATTCCGAAGGCTTTGACAATTACTAGAAAGTAGAAATGTCATTGACGTGGGTTTGTTTATTTTGAAGCCTTACCAACCCTAGTATTCTGGACTCTTTTTGACAAGATACGCAAACATGTGTTTTGCAAAAGTTAGGAAAATATCGTAATGGCAGTCTCTTAAGATGCTTTTGACTCGAAAGTGTTAACTAGCTAAAAGGCATCACTTTTCACTACCTTAATTCACTAACTCGATGGCAAAGCCAGTAGGGTAGTTTTAGAAGAATGCGACTTATATTTTTACCTATCAAGTCTTTTTTATAGTTACTAGTGGGATCGTGTACTCTTGATGTGTGATATGTGTGTTTAATAAAAAATATAATTTTTTTTATTATATATATATGATGAAGGTAGTTTAGAAAATAGATGGGAGGGAAAGAAAAAAAGGCTAGTGAATAAGTGGGTTTACCAGGTTAGTTTTTTGTCGATGAATGATCAAATTATTCATTTACCTTTGAGGAATTAGGTAACAACTAGAGGAAAGAGTTAAATAATCAATTTTAGAGAATATAATCAAAGGATAATAAAGAAACAATATGATAAAAAATTATGGAAGACACCAAAAGTGGTTTAGAAAGCCTCATCCACTTTAATATTACATATAGATAATAGATATAAATATAGATGTACCACTAATCTATCTACATGTAGCATGCTAATATCAAAAAAAAAAAAATTTCACACTAAAAACTAATGTTTTCGAATTTCCATTTATCATTACATTGAAATAAATTACACATCCACGAGGGGTATATATTTCTTTCTTCTTTTTTAACTTTAATCTCATAACTTTCTAACTCAAACCAGAAAATTCCTTATATATATATTCTTCAAACTTTTATAATATTTGAGTGCTTAAACCGTATCTTTTGATCCTTCCCATCTTTTAATATAATCCAAATATGTCCTTTCATTAATGTCATCGCATTATTATTACTTTTTCTTTGATAAAAAGTAAACATCTCCCATATTTTCTATTTGTACGTGATTTGTCTAAATTAAATATAATTGTCTTGTTATTTTCAGCAGATAAACGAATTAATTATGGTTTCAACAAAGTCAATAATAATTTTAAAAAGCTGAGATGAATATCTCTGTTTATCTTCCATTCCTAGAAACCTCCACTGGAAGATACATCGCTGTTATCTCTTAAGAAGAATTGTTTTAATCTTACCTCGTTAAATCATCATGTTGACACAAATATTTCAATTGCCACCTTTCTGGCTTTCGATGCTTTTAAAATATTGTTAAAGAGAAAACTTTCTTTCATATGGTAATTCTGAAGAAAAAAAAAAAAAAACATTGTTTTGGTACATATGATGAAGTAGGAACTTTATTTTTTCTTAATTAGAGTGCAAAGAACAAAGAAGTTTCAACTCCAAGTATATGAAACATCCTCCAATCAGAATTGCTTTTAGATTTTAATGCAATGATGAAAACAGGCAAATGAGTTTGAAAAAACTTCTCAAAAAGAGAGAGAAAAGGGAGAAACAAAAATGATATCATTAGATATTACATGCTATACATATATATAAGTAGTAAATAATATAAATACTAATAAAATTTAAATATACAGTAGTGTTTCTTTACTTGAATGGTAGTTCATGTCCAAATGCAATGGTATTTACCTATCATTTACAAATACACATATTGTATAATACCTAAAAGCTTTTCTAGAGAAAAGGAGGGTGACTCAATACGAAAACAAGTCCACTTTGATTGGTGCTTCATAGATTCATAATTACATTTGGGATAGACAGCAGTCAAGGTTAATATGGTTGGCTAGGGTACTTATTGCATGTTAACTAAGGGAATGATATTACTTGATATTGTCAAACCCGAACTGAAAGGTTGATTCGAAAATGAGAAAAGGTTAAAGATCGAGAAGGTCAATTGGAGTCAAATTGAAATCAAATCGAGGTTAATAAAAATATTATAATATAATTTATATTTACATATAAAGTAATAAAAATTATCTATATCCTTAATAATTAAATGTTGAGAGCTTTTTATAATTTATTTTTAGTTTTTATTTTATCTATATTTTCTTAGCAAACTAATATATTTTTTAGAAAAATATAAGGGAAAATAATATATTTTAATCAGGAAAAAACTCGATGGGTTTTTGTAGAAACTATTCAACTATTTAAATTGAAATCAATGTCTATGGGGGTTTAAATGGATGACTCAAACTAGTTTTATGAAGAAATCAAGTTAAATCGAGTTGAACCAAGAGGGTTAACCCAAGTTTGACAACATTGCTACTACCATTTCAATATACTGAATAACTATTCTTAATAAAGTGTTATTGCTTAAAATATTAAATGGCAATTCATCTCTTCAACTCATGAATTCTTATTTAATTGACAATTTATAATCTTTTCCATAAATATCCTATCCTCATAAGTTGTGTTAAGTCTATATTAACTATGAAAAGTGAAGAAACATAAGCATTCAAAGTTATATTGGACGATTTATTTTTTATAGTTTTAAACCAAACTATACATTTGAGGATAGGAATTTTTCTTACCATAAAATTTCAATTTGAATTAGTTTAATTTATAAATTGAACCATATTTTATAATTTAAGAAAATACATTTGCATAGAATGAGATCTAATATGAAAAGTACTAAATTCACTTAATAAGAAGAAGTCTTGACACCATATAAGATGTTGATGAAGTTAACATTCATGCAACTAGGGAATCCAAATGTTTATTAAAATATAATTTTATTCATAAAACTAACATATAATATAAATTTTAAATTAAACTATATATATAATTTATAGATTATAATAATAAAATTGAAATATATATATTTCAATAAATATAAACTAAAAATTCTTTTAAGTACTATACTATAAGGGTCTAATAAAGATGGACAAATGGCAGTTTTTTAGGATTTGATGTTGAATTGACTACAAGTGACTTCATAAGCCGACACCACCATTGAAGTTGATCCATGAGTCAATATTCCTCATACAGTTGCAGGGATGCAAGAGTAATGATTACATATACGATAGCTATCATGTGCGTTTCGAGAAAGTGGAACTTAATTTAAGTCTTTCAAGAGCCTAACTTGGCAATAATAAATAGAGTAGAGTCACGAGAATACTAAACTGCTCATCAATTATTTCTAGAAACGGCATAAGTTTTAGTAACTTGCCTGCTCTGATTAATGTTGCAAGTATATGACACATTACTCCCATACTCGAATAATTGACTATAGAAGTTAAGGGGGCAAAAGTTGATAGTGAATTTTTATTGAATACTAGGAAAATTGCCAATTTGTTTAAGGAAGGGGGATTAATTAAGGGCATGCAATCACATCCAAACTCACTCTTATTATGACTTCTAAATAGTTAGTAGCAATAGGTTGGCATTCAATTTCCCAATCAGTCTTAGAAGCTTTACTAGCTTAAGTTAGTACTGCCAGCCAAACGTCTAAGGGCCAAATTATCAAGGCCTAAGCCATAAAGTTTAAATGTTGAAACATTAGGATAGCAATGTAAACAGTTCAATGGCTACTCCCGTTGATAACTACTCGATTGTCCACTTATCCCCAAGAGTAGCACATGGTTAAATTTATGGAGTTCCATGTATCAAAGGTAGCTTAATTGCTTACATTCAATTATCGAACAATTTCCTGATAAATACGTAAGAACCACCATTATAAGTCTCTTTAGCTACTTTCACTACTCTCTTTCCTTTTTAAACTTAACACTTAAATACGTTATTATCGTAGGCATCGGAGTGGCAACACTAGATAGCCTTAGGACACCCCATATCCTAATGTTTGCTCTTGTTGTAGATCTCAAACAACAATCTAGATTTGACCAACAATAAGTTCAACTGTAGAATCATGGAAGATTCAAGCTGTTCTATTAAGGTGTAGTTGTCCAACTCCATGTCGAGCAAAAGAAATGAACTAACTACACAATAATGGACAACTGAAACATGAATTCTTTTTGTTGAAACACTAAGCATCAAGCTAAGCTTTCTAAGCAGGCTAACAACAAGTTGTTCATTCGAGAAGAACAAAGTTGAATCCTGAAGATGTTGATCCATTTTGAACCAATCCAAACATTAGCTTACAGTAAGAGCTCTCATGCTAAGTCTCACTTCAATTCAAGAGCTTAACTGAACATGCACACTAGCAAACATAAGCAGCTACAACAAATTTGCCGAGCCGTGACAAGGCTCCTTCCATTTAAAGAATGTGCACAATAAAACTAACAAACCAGTTGCATAGGCATAATGGAATCAAACTAAGCAGCTCATCATTTTAGACTAATTGGGGCTACACTCCATGGCAAGGTCAAGCAAGCCAACATCTCCAAGTCTAAGCAAGTGAGCTAAGCATCTTTACAAATGATCAAAACAGCAGCTCGACCTCATTGGACAAGAACAAGAAGGGCCAATCTGTTGAACCTATTTATAGTTGAGAAGAGCTAAAATACGTACTGTTGAGCAAGTTGTAAGGTACCTATTTGAGCACTTTATTACCTTGATGTACAAGCGATTATTGATACAAGGAGGAAGCTAGCATCGAGCATCTGTCCATGTTGCCTACATGGCACTCTCTTAGTATAGACAACCAAAGCACTCCAATACATTAACCGAGTTGTACAACTTGGACCAAGCTAACTAGCATAAGTAACAAAACTTTTAAGCAAGGTCCCTTTATTTCAAAACATGCAACCAAACCAAGCCTTAAGCCATTAAATCATTAATTAGACAAGACATTTAGGGTTCACTTTGTTAATTTACTTTGTCTTTGCTATCATTAGTCGTCTTGTTGTTTACGTAGTAAGACTAAGAATTTACTTTAGTCTTATCGAGTGTAGGTTATAGAGGAGAAGAGACAAAGGACCTCTTATTGGAGGTATAAATAGTGAGAAAAGCTTATAGAGACATTATATTCCATATCTTACACTTTGGATACTTTTTCTTACAAATTAGAAAGCTTCCTTTTCATTTTTCCATTAAGTATTTCTTAGTTAAAGGACACTAGAAGCCCTATGTTCTAGCACATTTTGAGATTGTTTTTGGAGTCAAGACAATCGACTAAGCCAATATGTCAGGTTATGGAAGGAGGACTCTTCAGAAGTCTTTTGTTTAGGTGTTGTCTTGTTTTTATTCTTGTAATGTTTATTGCTTAGTTGTACTTAAACATATTATTTGATGTACTAAGATATCATTTTCTAAGTTGTTTAAGAATTGATTTGATGAGTTGATATGTTCAATGACTTATGCTAATATTGGTATTGAATATTCGTGTTGTTTAACTGTTATGCCTATTGTCTAGATGCATTTGTACCTGATCAACACCTTGTGTTTAAATAGAACTAGAGTGTTTAAGAAGGATTCAATAAGTTGTAATAAGTATAACTTAAGTTTTCGTAAGAAAAGGCATCATAAGGATATGCAAGTTTTTATTAAATTAATGAACTTCATTTAATGCAGTTAGAAATATTTATCGAGTCACAAGAACGTGCCTAATAAAACATTACTAAATAAGTCATTAGGCTGAGGGCGATTTCGCTCAAAGTGCTGGCACCAAAATTAAATGAGTTGGAAATTATTCCCCAACCCCAAGTGAGTGGAAGGCATAAATCTGACTTGTTTACAATTTCCGAATGACTGTATCTACTATTACATTCACATGGTTATACATGCTTTGCACGTTAATTGTTGATAACTTGGTTGCTGATTGCTTGTTGTATGGTATGAGGGACAATCTCACTGAGTTATGGTTTTGCTTACCCCTCAATTGTATTTCTTATAAGAAGTCTAGAGTTAAGAATGGGCTAGGATCAAAGTAAGAGTATTCCTTAAAATCTGGTCTCAAAAAATAAGCGATGTAAAAGTAGAATCTATTTAACTCAAACCTAGATTGTGAGATCTATTAACTATACCAATTTCACTTATAAAGTTTAGACCGCTCAATTTTATTGCTTGGTAGTGCCTTTCGATTCTTTATAATTCAAACGAATTGTGAAATATCGCTTTTCATAGCTGTTTTCTTATATATAATATATATGTATATAATGATTATGTAAAATGAGTGATTATTTAAATATTGTCTTATGACTTTTGACTTACAAGGCAGTTTTCACCTAACGGCCAGGCACACAATATAACGACTTTAGGATAATGCTACTATACCCCCCTTAGCGTCATGATTAAGGTGATCAAAACTAATTTTTTTAATTTTTCCTTAAAAGTCATATTTTTTTTCTTGAATTTTTTTTTTAATTTCAATTAAATTATATATATACATATATATTATTTTCTAATTTTTTATTACATTTTTTCTATTTTTTATTTTTCTGATTTCTTCTCTATTTTTTGTTTCTTGCTACTTTTCATTATTTTATTATATTATTTATTAAATAAAAAAAAGAATCAACTAGAAAGTGTCACATGTCAACCCTAATAGAAAAAAATAACTGTGAATAACAAAAGACTCTTTTGCAAACTTTTATAAATGTTAAGGACTCAAATTAAAAAAAAAAAATCTCAAAGACTTAGTTAGAAAAAGTGACAAAATTTGAAGATGAAAGTATAATTGTCCCATATTTATTGTCTTCTTCCAAAGGTGGGTTAATGACACTATTTTATGTGGATAAATGATTTCAATAAAAGTAACTAAAGTAGATATAAGAAAAGATGATAAAATTTGTTGATATATAAAAGAAAAGGATTTTGCTAAAGATTACAATGTTTTTAGGTGATGAAGGAGAAGAACACAATTTTATGAACAAGGTCATAAAACAACTTTATAAACAAGCCATATAACATAATTCTTGTAAGTACCATAGATTACATGATTGTTGCACAAAACCATGGATGAGTTGCACAACACACTTATGAAAGTGGTTCATGACCCCCATACCGACCATCCAAAGGTAGGGAGTAATGGCAATTTTTTTCCTTTATTTTTCTTTTTTTTTATTTAATTTTCTTTTATTTTTCTTTATATATATATATATATATTGGAAAATATTTAGTATTTTTAGGCATTTCTAAATTAAATATATTATATGTCTTATCTACATCAATAGGAAAAAACACATGGCAGCCATCATATAAAAAAGGGGTCCCACAATTGTTTCTAGAGGTTTAGGTGCTAACTTTCTGAAAAATAGGAAGTTTATGTAATTTTAAAAGCTTTTAGGACTATCCCTATAAGATCCTAATAGTTTTTTACTATTGTGCACTTGGAAATTTAGCAACAAAAAGGATTATGAATAAGAGAATGGGAAGAGTTATGCGAATAAATAATATTTGAAGATCTAACAGCGGTTATGATGTTTGTATGTTTTGGTGACTATCAGAAGTTGTTGCAAACTTAGTCTGGGTGTATCAGAAGTCGTAAAACCTTTGTGAAAAGAGTCTATGTGCATTTAAGTTCATTGATTTTCTGATTGTAGTATTTAACATGAAGTGGCATCAAGTTGACAGAGTTCAATACATCTTTACCTTTATTCTTAAAAAATATTGTATAAATATTAATGAGATAAAATTAATTGTATAATTACTAATGCTAAATGGTATCTTGAAGATGCAATTTAAATATTTACAAAAAAAAAAAAATCACATCAACAAGGTACAACAACAGAAAGTTAGTGGCGTGCCTATCTCACATTTTCAACATACTACTTTATTGTTTACCAGATTCTTGCATTACTCAAATGTGAGATTGTTGGGTTGCAATTTCAACAGTTCTAGCATTTTCTAATGCAACTTACATATTAAATTCAATATCTAATCTTGAATATGTCATTTAATAACAGTAAATGTATAATTTTTTTATGTAATTTGTATTTACGTAATTATTATATATTTGGATTGATAAATACGTAAAATACTCCAACTCGGAACCAAAATTAAGTGGGTTTCATTGTTCTAATGGATTAACGTGTGAATTTAAAGCATCCCAATAGGTCTAATAGGACTTATGTAACAATCCTATGGTAATTGTTATAAAATGAATGCGAGATTTCCTCTCTAAATCTTAAATTTCTTCTTTATTCTATAATTTGCCTTCTTCATATAAAAACTAGTTGTGGGGTTTAGAGAGAAGAATTTGATGCACTTGATCACGTTCACTGAATCCACTTTTGTTCTTTCGCTTATTATGTTGTTTGAAACTGTGTTGATGTCATATTTTGTACATCATGTAATATCTTGGTGTTGAAGTACCAGTGTAGAGTAAAGAGTAAAGAACATGATGGGTATCTTACAAGTTTCAATAAAAAAATTTAATTGGATAATCAAAAAATAATTTCCTATGAAGTGAATTTTTAGGATAATTCACAAAAGAACACATGATTAAAAATAATTGGATAATCCAAAACTCCTGTAGAAAAATTAGTTTAGGGTACTAGTGATAATTGAAAGCGCACATGATTTAATTCAACATTTTGTTCAATCTTGATTTGTCTTTTCTTTTCTTTTTTTTTTTTTTTTTTTTTGAATGAGCAACATTGTAGGTATTAACTCCAAAAGAAAAAATGTAAATATAACTTATCCATGAAGGACAAAACCACCGCACGGTAAAAGTTGGACAAATTTGATCTATGGTTTATATTTATCATGATCTTCGTAGATAAATGATTTTAGGGTATGTAATTAAAGTAGATATAAGAGAAAATGGTAGAAATTTGTTGAACCGAAGGAAAAAATAATCTAGTAAAATTACAATATTCTTAACTAATGAATGAGCAATAGAATGCAATCTTATGAATAAGGTTGTAATTTTATGGAAGAATCATAGACAATTAAAGATTATTTAGTAACATTTTATCACTATAGGTAGGTCACATGATTCAATTAAGTAGGTCGTGACCTATTTTATATTTATAGTAAGTGACTTTAGCTTAAAGTGTTTTATTGAAATAAATAATTCTCATTCAAATTTTATATTTTATCTTGCTTTTTCCTTCTTTTTTTTTTTCAGAGGGGTTATTGATTTTTTGTTTTTTCTTTTTTTTTTGGTTTATTTTGGGGCGGGGGGAGGATTGGTTTGGTGATAGGAATAATAGCACTAAAGGGTTAGACATGAATATCGTGCCATATCTTTACTTAAAATGAAGTATTATAATATGGTGCTTCATACATTATTTCTTGGACGAAAGCATTTCAAAATATCGTAGACAAAATGGAAATACCAACTAGTAGTTTCCATGTAAACAAAACGTACGAGACAGCACCTAAAAGGCACATGACTTCATCGATTAGTAGTGCAGAACTACAATGTCGTACTCAACAACAGCATTAAGAGTTGCGACATCTAAGGTGTATGTCCTTGAAGTAACCGTACCACGGGCCAACCGGAAAATGCCGGTCCCCCCAATGATCGGCATCTCGCGAAAATTCTCCATTGCCGGGTTCCGACCGACTACGGTGAGAGTGCTACCATTATACTTTCCAGTAGTAAAGTGCAATGACATGTCCATTAGCACACTCAGTGATTCCAACCCAACAGCTGCATAGAACCCTTGGGCTCGGCCGACTGGCTTCGATGTTGGTTCAGGTCCTTCGGTTAATAGATCATCAATCACGTTGACAAGACCAAAAAGGGTTGCAGATTGGTTAGTGATTGATGCTTGTGCTACCTTATACGCCGTGATGTTTTTACCTGAAACTATGTCATGGAGGTAGAAGCGCATCCGGGTGGTCATAGGCCTAGGGAAATTTTTATAGTACCATAAGTCTACTTGTTTGATCAGATCAATCTCAGACAGTGCTATAGGTATGGTCGTGACCATAGCAACAATCAGAACTAGAATTACCTTCTCCATGTCTAGATATTATTCTCTATCTCTACTTTATGTGCTTTGTCATAAGTTGGAAGGGACTTGGGGAGCTTTTTATTGGGGGAAAGGATAAGAAAGAGGCCATAAGGTCCCTTTCAAACTCAGCATCCATGAGGGTTGTTGATTAGAAAATTCTTCTCAATGGGTGTCTCTTTAGACAAAATAGTAGCAGCATGAATAAAAGTTGCAACAGCCATACTGCTAACTAGGGGAAAGCATATAATTTAAAAGGAGGTTGAGGTGTCCATGTAATAATAAAAACTCGTTATAATTTACCTTGAATTTATTTTAAAATGCTTGCTATATTTTGAAGAAAGTTTCAATATTATCTAGATTTGCATGTGATACACCGGTAATTGCAATTAAGAGCAACTACAGAGCCTTGGCAATTATTGGAAATGCCACTGATGATGTTGGCTTGATGATGTTATCTTGTTCTGAAGCCTCACCAACCCAGGTATTCTGGACACTTTCGACAAGATATAGAGCATGTGTTTTATGAAAGTGAGAAAAAATGTCATAATCGCAGTCTTTCGAGGTGGGTTTGACTCAAAAAGTGTTGGCTAGTTAGAGGGCATCACTTTCCACCTATTTGAATTGCATAAACAGCATGCTTTTTAGGACAATGGGAAAGTTATTATAGTATAACAGTCTCCTAAGATGCTTTTGACTCATGTCTGCTTTGGAATACATCACTTTCAAACTACCTTGATTGCACCAACTCCGGGGGCAGCAGCTGCTAGAGGGCCTCGCACCGGTTTAGTATTTTTATCTAATAAATAATATAATAAAATATACAAAAATAAATAAATAAAATTATAGAAAGTAATTCATCAACGAGTGGACTAGGTATCTCAACATCCAAACTGGTGATCTTTTGCAGCAGAAATAAATTGACAATTGCCGGTTTTCCTTCCTTTTCTCGGACAATTGCAGAGAGGTGAATCTCTAAGTTTGCATTTTTTTTTTATATTCAATTAAGTTAATCATTTGGATTATGGTCAAATGGGTTTGCTTTTTTTTTTTTATAAAAAAAAACATTCTCGTAATAATTTTTTAAGTTGGCCATGTTCTTTATGTGGAAATTTTATGAGTTTTGAATAAGGATTCTTCTTTTATATGAAATAGATATATGGGTTTGAATAGGCATTTTTATATTATAAACTTATATTGAAATAGTTTAATTAAATTGATTATGTGAGAATGCGTATTACCATTATCTTAAAATGATTATATGCTCAATGCGATGAATTGCTTGTTGAAGGTCGATGGTGCTCGACAGTGTTCTCAATAAAAAATAAAATAGAATGTGTATGGTTTATTCCACCAATGGGCAATGGTCAAGAGAGAGAAAATATAGAAGCCTAGTTCTCTGCATAAAGTAAAAACATCAATTATAAAATCCAACTAAAATCAATCGTGTGTTATGCTTTTCATGGTTCGCCGTATAATCCTAAACCTATTAACTTATCGTATCATTTTTTTCCCCTAATGGACTTTCAAATGTTTGAAATTCCTTAAAATATTTTAAATTCTTAGAGATGGTTTATAGCATTATTACCATCTCTCTTTTGTTAAAAATGCATAGATATTTTGTTTTAAAAAATTTAAAGATAGATAATAGATATTTAACAAACATCAAAAATACTAAATATCATCGCCTTGATGTGCTATTTTTCTTTTCCAACTATTTGGTTGGGCTTTGGCTCTACATGTTGTTTGTTTTCTATTTGAATAACATAGTTTGTTTTCATCCCGAAAAGAAAGAAAAGGGAAAAACAGTTGATTTCATACCCTCTCTATATTCCCTAACTTATGTTCATCAGATTTAATCTGCATCTGCATCTCTTTGGCCCTTTTCTCTATTAATGGCCTTTGAACCCTCTCTCTGATTTAGGCTAAATTTAATGTCGCGTGATCTTAAGACCTAAGTAGCAATACAATATTGATGTCCTTGACAAAGAAATATTGATTACTTTGGTAATCACATGACATCACAATATGCTTACCACAACTTCCCCAAACATAAGCATAAATTTTCATCCTCATTTTTATCAATAGAAAAAACAATCTATGCTTATTTCGTTACTTGGATAATCTCATTGTAATGAATTAAATCATAAGGGCAAGGACAATCAATAATATATGTATCCAGTTTGTCTAAAACAAATTCTAAGATCAAATTACATAGGCCATTATTAATGAGCATATACCTTGGATCAAACAACAAGTATGAAAATCACTACTCTTCATCTTTCCACGCAAGACATCAAACTAATCAATAGGATTTCTAATTTCTCCCCAAATAGCAGCACCTTGATAAGTCCTTTAACTTCTACCATTAAATCTATAACCTAATTCCACCAATAATAAGAACCACATCACGCCTTTTTTTTTTTTTTTAATTCAAACCTTAGTTTCCTAAAGCCAAAATCCAATGAAGGATTGAAATCATCTCTTACCAATAAAGCACATCATACCGCAGCTTTAGTATTAGGTTGATATGATCAGGGGTTAAGCCGTTAATAAATATCTAAACTCTTTTAGGATTAGGGTTTAAAATAAGAGAAAAGAAATATTTTTATGGTTTTCTTGTTTATAGAATAATTGAAAATAAAGGATATGATCATCTTATGTTCATAGATATTATGCACCATAAACTAAATTGAATTGGGATATTTATCTAATCAAATGGATACGTCAATAGACACTATGATTTGGCAAAACAAAAGGGGTTGGATTAATTTCACAATGATATTATGTATAAAGTAAAATTAATCATGGAGAAGGG
This sequence comes from Lumnitzera littorea, assembly GCA_024138015.1. NCBI lineage: Eukaryota > Viridiplantae > Streptophyta > Magnoliopsida > Myrtales > Combretaceae > Lumnitzera > Lumnitzera littorea. The sequence goes on from JAMXBB010000010.1 coordinate 97,474,598, forward strand.
ATGTTTCCACAATTTAAGCATAGATCGATAAGATATGATAAATTATGAGAAATCCATCCTATACACAAAAGGTTTCATCATCACAAAAAGGTTAAACTAACTAACCAAAGGTGTTAATAAGAGTATTTATACTAATCTCTAAAAAGGTGGAGTTGTAATAGTCTACCATATGAGTCATCTTGAGATAGAAACCGACTTTATAGCTATTGTTATAGACCTAGTTCACACCAGGCATAGTCGACTTTACTGCTTTAAAACTTCCAATTAAATACTTACTTTATAGAAACTTTTGGAATAATTTTTGGAAATAATTGATAAGCAAACTCGTAGCTTAACTTTTTAGAAGAGTACATGTAAAACCTACTAGTACACATTATTCAATATACAGACAAAAAGATCTAAAAGTAGCGAGTCCCCTTAAAAGACTCGAGTAGTTTCCTTAATAGTTAGAAAAAGTCAATAACAAGAACGAAATTTAACTGAATTCTTCTTGATCCTCACTCTTCAACCCCGTTTGCTAAAATTCTAATTTTAGTGTGATACTTGTAGTTCTACTGTGAACCTTCAAACAAAATATAGAAAAATATGTGATAACTTGCTCAACAAGTGGGATAGAGATAAAAGCATGCATTTGATGCATCACAAACATGGTTTTTAACCAAGTTAGTTAAATATAATGTATGTATAAGTAAATGTCATTGCACGATGTTATCTAGTCCGTTATAAGATTAGAAAAATTACGCTCGATCTAATTTAGGTTAAGGAGCTTAACGATGCCATGCACTCATGAATTGGAATCAACCTGACACTTATGCAATGGAAAACACCCTCCTCCTATGACCACTTTCGAACCATAACCCCCAACCTCACCACGAGCTCCTCTCCTATCATTTAGCTTGACTAAGGTAGAGAAAGAACCATTTCAACTATCCTTATCAAAGGAAGTTCGTGCTTAGCCCGCGAATCCTAGCCATTACCCTTATTGGGTTGCGATACATGTCAAGTTAAATGTTAAGCCAAGTTTGGGTTGGTTCATTTTTAAGATGATCAACTAAGCTCAAAGAATTCAAGCATAATAATATTCACTGAACAACTATAACATGGAGCTCAACTCTCATCACAATGCCCGAGAATCCTAGCCATTACCCTTATTAGGTTGCAATACATGTCAAGTTAAATGTTAAGCCAAGTTTCGGTTGGTTCATTTTTAAGGTGATCAACTAAGATCAAAGAATTCAAGCATAATAATATTCACTGAACAACTATAACATAGAGCTCAACTCTCATCACAACAAATCGAATCTCAAACATAAAAGCTGCATATGTATAAACAACTAACTATAATCACAAGCAAATACATACTAAGATCTCCAAATATTCTATAATAATACCACAAAATGTTGCTAAGCATTGATCCCACTTTCCTAGCTTCCTAGTCAATTGTTTCCAAAAGCCTTCGATAAAGTTATGAATATGTCCTATTTGATATAAAATAGAATGGAAATTAAAATGCAGTACTTAGATGAGACATACCTAATAAATTAGACTTACCTCCTTTGATTTAGCCTAACGTAGTCATAGATACTTATTATATAATATCATTGTAATTTAACTTTATATTTAACATCTATATAACATCGATTTCTAGTATTATTTAAAAAGTTTCTACCATTTCAAAGAACTTTTTGTTTAGAACCTTCTACTTTTTACTAAAAATTGTATGCATATATACACTCAAATTTTACGAAAGCAATAATATTAGATTTATAAAAATATAAAATTCAATTTTTTTAATAGTTCTAATAAAATATTATTACTAGAGATCCACTCAGTTTGAGAATTGATACTTACAATATACAAGACATGCAACTATCAATATTCTAAGTTTAAAATTTTAAAAAGAAGAAATTTATAAAATTATACCGATAAAATACTCTATTTAGGAAAATAATAAGATTACATATATTTCCTTTTTTATGATTATTAATCATCAATTACAAGACAACACTTATAATTATAAAAACGAGGTTACTTCAAAATATCCAATGTTAAGAAAATTAAATATTATAATCCTCTTTTTTTCTTCTTCTTTTCCTTTTTTTTTCCCCTTCTTTTCTCTTCTTCTTCTGCCTATTATTATTATTATTATTACTATTATTATTATTATTATTATTTCTTTCCTATTCTTTAGGAATTAGAGAGAGTTTTTCCTTATTTGTCTTATATAGTTCTCTACTCCAGTGTTAATGAAAATCAATACTTCTCGTAAGCTAGTGTAGTCCTATGGTAAAATGATAAGATAATGGCTTACATATGCTATCTCAATTCTTTATGGTCTATTAGCAAAATTATGTGTCTTCTTGCCAAATTATTAAATACTCCACCTAAGTTTGTGATCCAAGCCTCATAATATGAATTTACATTAATGTGAGTTGATTTCTCACATGACGTTAGGTCCAGGAAGTGGATTTTTAATTAATTTGTTTTCTAAATTATAGTAGAATCCACATGTATTTGATGATTAGTACTAATTTATGGGTGTAAACATGTATTTATAATCACTTCCTCTTTTTTTTTATTTATTTATTTAAACATGAGAAAGAGTTTGTTTTTAACATTACTAACAGGTACAAGTTATCCCAATCTTGCTGTCATCTTTATTATTGTTATAATTATTATTATCAAACATCAAGTCATTATACGATAAGTAAAATAAAATATTAGGTCTAAGTTCAATGTCAACAACTAAAATAATATTATATAAAATATATATCTTTCCTACTCCTATTATAGGCTATATCGAAGAAAACAAAGACAATTTGGTAAGTATAGAATTACCTGAGATTATGGAAATTTTGAAAAGTCCATTAGCCCACTTCCTTTCTTTTTCTCACATATTATTGAAATGGATGAAAATAGAAAAATAAGACCAATCTTTTCTTAACAAAAGCCCTCAAGGCTTGCTACGATTTTCTCTCAATCTCCTTGTCTGTCTCTCTCTATATTATTATTATTATTATTATTATTATTATTATTCCCTCCTTTCTTCTTTAATTTGGCACATAAGCCTCTATTTGTAGGCTTCTCATTAACCGCCTTCATTGATGAGGCGGTTTGAAATTTAATTCTCTCTTTTTTTCTTGTTTTTCTTTTTTTTTTTTTTTCGTTTTAACTTACTCATTAAGATTGCTATATATAATATTGTTATTGTATCTGAGTTTATCACGGTTTCCCTCCATCTATACAAATGGCCATGAAGGCACGAACTGCATTGGTATGCTGACACGTCCAACACTTCTACTGGACGAGTCATCTAGTTAGATATATTATTTAGTTATTTAGAGTTTGTATCAAATTTATTAGTATATCTCACTTATTGAATATATTTAACAAATATGCCTTACCTTTAAGTACTATTTCTTCTTATTATATTAACTTTAGTATTTGAAAACTTATCTCTAAAATCTCATTAATTTTTGAAATTTAAATTTTTATAGTTACAGTGATTAACGAGTAATATTGGATATTTAACTTTTTAATCATATTAATATTTGATCATTCCACTCTCAAAATCCAAATCTTTGAGGTCTCCACGACTAATTCTTATGACTCCATGTGGAGTTTTGTATATATATGTATATTTCGCAAATTTCAAGAACATTGCATTATACATCAAATCTCGTTTTCTTTTCCAATATTTAAGACAATTATGGTTTAACCCAATTAATTAGATCATACGCATATATATTTTTTTAATGGCTACATGAATCTCGCAAATGTCCATATCTCTCAAGAAAGTCGTGGTATAATAAAGTTTTAATATCTTCTACTATTGGTTAATATAGTGGGAGACCAACTAAGAAACACCTCAAGATTTATAAGTCGATATCTCCCCAATTGCCACACCATCCTATAGTCTATGTGTTCCGATGTTATTACGTCTTTATAAAACCCGGTAAAAAGAAAAAGAAAATAGTTTATATAATAATAATAATAATAATAGTAAATTTTAGAAATATAAAATATGGGAAGAAATAAGATAATAGAATAAAGATTTAGAGTCAAGGTATAGCTTATAATCTACAAAAGATAGCAAGGGTAATATTGTTAAAGAAAAAGATTCAGATATTGGTATGGTATATAAATAGATATCAAGTACCAGGGATAAAACTATCATAGAAAAAATCCAGACATTAGTATAGAATATGATTACACATTAATGCCTTAGGTATTTTAGTCTGGGAAAAAAATTTACACCTCCAATTAAATCGATTAACTGTATCTTATAGTTACCATAACTCCCCTTCACCAAAAACATTATGTTACGTTTCTAGCCTAGAAACCGTACAAAACCCTTCTCCAACTCAAAGCTAAGATTCGAATTTAGGGGCTAGGGCACAAGAAAAACCGACGAATCTTCAAGAAAACACAAAGATACAATAATTTTGAGTAAGTTCTTCATCTATTTAATGTATAAATTTGTTTTTCTTCAAGAAAAAGTCATAAAAACCATAAAGATTTCCATTTTTACAACTTCACACGTTTGTAATTCGAGTTTAGGGTGTTTCTTATCAAGAAATACATATAAGTATTGTTCTTACCCTTTTTCTTTAAAGAATCCTTGGTTTTGTGGTTTCAGTATGGGGTTAGTGAAAGTGGTTGATGAGGTAAACAAGAAAGATAGTGATATGGTTACAGCGTAAATTGCGTATTATTGGCGTTGCCGAGCTGGTGTTGTCATGTATGGTATCAAGGTATGTGGTATGGTGGTATGTGTGGGTTGTGCATGAGTGAGACTGTGTGTATATTGTACAACCGTATCTTTATGTGTGTTGGTGTTGGGTGTGGGCGTATGAGTGATTGTAGGTATGTCCGTGTATGTGCTGTAGGTGTATGCAAGTTTGTGTTGATGTGTACAAATTATGAGATGTCAAAAAGTAAACAAGAGATTTTGAAAGGACATATAAAGGATGGTTTGGAATCTCAAAGGGTAAGGTAAAGGGTTGTGTTAAAGGAGAAGCAGTGTTGAGTCGAATTGTGAAGAATTTAATAAATGCTTAACTCAATATTTAATGCTTTTGCACAAGTGCTAGAAGTTACGAAGAATTGGTTCTTACTAAGATAGGAGTACTAGGTTTGAGATACGTGTTTGTTGAATGTGTGTGTTAGGTTAGTAAATATAAACTGGACTAATTTGAACTTGCACTTAACTATTCATTGTTCATGCTTGGCTTCAACTACCCACTAATCTGGTTTAGCTTAGTGGTGTTGGTGAGATACCTAGTAATCTTTACGCGGTGCTATCACTGGTGGAGTTCTGTATTGAAATGACCTAGTTCAATATAAGATGGTTTTGGCACTTAGGTGATTAGAGAGGACTTAACACCAATACCTATGTAATATTTATATATTATGTGTATAGAGGACATAAGTAACCCCAAATCTCAAGATGCTAAGACTATAATGTTTATAGAGTTAAATGATAAGATTTGAAATCGGTTGTTTGTTGCATTCATGTTGATACTCGTGTGTGTGCCTAACTCATTACATGTATGATCATACGCATGTGTGTGGTATCCTGTACTGAGCGTTAGCTTACCCTTCAGGAAATTATAGTTTTTCAACTGTAGGTTCAAAGTGTGAAGTTTGTGGTGGTTATTCTATAGGGGATGCGAGTTGTGATTATTTGTATTATGATGAGGAGAGTGATCTCTATTTTTATGGTGATGCAAGAGAGATAGCGTAGTTTAGTTTTTAGGAGTGAACTATTGAGGATCATATGTTATTATTTCATGTTATATATATTTAGAGATTGTTAATTGTTTAGAGTTGCACGTGACTCCTTTAAATGATGTTACCTTAGGTTGTTTATCTTAGATTTATATCGTATTCAAGTTCATTCACTTGTAATAGTTAGGTTCGTTGATTATTGTGGTATGTAGAAATTAGGCAGTTGACATTCCACTTTAATTCAGATTTGAGGTTATTAAATTATAAGTCGGAAGATTTCATGTAATTAGTTTGTGGATCTTAGTCAGGTTACAGGTTCCTAGATATTTGACGTATCAGTAGAAATTAAGGACACATGATGGGTTGTAGCGTTTCAGGTTTTAGGGTGTTACAGTTAAAGTAGTATCAAAGACTAGGTTGAAGATCCTTAAGGAAATAGGAATGATAACTCGTAGGTGGATAAATTTAAGTGATCAGAACTTGTCACCCCCTTCATCATGGGCGTAATTAACGAAGATCGAGTGATTAGTTCCCATCACCCCCTTCATCACAAGTGTGATAAGAGAGAATTGAGTGAACAGTGGTTGTCACCCCCTCCATCATGGTTGTGATCAAGGGAGTGATTGTTGTTGGAGTGAAATTTTCGCTATTCTTTACGGTCGTTCCCCCCCATCATAAGCATGACTAATAGAGATGTAGTAGACACACAAAAAAAAAAAAAAAAAAGAGAAAGAAAGAAAGAAAGAAGAAGAAGAAGAAGAAGAAAAGGTGGCTTGGGTAGTTAAGGGTTAGGCTTGAATATGAGAATGAACTATCAAATGTTTATATATTGAATCTTTAAGATGGTGAGATACAATGAGTGTGGGTAGTTAAGGGGCTAAGCTTAAATTTGGAGGAGTTGTTCTTTCAAAACTTTCTTATCCTTCTATAGTTTACCTAGGTGTGTTGAATGAAGAGTTAAATTGGTATAGTGGAGGTGATACTGGAGTTAGAATTGATGGAGCTAATCTCCTTAATATGCTTAGTAATGTAAAACAAGTGAAATACTTTATACGAAGCAGAATATAAACTACTTAATTTATATTAAGGATATAGAGACAATTTATGAATAAGTTATCCATAATGTACCTATATGTACATTCATAACCAAAGCCCAGCAATACTATAAGTGATAGTGTAATTTTATGAATAATAGGAATATAACATTAAACTTTAAAATTTAAGGAAAAAATTAAAAACCCTTGGTATTAGATAAGTAGAAATAACCAGCTAATGAATTCAAAAGATTCAATAAACTTAAGTAATAGATCATAACGCCTCTTGGGATAAATAAGACACCTTCGAAAAAAATTTATGATATAATAGAAACTGGAGGACTATAAATATTAATATCAACACCAAGGCAAAATAGGAACCCACTTTACCAAATTACTTATAGCAGGTATTAACACAACAATCAATAAAAGTTATCGATTCAAAGATGAATAATTAGCAAAAGTGATGAATCGAGTAAAAGATTAAAAGCATGAATTGGTGTTCCTTTATACATTGGTACATGTTCATGCAAAATGGTTATCGAGTCCCTCTTTCATGTCGAGTCAACGTTATGTCTAATGTATCAATGTGTTAGTTATATCAATGGGTTGTATCGAGTCATATCATGTGAGTTAAGTCAAGTTTTTGGTCTTACCCCTTCGAGTTAGTCATCTATGTTACTTGTTAACCCCATATTATGTGTATATATGTACCAAAATGTATAATATGGAAATTTCCTTAATACTAAAGAACTAAAGTGAGAAAATAGGTAAAGTGATAATTAAAGAACTAAAGATTGAAACATAGGTAATAAAGTATCCTAATAATAAATAACAAATAAATTAACAGTATATAGCAAGCATTGAGGAGAATAACTTATATATACCTATAACTTGGATTATTATAGTAATAATAATAAGGATAGTAACTAAAGAGATTACAAAAGGATAACGAAATATACAAAAATCCAGCAAACCTGCAAAACCCTAACTAAATCAGTTTTTTTTAAAAAAAGTGAGATTAATCTTAAAGGACACAAGAAGCATTAATAATAGACAAACCAACCACACTAAAATCTACAAAGGAAATAATTAATTAATATGGCTTAACCAATCGAAAAAGAGTGTATAAGTAAGAATAACAATAATATTAATGGTAGTAAGGCTTTCTTTTACAATCTAATAATGAGTTGGGAACAATCAAAGGAAATAAGTTGTTGTTGAGCAAGATGCAATAGTAGTACATATGGGGCAACTCGAGAACCGTTGAAAGTGGAGAAAATTTGAGAAGTGAGTACTCTTACTTTGGAATCGTAGAGCTACATAAGGAACTGTAATGATCAAAAGGATAATGTGACATGATGATGAATGGTTGACTCATAACAAAAAGAGTAGTTAATGGTTAGAGTGGTAGCTAAACCTGATGAAAGAAATAAAGTAAAGTAAAGTTAAGTTGGCATTCTCAAAGTATAAGGGAACAAAAATTAAATGGGCGCTCGAAAAGGAAACTAAGAGAAAGCATTCAAAGTTGTTTCAAGATTCAGAAACTTTCAAGGATGAAAGTCTTATTGAGAGGGAAAAATTGTAAAACCCAGTGAACAAAAAAGGTCATATAATAATAATAATAATAATAATAATAATAAATTTTAGAAATATAAAATATGGGAAGGAATAAAATAATAGAATAAAAACATAGAGACATGGTATAACTTATAATCTATAAGGGATAGCAAGGGTAATATTGTTAGGGGAAAAAATTCAGATATTGGCATGGCATGTAAATAGATTATAAGTACTAGGGGTAAAACTATCATAGAAAAAAATCCAGACATCAGTGTAGAATATGATTACACATTAATGCCCTAGGTATTTTGGCTTGAGAAAAAAATTTACACCCCTAATTAAATTGATTAACTGTATCTTATAGTTACCATAACTCCCCTTCACCAAAAACATTGTGTTACCTTTTTAGCCTAGAAACCGTACAAAACCCCTCTCAAACTCAAAACTAAGATTCGAATTTAGGTGCTAAGGCATAAGAGAAACCGACGAATCTTCAAGAAAACACAAAGATACAATAATTTTGAATAAATTCTTCATCTATTTAACGTATAAATTCGTTTTTCTTCGAGAAGAAGTCATAAAAACCATAAAGATTTCCATTTTTGCAACTTCACATGTTTGTAATTCGAGTCTAGGGTGTTTCTTATCAAGAAATACATATAAGTATTGTTCTTACCCTTTTTCTTTAAAGAATCCTTGGTTTTGTGGTTTTAGTATGGGGTTAGTGAAAGTGATTGATGAGGTGAACGAAAAAGATGGTGATATGGTTATAGTGTAAATTGCGTATTATTGGCGTTGCCGAGCCGGTGTTGTCACATATGGTATCAAGGTATGTGGTACGATGGTGTGTGTAGGTCGTGCATGAGCGTGAGACTGTGTGTATATTGTACGACCATATCTTTATGTGTGTTGGTGTTGGGTGTAGGCGTGTGAGTGATTGTGGGTGTGTCCGCATATGTGCTATAGGTCTGTACAAGTCAGTGTTGATGTGTACAAATTATGAGATGTTGAAAAGTAAATAAAAGATTATGAAAGGACATATAGAGGGTGGTTTGGAATCTCAAAGGGTAAGGTAAAGGGTTAAGTTAAAGGAGAAGCAATGTTGAGTCAAATAGTGAAGAATTTAATAAATGCTAAACTCAATATTTACTTTTGTACAAGTGCTAGAAGTTACGAGGAATTGGTTCTTACTGAGATAGGAGTACTAGGTATGGGATACGTGTTTGTTGAATGTGTGTGTTAGGTTAGTAAATATAAACTAGACTAATTTGAACTTACACTTAACTATTCGCTATTTGTGCTTGGCTTCGACCACCCACTAGTCGGGTCTAGTGGTGTTAGTAGGGCACTCGATAATCTTCGCGTGATGATTTTCTCGGTAGAGTCCTCTACTGAAATGACCCAAGTAATCTAGGATGGTTTTAGTACTCGGGTAATTGGGGAGGATCTAATACCAATACCTATGTAATATTTATATATTGTGTATATAGAGATCATGAGTAACCCCAAGTCTCAAGGCACTAAGACTATGCTATTTGCAGAGTTAAATGACTAGATTTAAAACTGGTTGTTTTTTGCATTTATGTTGATACTCATGTGTATGCTTGATTCGTTACATGTATGATCATGCGCATGTGTATGGTATTTTATATTGAGCATTAGCTTACCCTTCAAGGAATTGTTGTTTTTCAACTGCAAGTTCAAAGTGTAAAGTTTATGATGGTTATTCTGTAGGGGATGCAAGTTGTGATTATCTATATTATGATGAGGAGAGTGATCTCTGTTCTTATGGTCATGCAACAATGACAACGTAGTTTAACTTTAAGGAGTGAACTATTGAGGATCATATGTTATTGTTATATGTTACATATATTTAGAGACTGTTGATTGTTTAGAGTCGCCTATGACTCCTTTAGATAATGTTACTTTAGATTGTTTATCTTAGATTTATATTGTATTCAAGTTCATCCACTTGTTATAGTTGGGTTCGTTTATTATTGTGGTATGTGGAAATTGGGTAGTTAACATTCCACTTTAATTCAGATTTGAGGTTATTAAATTGTATGTCGGCAGATTTCATGTAATTAGTTTATAGATCTTAGTCAGGTTGCAGGTTCCTAGATGCTTAACGTGTCAGTAGAAGTGAGGGACACGTTATGAGCTGTAGCATTCCAGGTTCTAGGGCGTTACAGTCTTCCATTAGTTTTAGGTGTTGAATGCTTAATTTAACTTACTATTGGCAATTTTCTACAATGGTTGATATCAATGATGTGTTATATGCATAAGATACTTTTCACCATTTTGGGCAATCATTGATGGAAAAATAAGAGGGTTAAATTATTTTACTTTTGTTTCCCTTTTTCTTTTCCTCCATTACTTACATCTCATATATATGTATATAATTCATATATTAGGTAAGGATTATGATGTGTACATGCATAGTTTAACTACCTAGTAATTAATTTATCTGTGTTTAAGTGTAATATGACTCACTAATATCAATAATTAGGGTCTTGTAATTAATCATAAGGTTTATGTTATATTGCATCTCAAAACCTCATATCACTAAACTTAAGTTAGTATATGAATTTTATTTCTTAATTTCTCTTTTTTTTTTTTAATAATAGATTAATGCTTTTGACCTTAGAAACTTAAATTTATAGTCAAAAACTATCCATTTCCACTCGTTTTACAATTTCACACACATATATACAAACATATACATATATATATGATGTTAATCTAGTCTATAATGGTGCATGTAGGTTTTAAGAAAGTATTAATTATTTCTAAGCTAGCTTGTTGGGAATGCAAGGCATCACAGTGGGTGTAATTTGATCTACTTAAAATACTAATAGTGTCTATTAAAAGTAAAAACACTAAAAAATTAAATAAAGTAATGGGAAATAAGACTAATAAAGGGTTAATTGTTGAGGAACATAAGCATGAACCTAGTTGTGCTTCTCCCAGCTTTGCAATTCTTTTATGCTTGACTTCAAGCCTTAGGTTCATGGTCATGATTCTAGGGCATGAGCCTTTATGATACTTAAATTCTCTTAGTTTCCATCCACCCATTGGAATTACGACTTCAAGTCTTGATTGCATGGGCTAATGTCCTCATTAGAGGAACATAGCATTGTTCATCAAATTATTGCATTATATACACCACAACTAGATGCATTAGCATAAAGGGAAAATTTATGTTTAATGTACATGGTGAATCCTTTATTTTAACATGCAAAATTTCCTTTTATTATATTCGAAGAAGCATTAATTAAGCTTATCATATTTTAAACTGGCTTTCTTCTAAGATGTTGGGTTTTACTTTATGTAAAGTTTAGAAAGGAAGGAAACCTTATTGAGGTATTTCAAAATGTGGGGGTTTCTTACCTATTATAGGGTCATGGACCCCAAGCAAACTAAACTGGGACCTAGAGGACAAAAGGGTGTTTCAATGTAGGATATGCTGCAAACTTTAAGTCACTTTTAATAAGTAGCAAGTAACTCAAGTCCTGGTGAGTTGCTTTCAAATTGTTGTAATTATTGTTTGATTCTAAGATAAGGAAGAGATATTTAGATAAATTGAAAGGCAATCGAACAATGTATAAACATCTAATAGGAATTAGTTATTTTGCACTACCCAGTAATATAATTATAAAAAACCGAAAGCAATTGTGTCGTAGTTGGTTTATCTAGTCAAATATGGTGTCAAACACCAACATAATGTAGTTAGAAATGCTTTTACACTCAATTTCAAAGAATAGAGATGTTCTTATATTCCACATTACCAATTATGAGCTTTGAACTTTTGATAAGATCAGCATTAGTCTCATTAAATTGAGTTTTAGAATATTGTATAGTTTTCCTATTGGTATTTATCTATTTCTTTTATTGATTAATATGTAATGCTTTCTCTTTTTTGGTTAATGGACATCTTCATGAAATTGATAGGCACGTTCTATCTTTTGCTACAATCATGAGAAAAATTCCCAAAGACTTAAGATTGGATAGTTTTAGGCATTGGTCACATGGCAAATGCCTTAAGATACTATGTGTGTATTTGTTTTGTTTTAGCATCCACAAGGCCTAAATTGATCCTAAATTGAGAAAATTTTATCGTTAACTGAGTCCATGAAGACTTAATCAGTTATGAATTAAGAAAGTTTTACTATAAATTGGGTTCATGAGGACCTAATCTAGAAAGATTGGATTTGTACAAAGTATTTTCATAGTTAAAATGCTTTAAGGCATATTTAAGATATGAGAAAACCAAAATTCCGTGAAGTTCTTGTATTGCTAAAATCCTCATACAATTATCATTAAGGAGTATTATTCCTTAGTTTGTTCTTACATGTTTTAATATTTCGTTTATGAAACCTTATACAACAAATAGAGAGAAGTACTTGATGCATAATTGGGTTTATTGAATCCAAATCTATATTTTTAACTTATTACCTGAAATGTTGTTAAATTTAATAGCCTTAATAAATTATTGAAACAAAAAGAAGTATGTTTAGAAACAAAGAGAGAGAGAGAGAAACGTCCTCCTCAAAGTCATTTTCAAAGATAACTTAGGAAGAACTTCAAAAAGAGCCATTGTGTAAATAAGCGTGGAACATAGGTAGGTGAAATAGTCATTCAACATTTTAATTATATCAATAGGAAAAATTTATTCCCTTTTTTATAACTGCTATCATCTTTGAGATTAGTGTATCACTTAAAATAAAGTTCTTGATACATCATTCCTCAATAAGCATTACAAAAGACCATAACTGAAATGAAAATATCACTTAATAGTCTTCCTACAAACTTATTGCACAAGACATAATACGACTTAAGTGATCAATTGTGTTGAGCTTTAATGTTGTACTCAAAAACAAAATTAAGAGCAGTGGCATTAAGGCTATATGTCCTTGAAGTAATTGTACCATAGGCCAACCGAAAGACACCTTTTCCACCAACAATTGCCATTTCACGATAAGGCTCCAATGTCGGATTCCGATCAACTACAACGAGACTGCTACCATTATACTTCCCAATAGTGAAGTATAAAGACATGTCAAGTAGCACAGTAAATGCTTTCAACCCAACACTTGCGTATAACCCTTGGGCTCGACCAACGGGCATTGATGTTGATTCAGGTCCTTCGGTTAATAAATCATCAATCACATTGACAAGACCAAAAAGGGTTAAAGATTGGTTGGTAATTGATGCTTCAGCTACTTTATATGCTATTAATTGGAGAAATATATAATTTTAAAATGTTATGCTATTCGTTAAATCGTAAAACTTTACATGCGTGGTTGATGTTTAACAGAATTTATTTCAAATCGGATGCTACATCTTGGAAAAGATTCATTATTGTTTAGTTTTGCATTTGAAAGAGCAGATCCTTGACCATTACCATGGGGAAAAGCCACTGATGTTGATTTGTGGACGTTTTGAAGCCTCACCAACCCTTTTATTTTGGACTCTTCTCACAGCACGTACAGCACGCTTTTGGAACCATGAGAAGATTATTGTACTAGCAGTTTCTTAAGATGCTTTTGACTCAAATTTCGTGGCTACTTTGGAGTACATCACTTTCCAACTACCGTAGTTGCACCAAACCTAGGGGTAGCGGCTGCTAGAGAGCATTATTTCAATATTTACAACGGAATACTGGCCAAAAAAAAAAAAAAAAGAATCTTTACACTGGAATAATTATAGGGATAAGTAATATAATATATATCTTACAAATAATATAATAAAATATACAAAATTTAAATAAAATTATAGCAAATAAAACAAAAGTTCCAAAACAACAAAACTCCAGCAAATTAAAACAAAAAAATAAATTCGGGTGGTGGCACTTTATATGAAAACGGAATGAAGTGTGGAATTTTATTATTTGGTCAAAGGGAAATCTATAAAACAGCTTGGTGAAAACCAATTACAGAGCAAGTTCTTCTTTATTAATTACTTTTTAACACCGCAATAAGGTTAATTCAGATGTTTCACTTCAACGTGTTCATGTTTCCAAGCAATTGGAATTAACATAAAGTGGTCAATTTTTTTATTTTGTCAATGTGGAGTACATATGGTAGCCTTCGTTTATATTTTGTCAATGTGGCAAAGACAGGATGTGGAGATGCAGTTTTATGTTTCAGGGTCGGCATCGTAAGGCTTCATTAAATCTTAATTAACGTGGCAGATTATTTTCTAAAGTACCAGATTATGTCATCAAGTGAGGATTCAGTTATGTGTATTTCTTACGTTTACGAGTTTCGTCAGAAGATATTTTAATTGGCCAACAACTAATCTTTCACGTGGAGCTCTAAAACATGGTCAGGTTCTTCACGTAGATATCCAATTTTATGAGAGCATCTTGAAGAAGATTTATTGGGATATATTTTGGAAGTGATAAGGAAAAAGAAGATGTGATTAAGTAGGAGAGATATTTTTAAATTTAAATGAGGTAAGGATAAAGATATGGTGCTGTTTTTTTTTTTTTTTTTTTTTTTTGCGAACGATATTGTACAAAGTGTATGATGAGTGCAAGACAAAGATTTAGTAATGTATTGGGGCAAAAAGTAACTTTAAGAAATCGGGCATCTTCTTCTCCCTGATCTAGGAAAGTACTTAGATGTACTGGTGAAACCTAGGAAAAGACTTAATAAAGCATATTTGAAGTTCATTCTAGAAAAAGCTAGGCAAAAGCTAGCAAGTTGGAAAGCTAAGATGCTAAGCATAGCTTGTCAGAAACTATTGACAACATCAGTTCTAGAAAGTATCTCCAACTTTTACTCTTAAGCCATTCCTTTCCCGAAATCCCTTGTTAATCAAATCGAGAGGGCACACCAAGATTTTATCTAAGGATTGACAAATGAGAAGAAGAAGATCTACTAGATCAACTAAGACAAGTTGAAGAGATCGAAATCGAAGAGGTAGAGGGTCTAGGAATGTTGAATGTAGACAAAAGGTATAAAGCAAATTTCTGCAAACTAGCTTAGGAAGTAAAAAAAGAAAAAAGAAAAGACCTTATGGATTGAAGTGATAAAGGAAAATACATGATGAATCAAGGACAAAGAAGCGTAAAATCTGGTTTAAGATTCTTCAAAGCTTTACGGAAAGCTATGTCCTAAGTAGATCAGAACTCAAGACATCGGATGAAGAATGGCACTTCGACAAAATTCTAGAAGGATGAACGGATGGATTCGAGTATAGTAAAACCATAGCTGTAATACCTTAAGCCACAAACAGTCAATAGCCAAGGTAATAAACACTAATGGGTCGGTTTCAACCACTTGACCCAAAAGTTTAAAGCTTATGTTAATAAAGTATTCATTACTATAGCCTTATAAACTAGTAGCACAACCTTCCATCATCCATGTAGGATATTTAATCATGAGGTCTCACAATAGCTTTTCAAGCTCATTAACAAATTTGACCATCCGTTAACAGTCAAACAAGCTTAGATTGGTATTAACAACAAGAAGGAAGAGATGATACGCTAGCCCATTGACTAGAATATCTGCCGACACCTAAGCAATATCGCTATATTTGATAACAATCAAGATAAGGATATAGAGTATTAACCGGAGGAAGTAAGTGGACAGCTTTCTAGTTGCACTGCCTATGATCGACTATGTCAAGAACCTAGTGAAGACCTGACTGACAAAAACTAAGATTAAATATGGAAAACACCGACTTTTCCAAAGATCCAGATGTTGCTATAGAGGATCCTATTGAATGGACTACCTATAAGGGACAACCTAAAGAAAAAGGGATCCTGGTGGATCTAACTTGTCCACTATGTGGGGATGGGAATAAAACTATTTACCACCTATTCTTTCAATGTAATGTTAGTAAAGAAGGTTAGTGAATGCTGAATGTGAATAATTTCAAACGTGCGCAAAACTTAGATGAAGTAAGGGAATGTTTAAGAAAAGAAGTAAATAGGAAAAGGAAGGTTTGATCTAACACAAACCCCCCGAAACAAGCTTAGATTCTTTTCATGTTAAGGGTCATTTGGAGAGAAAGGAACCAAAGAGTATTCAGAGAAGCACCCATTAATAGCCAATGGAGGTAGCAAGTTAGAGCTGAAACCAATGAATAGTAAGTGATGAATAGAGTAAAAAGGATTGGGTCCAATTAACAAGAGAGGCTAAGTTGATGCCGAACATGGGAGAAAAAAAGCTAAATTGAGATGGAGTTATGGACGAAAATGGAAGGCATGGTGGTATTGGGATGATAGCCAAAGATCATAGTGGAAAGATGTTAGGAGGTTTGATGAAACAACTAACTATCATGGGTGATTTTCGAAGGACTTATATGGGCAAAACAGAAGGGTATCAAGTATATAGTTGTGGAATCCGACATGGTGATAGCAATGAATTGGATAAAAAACCCAGATGTGAACACTCAATTATGTTACCCAGCCCTTGTAGGATGTATCAATGCCATAACTTATTTTGAAACTATAAATCTGCATAAAGATTGTAGATAGACCGAAGACTTCTTTTTGAGGCCATAATCCCTAGTTTTTTGACGTCTTTTCTTAGTTTGGATGGTTTCTATTGTTAGACTTTTGTCAGGGTTACAATGGAACCTAACTAATTTTATTAATTGGATGTTTTGCTTCTATGTTTGAATTTATTTTAGCTTTTGCGATAATTTAATGATATTCCTTATTACCCAAAAAAAATTTGCAATAATATTTTTGGACAAATTTTACATTATTTATTTTCAGGTTTTGAATTTCAAACTTAGATATAAACATGAAGATATCACATATTTATTTTAGTAAGTCTCATTAGATTAAATTTATATTTCAAGAAAAAAAATATCTTACATAAAGCAAGGAGATAAGGCCGACGGTTATTTTAATCAAGATATGCTCCAAGCGAAGAAAAATCTAAGACTAGCCATTGCATTTACTATATAAAAGAAAACCATTTAAATTAAAGATACACTTTTGGTAACTTTGAAAAAGCATTCAACTCATCGAGTTAGAACCTAAGTCAAAACTTATGCTAAATAGCATCATATATCTTTTCTTCTCAGCTTTTGAGTGAGTTTGTTTGAAAGTGTTAATTAGACATTTCTCTGATTATTTGTATCACTTTTTAAGAGTAAATTTGTTTAAGTGAGTGAGAGGATTAGATTAGATCTTTGTAAAATTGAGGATAGTCATATATGAAGCTAAATAGGCAATATAGGGATTGAGTAAAGCGAAGGTTTGGTAGATACTTGTAATTTCTCTCATTTCATTTTTGATATAGTGGATTAGTGAAATGGCACTAGTGAGGAAGGTCTAGTCCTCTAACAATGGGGCTAAAAGAGCACAATAGTTGTAAAGCTGAATCTCTTTAAATCTTGTGATTAATTCTCTTCTCTCTTTACTATTATTGATATTTGTGCCTAAATTATACAATTAAAATACTAAATTTCTCCATAACAAGAAATTGAGTTAGTTTTTGCAAAAAAAAAAAAAAAAAGTCCCCCTCCCCCAACCATACCATCACCTACACCCTACCCCCCAGCACCATTAATAAAAAATATATATCTTATCAATATTATTTCTTGAAACTTAAAGTTATCATATTGAGGTTTCAATTATTAGTTTTAGGTTTAGAGTTTATATTAAGCTTGATATGTTTCTTTCTAATGTTAATACAATATCACTTTTATGCTTTTAGTAATATAATTTTTTTTTCAAACATTAATATATATCATATTATTTTATAAATTTTAAAGTGTAGGTATAAGGTACCCTAAAACACGTACCTTATATAATTTAGGGTATAGGTTTTAGAGAGGGTAAAGGGTATGAAGACCTCATACTCGTATCCTACCATGCAGGAGTAGGTTTTGGGAAATTGTTATTCAAAACACAACAGCACCCAGAGCCTATACAATGGCCCCTCATCCTAGGGTCCTTATACAATCTGAGTTTAACTGTTTCTACTATACAATTATGATACACAAAGTAAATCTCCCCTCCTCCCCCACCCCAAATAATTTTAAAAACTTAGGTCAATTTAACCCTACAAGAAAGGTTAACACAACTATAAAAAATAATGACAAATAAACAAACAAATGTAATTTTCTAAATTTAAAAAGTTAGCTGGCTAACTCTCTTAACACCCTTAATGGAGTTGCCAAACTGTCAACCCTGATTATTCTCAGTTTTTATAAGTTCTTCCTAAACCAGTTGATATTAAATACTGTCCATTTAATACCGATCATCGACTAAAGTTTAAGAAAATTAAGACTTTTTTTAAAAGTGAATTTTTATAAACTTTTAGAGTCACTACTCGATCGAGATTAGGAAATAATTTAGGTCAAAACTAAATAAGTAGATTTTGGTTTTAATCTAGATACCAGCTCACAGGAGAAAAACTATTTTTAGAACAAAGGGTTTTTTAAAAGACTAAAGATAAAGTCAAGGGGTTAAGTTCTTTAAACCCTTATAAGTACAATAAACTTTCTTAATTTAAATTTGATCCCTTGAAATTACCTTTTAGAACAAAAAATTGAAATTTAAATAAATTAGGTGTTTTATTTTTACTAATTTGAGTAATTTAAGCTAAAAAGAAAAAAAAAACTAATTTTTTTGTTTTTTATGTCGCCCCAGAGGTAACTACCTACCTACTATTTGAGATCAAACATACGTAGATTCTTTTATAAAATTTTAAGCGTGTTGATCACTTTTAGTCTTTGAAAATGCCTGACTTAACATTTTTAATCATTTATTTTGTTTAAGAAAATCTCCTAGAACTGGGTCCTAATTTGGGATTTCTATTTTTGGAAAATTATAATGTAGTCCTAATTTTGAAAAATGGTTAATTTATTTTTATTTTGGAAATTTAATTTTTCTAAGTGATAAAACCATTTTTTATTATTTTCCTCTTTTATCATTATTATTATTTTCATTTAATTTATAACAAAGAAAATAAATAAAATAAAATAAAAACTAACTTACTTTATCTTTTTTTTCGAATTTTTTTCTTTCTTTTAGATTTTTTTTTCATATACAATTACAATATTTGAAAAGTAAAAAAAAAATAGAAAAATAGAAAATGAAGGCCAAACCAAGATGGGGCCAACAGGTCGAACTACGGTCTCCAAGTCGGGTTAGTGAGAGGAAGAAAGCAACATCGGTACACAAGGATCCTTAGGATGATGCAAGCACCAAATCAAGCGAATGAAGTGAGTCGGCAATTCGTCAAAGTTGGGCAATGATAGTAACGTTAGATTGTTAGGTTAGGCATTTTGAAAGGTGTTGAAGCTCTTGGTAGTATTGGTTTGCTTCTAAAACTAACAATAATGGTGGATTTTAGAGAGAGAAGGAGAAGCTTTTGAGCTAAAGAGAGAAAACTTTGATTCGAACTTGGGATATGTGTTTGAAGTGATTGTTTATGCCAAGATGTGAAGCTCAAGGCCCCATTTATACAAATCAAGCTTGAAATGTTACAAAATGAATTAGATTCGAGGACCAAGCTTAATGAGTTTTGATAGATTTAATCCGAAAATTAAATATGAATTGCTGTTGTTAAAGGTCAAAACGTATTTATGTGGTCCTAATCTTAGTAAAAACACATTTTAAAACCTTCGAATTTCATCAATGGGGCTTGGATTAAGCTCAGGTTTGTGATGTGCATTTAAGTTTTTTTTTATTTTTTATTCCAATTTTGACCTAATAAATGAATGTTTTTAGGCAATATCTTCGGTCAAATTCAAAATATTCTATGCATACTACATGATTCCATCATCAATTTAGATGGAATCATGTAATAAATACCCAAAAAGGTAGCACAAACATGAGCCACCAAGTTGTTTTTCAAATGAATGAGCTGGGCAAAAGGCAAGAAAGCAAGAGAAAAAGCTGGAAAGTGATGGAAACAGGCATTTCATGTGCTAGGCATGTGACTTACATGCTTACCCAACGCATGAGTTACACGTGCTTTGTTTAAAAAAATAAGGTAGGCGCACACATTTACCTAGGCTACGAACTCAATTTAAGGTTTTGGCCTTAATTCCCAAATAGGTAGACTAAGTTTAAACCTAGTCCAACCTGATACAAGTTTTTTTTTTTTTTCTTTCTTTTCTAAGTAAATGAATAAACAAATAAAAACAAAAAATAAACAAATAAATTAAATAAATGAAAACATGCTACACTAATCCTAAAATAAAATGTTTTTTTTTATTTCCTAATTTATTATTATTATTATTATTATTATTATTATTATTATTATTATTATTGTGCTTTTTTCCTAAATTAAGACCTATTACCTTATTCTAAAAATTTTTAAATTAAAGGGAGTAAAAATGAGGTGTTTATAATAGGTTAAATGGCCAAAGCTCATTTGGTCCGCTTTTTAAATAAGTCAAAAACACTCAACTCTAATATGCTTTTTAAGTAGGTTAGTTGAGCTACCTTACGAGCCAAAGATATAAGTGGGTTAAATAAGCCAATTTAAACTAGTTTACTTTGACTTGTGAGTTAAATAAGCCAAATTCATTTAGTTCACTTTTTAAATAAGCTAATAATACTCAATCATAACTGACTTAAAAAGCAAGTTAAATAGGTTAGCTTGTAAGCTAAAACCTATTTGCACGCCTTTAGTAATAAATCCCCTGCTTGTCTTTCATCTTCCCACAATTCAAAAAATAAAGAGAAAAGCTTACTAAGTCCAAGTGCACAAACCAATCAAGAAAATAAATGAAAAGCCTGCACATTTTTATCCTTCAATCCCTTCACAAATTTGCATAGGCTATTACATACATCTTCACATACGCTTGTTATATGCCCATCCAAAAAAGAAGAAAATTTATTCATAGTGAAGAAGAATATAATAATTTGCCTATACATATGAACTTTTGCTTGCTCTTATTCACATAAACACATACCAACAACTATGCACCTGCAGTGCGAATGCAAAAATTAAATATAGTACACTATAAACCATGTGTAATCAGTAGTTGAACCTCAATTTAATTCCAAGTGTCCTCAACTATACCATGAGTCGATAAGGTTAGATAAGATAAAATTTTTATGAAATTGATAAACTGAACATAATATCAATAATAAAAACCCTAAAAATTGATTGAAACCTAAATCGCATACAAAAACACTAAATCCGATATACGTAGAAATACTCGAAATTGAACTCGAACTCGAACTCGAACTTGATTAAAACCCTAAAACTATAACTTTAAGATTATAAAATGAATAAATTTCACTTAATAATGATATAATCGTAGTCAATTACAATTATTGACTAAATCATGTAATCATGTAAAACTTTTAATAAAAACATTAAAATAACTTGTAAAAAATTATAATCGTAACGGATACCAAATTAAATTGATAAATTTTCACAAAATTCCAAAATTAATATATAAATGTTATTTTTACTATTTTTATATTTAGAAAAATTACATATATTTATTTTTATTTTCTATTTTCTCCCTTTCTCTTCCTTTTTCTTTTCTTTTTTTCTTCTTCTATTTTTTTTTCTCTCTCTTCCACGTTGAAGTCCAGCAAAGCACAAGAGCAGCCTACATAAACAATTCATTTCCAGGTGTTGATTTCATAAAGAAGAAAAAAAAAATAATGCATGATTACCTTGTCCCATCTTAATAAATGCTCAAGATAACCTAATTTATTTTTTTCTCTTCATATTTCTACTTCTTTCTCCTAATTGTTGCACACGCCTAAAAGTTGGAAACCTAGAAAGGAAAAAAAAAAAAAAAGAAGAGAACCAAATCGAAAAAGAAAAGAAAAGCATAAGAACAAAGCTCACATTACAAATTAATTAGAAGAAGAAGAAGAAGACCGAGAGGATTGATTAAATTACTAAAGAATTTAGGTAAGTTAGTATTTAATTTTTGTACATATGTATATATATTTTATGTCATGCCCCGAAGCGGCAGAATCGTAACAACCCCACTGTATAAACCGTTCTAAGATAGAAGTTAGCCTTACAACTGCCATCCTAGACCTGATCTACACAAGGCGTCCACAACTAACCCGCTTTGAAGTAAACAGTTCGTAATTTAAATAAATCATTTATGTAAAAAAGTGAGAAAATATATATATATACTAGAATTCAATTATTACATTTAACGTTTACAACGTTTTACCGTAATCTATTTCTTAATTAATACATTATTCAGAAATGAAAAATTCTAAGATTAGAGCTTAAACCTTAAAAATATATGTCTATTCTTCAAATGTTTTTCCTCACCCCCTAGGATTCAGCAGTTGCTAGCTTCGGAATAGTTGTAAGCCGCTTCTCAGCTAACACTTGCAACGACGTTTATAGGGATGTGAGCAACCACAGCTCAATAAGTTAGGATGGAGGACTTAAAACTAAACCACAAACACAAACAAGGTTATCGACCAAATCATTTGGTGCAATGCATGTTCAAGAAAATGCCATCCCACGATGTTGACCAACCCATTGTGAGATTAGAGAAATTGCACCCACTCTAATTCGAGTTGAGGAGTTACCGTTAATGCAGCAGCTCATGACCAAACCCAAGCTTGTGCAATGGAGACACTGCTCCTCCCGTGACTACCTTTGAACCATTGACTTCACCCTTACCGCGACCTTCTCACCTGTCACTTAATTCGACTAAGGATGAAGAAGGGACCCATTATGCTATCTAGCACTATCCATTTCAAAAGAGTTGGTATTTGGTCGAAGAATCCTAGGTTTCCCCTAATGGGTTGCTATGCAGGTCCAATTTATGATTATAAGTCATATCTTTTTTAAGGTCATTTTAGGGTAATCAATCGCCTCATACAATACAAGCTAGAACAACAAATAGAATCATAGTATCACTCATAATCAAGCACATGCACACAACCAACTATCTAATGCACACAACCAGCAACGTATTAATCCTAACTTACCTGGACTCCTTACTCACTCACTTGAGGTCCCATTCGCTCAAACCATCGCCAATCATCCCTATAACACGAACGTGGTTTTAGTTTTTCATATAACTATTATAGGTTAGTTTTATCCTATAACGCTTATTGTTATCTTTTGTTTAGGGTTTAATATATCTAATTATCTAAGTCTTAAGTCTTTTATAATTTTTCTTGAATCGTGTTAAGTTCTATTTCAGTTTTTGCATCGATTTCTAAATTAAGTTTTTAACTCAGTTTTTTGTTATAGATTTATATGTACACCCTAAGAAATCATTCCAACCCATAATGTGAAATTAATCGCATTATCTTTGGATATCTTAAATATCGTTTTTAGTCTCTAATTAGTGTTCTAATTCGTGCGATACACCCGAATCCTAATTTAATTATCGAATTCACCTCCGTTATAAGAAAATCTTACATTTTTCATATAATTACCCTAATTTAAGTTTCCTATTAGATTTATTGTATATTTCTATTGTTATCATAATATTAATTTTTATTCTAATATTTTCTATTTATTATATTTCTAATAATTGCATATTATATACTTTCACTTATCATGTACATAATACACATCTAATATTTCTATTACTCTAATTACCATCTCCCAACATCAATTATCATTTCAAAATGTATGAATTCATTCTAAATCAGATTTTACACCTACTTACCCTAATTTACAAAATTTACTTAAAATTTACTATTTTTTCCTATTACTTATTTACTACATAACTAGCCTAATAATTACATCTAACACTCTAAATGCTATAAGTATCATACTTCATCAAATTTCAACATTCTAAAACATATAATTATTCACTAAACCCTATATTACCCATTTTATGCCTCATTTTAAAGCTTAAAAATTATCTAAAAATTTTGAAAATTAACTTTTGAAAATAGGCTTCATAACACCATTCTATATCATCTAAGTGGTCTACACAAAAATTTTGGGCTCAAAAGTGCACTCTTAAAGTCATTTATTTCTAAACCGAAACATGCTCGGTTTTACATGATTTCTTAAGATCCATATATTACGGAACATATTTTCATCAAAATAATATTTTTCCTAAAAACTACATACTAAAATATTCTAGAATAACAAAATTCATAATTTTCTAAGAATATTTACTATTTTTACAAAATTACACAAAATCAGGCTAGAAATCAAACTTACCAGTTTGGGTGGCTCCAGCCACCGTCGGTGGCCATGGGTGTGTCAACCCATCTGGGTGCTGCCACCATCGTATGGTGGTGGTGACCGTCCACTCCCAGCTGCTCGTCGGATGTTGGTTCCCCTCTAAGGCTCTAATTGCACAAATTTGAGTAATTTTTTTATAATTAATTCAAACACGACCCGCTCTATTTTTCTCACTCTCCAAACTAACCAAAGAGCTTCTGAAATTTTCTTGCTATTTATAGAGCATTAGGGAAATTATTATGTATTAAATTGATTTGACAATTACTTTATCTTCTTTCAATTTGTCTTTTGTGTTGTTTTAATTTAATTGGCTAATTTTTTTCTTATTTTCCCCAGATGCCACGACCCAAATCTAGATCATTCCTTATTTTTTATGATTTTTTCTTTATTTTTCCTTAATTAATTATGAATTTTCTTTAATTATTTAGTATTATTTTAGCACATTTCGCGTATTTTAAGTAATTACACGTATTTTTACATACATGTAAATTCATATATAGTATAAATAAATATTTCTAAATATTATTTAGGTTATTTTATAATTTTTAGTATACATATAATTTATCTCTAGTAATTCGTTAATTATCGGAATGCATTTTATGTATTTCCGATAAATAATAAGTAATATACTTAAAATTTGAAAATTTATATTTTTTTATTTTATTACTTATTTTCTTAAATTCAAACTTACAGAATCATTTTTACTAATACCTGTAACTTTATTTGATAATTTAGGCTCGATCAAATCTTTCAGCCGATTAGAACCCTAAGTGACTGGTTGTGAGGCTTACACTTTATATTATGTATGTATATATATATATATATATATATATTGGGTATTTATTTTTTTTCTTTTTATGTATTACATGTATGTATACACAAAGGTATATGTTTTTTATGTGTATGGTCTAAAGTATGTACATGTATGTGTATAATATAGATATATTATGTATTTCTTTATGTTTATGTATGCATGTATAAAGAAGAATACATATGGTATGTATTTAGTATTTTCACTATTTAGGTATGAATATATATATATGTGTACACGTGAACATATATGAGTATATATGTACATAATATTTATTTTATTATATGATATATAAGTATAAGTATACGTATATGATATATATATACATGTATTGTGCATTCTAGTATTTATGTACACATGTCATGTGTGTGTGTATATATATATATATATA